>SJYX01022292.1:128306-243809 GCA_006410675.1 Oreotragus oreotragus | reverse complement strand
TTTTTTTTTTCTTGAATGGTGACTCATGTCCTTGAAAATTTTATCTTATTGCCTGTTGAGTTAGCTTTGGGAAAAAAATCTGCTTATAGCCAAATTCAGAAATATGACTAGGTCACTTTAGTTAAATGCTCAGGTCTGTTTAAAAAGATTGTGAGGACTAAGCTACATGTTCATGGCATTATCTCTTAACAATTCTTAAATATTCTGTCAGCTCATTTTACTACTTCTCAGTTTACTGCTGAAGTATTAAGCAGTAATTTGGAAAACGTTTTTATTGTACAAAGGGATCTTTCAGATGCAGTGAAGTGTGTTACAATTATCAATAGATACTCAGGGATATGTGGATCTGAGGCTACATCAAAAATTATTTTACAACACTAGAGTTTCCCAAACTTTTTTAATCTTAACGTGAAGATTCTAGGTTGTTTTTAAGATTAGAGATCAGTATAAGACCAGAAAAATATGGAAGAAAGGAATAAAATCATGATGAAAGTTTGGATTTTATTTAGAAGAACTTCTCTAATCCTAATCAAAGTTATTGTCTATAAAACTTCCATCGTTTATCATAATGGCCATTCATTTCTACAATTAATATACTCTCAGAAAAATCTAACTACAGATACCTAAACTAATTATTACGATAATAATGACATTGAAAGAGAATCTACCTTCCTTGAACATGAATATACTCCAGGCAGAGAGAAAAAGTATGTTTCTTTCTCTTGGAATATTTCTTTCCCCTTGGATGAATAAGAGCTTAAATTGGCTGTCTCTGAAGCCATGTGTGTTAGCATACATATTTCAGCCTGCTGATCACCCCTGCCACTTTTAGCATTAGCAGTAGTAATAGAATATTTGATGTTAAGTATAGCTATATGGATTAGTCTCCTAAATAGTAATTGCAGTCAAGAGGTTCAGATAGTAAAGTCTTCATCTGGAATGTGGGAAACCTGGATTTGATCCCTGGATCAGGAAGATCCACTGAAGAAGGAAATGGAAATCCACTCCAGTATTCTTGCCTGGAGAGTTCCATGGACAGAGGAGCCTGCAAGGCAACAGTCCGTGGGGTCGCAAAGAGTCGGATACAACTGAGTGACTTTCACTTCACTTTCTCATATTGTATACAATTATATACAATATTCCAGAAAATTTTGGATTAACATACTTTATGATTTGCTTACAGAGATGAAATGTGTTTTGCCTGATCATCTTGATTATATTAATTATATTGACTTTTGAACTGTATCTTATTTGTATCAGAGCAACTTCATATCCCTATATCCTGCTCTGTTGATATTCCTTCCAATTTACTATGTTGTCACCTTGCAGAAGTTTAAATAGAAGATCCAAGAGTGCCCTCACCATGATAAAACAGAAGACTGTCCTAACTTGATGTAGCTGCTGCTGCTAAGTCAGTTCAGTCATGTCTGACTCTGTGCAATGCCATAGATGGCAGCCCACCAGGCTCCTCTGTGACTGGGATTCTCCAGGCAAGAATACTAGAGTGAGTTGCTGTTTCCTTCTCCTAATTTTATGCAGACAATGTAGAAAAGTCCAGAGCACAAGAAAACTTGATGTATAAAATAATGAGATAGAATTCAAAGATTAAGGATGTCCAGAGTCTTAATTTTGCCCCTTAAGAGGGCCACACTTAGTACATATCTGAGACAAGAATCAGATTTTTTTTAAAGAATTCAGAAATGTCAAGCAGAATTGGAGAAGGAATATTGCATACTTAATTTTAACTTCAAAATTCTGGTAACAGGTGTTATTTAGAGAAAAGAAAAGTCCTTAGTCATTTAAGAAGTTGTTGGTTGTGGCAAGATTGCTTTAAAAGTTTGGAAATGTTTTCCTTTTCCCAAAATATAGTTTTATTATCAAGACATAAAATTTATATTGAGAAGTATTAAAAAACACCTCCAACATATTACCATATTGTTGGTACTAGTATTTACTTCCGGCTGGAGTTCATGAGGCTTCAGATTTCATATTTGTTAGTATTTAAAATTTTTGTCATTCTAATGGTTGTGCAGTCATATTTCATTTTGTTTGCATATCTCTGATGCCACATAATTCTGAGTACCTTTCACCTCCAGTTGACAGTTACACCCCAGTTTGTATGTTATGTTCTAAAGATTTATTGCTTTGGCTTTTGCATTTAGGCCTAAAATCTGCCTAGATTTTGTTTGCTTGATATCAAAATTAATTAATTATTTGGTTGATTTCCCATCAGAATGTCTGATCAAACTTTCATCATTTATTTCAAAATCCATTTAGTCTACCCAAACATTTTCTCTTTGGTAACTGAACCATATTTTTCATCCCCCATACAGCAGAGCTGTGAAAAATCCTGCTTAAGTTTCTGCTTAGCCTCTGAGTTTCCTGCTCATGACCTTAGCTCTCATGATAACTTTAATTTAAATTATTAAGTCTTCTTTGGGTAAAGCAATACAATCCCAGCAGTGTATATTTCCTAAGTACAATTGAACCTTGATTAAAAGTGCTAAGATATCTGGTGTCCATTAAAATCTGAGGCAAAATGTCAATGAGCTTAATATGTGAATATTATATATAAAATGAAGTTCCATTTCTTTGCAATTTAACCTTTTTCTTAATTAAATTCATTCAATTTGACATCTCTCAAATTTTAAAAAGATCTAAAAATGGGTCATTAATGGTAACCTTAATGCCAATGATTACCCAGTTATAACAATTCCAGAAAAGTGGCGTAGTACAAAAATTATGAATCCAAAGCTATGTTTAAAAAGCTACCTTTTCACAACTTTTTTTTTTAACCAAACATGGTCTGAGTGCTTTAGTCCTCCTTAAATTTGTGTGTTAAAATCTTAAGCTTTGAAGTTTCTGTATTAGGAAATGAAGGCCTTTGGAATATGGTTAGCTCATGAGCAGAAAGGCTTTATGTATGGAATTAGTGCCTTTATCAAAGAAGCTCAAATGAAATTCCTCCCCTTTTTCTACATGAAGACACAGCAAAAAGGTGACAGCTGTGAGCCAGGAAGAGGATGCTCCCTAGAACACAAGCACACTGGGACACTGAGCCCTGATCTTCGGACTGTACAGCTAAGTGCATGGACCTCACATATTCTCCAGATTGTGCTTTTCTTAATCACATTAATCCTTACACACAAAAAGATACAGAGGTCCAAGGCTAGAGTTGGTAAAATAAGACTTAAATTTTAACAGTATACTGATTACCTACTTTGTCAAATTATCATTCATCTAGGAGTACCAACAAGAAATGTATTTAACAATTAAAATTCTATGGTAGTTTCACACTCAAAAAATTATTTAAAAAAGTAGGATTAAATATGCCTTTGGTCTCTTATCTTCTGCCTTCTGGATTCTGATTTTTGATTGCTGTGGTTTCTTTCATTAATCCTGATTGAGGTTCATAATGTGTCTGGTATCCACAACATGACATCTTTTATCACTTTTAGAAAATTCTCAAATATTGACTCTTTCTCATCTCTTATCCTTCAGCTTCAATCATGTATTTCAAATGTTTTCATAATATCCCCTTTTTTTTGTCCTTTTCTATATATTTCCCATCCATTATCTATTACCCTCTGTGGTTTAGTCATGTCCAACTCTTATGACCCCGTAGACTGTAAGTCCTCCAAGTTCTTCTGTCCTTTGTTCATGGAACTTCCCATGCAAGAATGCTGGAGTGAGTTACCATTTCCTTCTCCAGGGGATCTTCACAACTCAGGAATCAAAACTGAGAACGGAGAATTTCAGGTTTTATATATTTAGTTTTGGAATTTTTAAATGTTTAGAATTTATTTTTCATTGGAATTTCACTACAGTTATGGATATTACATAATTAGTCAAGACAATTTGAACACACTATAGGTACTGTTGCCGTTGTTATTAAGTCACTCAATCGTGTCTGACTCTTTGCAGCCTCATGGACTGCAGCACACCAGACTTCCAGGTCCTTCACCATCTCCTGGAGTTTGCTTAAACTCATTTCCATTGAATCAGTGATGCCATCTGACTATCTTGTCCTCTGTCATCTCCTTCTTTTGCCTCCAATCTTTCCCCACATCTGGATCTTTTCCAGTGAGTCAGTTCTTCACATCAGGTGACCAAAGTATTGGAGCTTCAGCCTCAGATTCAGTCCTTCTAATGAGTATTCAGGGTTGATTTCCTTTAGGATTGACTTCTTGCAATCCATGGGGCTCTTAAGAGTCTTCTCCAACACCACAGTTTGAAAGCATCAACTCTCAGATTTCTTTATGGGCTGACACTCACATCCATACATGACTACTAGAAATCCATAGCTTTCACTATAGGTAATGATGATTACTAAACATGAAACAATAATTATAACAGCAACTTTTTTTTTCTTTTATAAGGTATTACTGTATATTTCCTTTCTAATTTTGATTTTATTTCTGTATGGTTAATTTACAATGTTGTTTTAGTTTCAGGTGTAGAGCAAAGTGATTCAGTTATAAATATACATATATCCATTCTTTTTTAGATGCTTTTTAAGATTAGCAGAATATAGGGAAATATACAGTTGAGTTAAGCAGGCTTGTAGTCAAAATCTGCTCATACCACTTAATAGCTATATAACTTGTAAAGTTTCTTGCCTCTCTACATATTTTTTTAACTGTAAAACTGGAATAATATAATCTGTAAAATAGCAACTCTTAATAAACTAAATGTAAGAGCTTTGTACTTTTGCTAAAAGTAGTTTCGCTGACAGACACTAATTTTTGGAATTCTTCCACTTCTTTGGTGCACTGTATATCTTCACATCTGGGTGCAAAGCACCATGGCAATATAGCTGTTTTCTTCTGAAGACTCAATGTTGGAAAAAAACCAGCATTATAGTAGTATATGTGGATAACAAGATCTGAATATTGATTAGTTTAAAAGTATGTGTGTCTGTACAGTCACAGATTTTATTGTCTTGAGCTCCAAAATCACTGTGGATTTGCCTAGAGCCACAAAATTAAAAGATACTTGCTCCTTGGAAGAAAAGGTATGACAAAACTAGACATTGTGTTGAAACCAGATACATCATTTTTTACAAAGCTCTATACAATCAAAGCTATGGTTTTTCCAGCAGCCACGTACAGATGTGAGAATTGGACCATAAAGAAGGCTGATGTGGAAGAACTGATGCTTTCATATTGTAGTATTGGAGAAGACTCTTGAGAGTCCTTTGGACATCAAGTAGATCAAATCAGTCAATCATTCAGGAAGACAACCCTGAATATTCATTGGAAGGACTGATGCTAAAGCTGAAGCTCCAATACTTTGGCCATTGGATATGAAAAGTTGACTCACTGGAAAAGATCCTGATGCTGGGAAAGATTGAGGGCAGGAGGAGAAGGAGGTGACAAAGGATCAGATGGCATCACCGACTCAACAGACATGAGTCTGAGCAAACTCCAGGAGATAGTGGAGGACAGAAGAGCCTAGCATGCTGTAGTCTATGGGATTGCAAAGAATCAAACATTACTTAGCAACTGAACATTACTTAGCAACAGCAACACTACCATTAGGATATTTTCCTACCCAATTTTACCAATTGGTCTACCCAGTAAGACTAATGATACATATAAGTTTCCAACACAAAATAGACCTATGCATTCAGAAAAAGGCTATGGTTTCCAGCTATGCCTGTAACAGGAAGGAAGCATCTGTTTAAGTTAATAGTGAAGAATGACTAAATCCTTCAGACATAAAACATGCTTGCCGGTGAGCTTTTATCATAATGAATAATTCGGTCTTCATTTTTAAAATAGTGTCTAAATCCTAATTATTTTTGAACTGGGTGAAAAAGAATGTCAGATTGTTCCTCTGAAATTTCAACACATGGGGTGTGACTTGGGAATGGAAGATATAAAAAATGAATCAAATCAGGGACTAAACAGTATTTAAAGGAATTGAGATTTCAGGCAAGGCAGTACATTCCTGATTTGATGGTGTTTTGACTACTACAACTTCACACCCTAAGAGCCTATTGAAAATCAATACTTGTGCTCTTTGCTTCTTCTAAATTTCATTTCTGCATTGCTTACAAAAACATTGAAAGTGAAAGTCTTTCCGTCGTGTGACTCTTTGGGACCCCATACAGTCCATGGAATTCTCCAAGGTAGAATACTGGAGTGGGTAGCCTTTCCCTTCTCCAGGGGATCTTTCCAACCCAGGGATCAAAATCAGGTCTCCCACATTGCAGACAGATTCTTTACCAGCTGAGCCAAAGGAAGCCCAAGAATACTGGAATGGGTAGCCTATCCCTACTCCAGCAGATCTTCCTGAACCAGGAATTGAACCTGGGTTTCCTGCATTGCAGGAAGATTCTTTATCAACTGAGCTGTCAGGGAGCATTAGGCTTGAGCAATGTTCTCATCTGCTTTATCTTTACTTTGTAATTTATCTTTACTTTGTAATTTATCTTTCTTGTTCTCCTGTCATTTTCAGGAAAGAAAAGTCTTTTTTTTAATCTTTTAAGCTTAAAGCTCAACATCCAGAAAACGAAGATCATGGCATCTGGTCCCATCACTTTATGGGAAATAGATGGGAAAACAGTGGAAACAGTGTCAGATTTTATTTTTTGGGGCTCCAAAATCACTGCAGATGGTGACTGCAGCTATGAAATTAAAAGATGCTTACTCCTTGGAAGAAAAGTTATGACCAACCTAGACAGTATATTCAAAAGTGGAGACATTACTTTGCCAACTAAGGTCGGTCTAGTCAAAAAACAGTGGAAACAGTGTCAGACTTTATTTTTTGGGGCTCCAAAATCACTGCAGATGGTGACTGCAGCTATGAAATTAAAAGATGCTTACTCCTTGGAAGAAAAGTTATGACCAACCTAGACAGTATATTCAAAAGTGGAAACATTACTTTGCCAACTAAGGTCGGTCTAGTCAAGGCTATGGTTTTTCCTGTGGTCATGTATGGATGTGAGAGTTGGACTGTGGAGAAATCTGAGCGCCAAAGAATTGATGCTTTTGAGCTGTGGTGCTGGAGAAGACTTTTGAGAGTCCCTTGGGACTGCAAGGAGATCCAACCAGTCCATTCTGAAGGAGATCAACCCTGGGATTTCTTTGGAAGGAATGATGCTAAAGCTGAAACTCCAATACNTGGACTGTGGAGAAATCTGAGCGCCAAAGAATTGATGCTTTTGAGCTGTGGTGCTGGAGAAGACTTTTGAGAGTCCCTTGGGACTGCAAGGAGATCCAACCAGTCCATTCTGAAGGAGATCAACCCTGGGATTTCTTTGGAAGGAATGATGCTAAAGCTGAAACTCCAATACTTTGACCACCTCATGCGAAGAATTGACTCATTGGAAAAGACTTTGATGCTGGGAGGGATTGGGGGCAGGAAAAGGGGACGACAGAGGATGAGATGGCTGGATGGCATCACGGACTCGATGGAAGTGAGTCTGAGTGAACTCCGGGAGTTGGTGATAGACAGGGAGGCCTGGCGTGCTGTGCTTCATGGGGTCGCAAAGAATCGGACACGACTGAGCGACTGAACTGAACTGAACTGAACTGGAGGTGATGGGCCAGATCATGAAGGGCCTCGTCCATGAAAAAGAAGAAGTTAGATTTTATGTTGCAGGCAGCAGAAAATCATTGATGTAACAAACAAAACTACTGAATTTCAAGCCATACTGTATGCCAGGCAAGTACCTATAATCCTATTAAAGAGTCAGTATATTCTCATTTTATAGTTGGGACAGTGAGGCTCAGAGAGATTTAATTTATCTTGCCCAGGTTTTCACAGCTACTAAGTGAAAGAACTAGGGCTTAAGTTTAGGTTGGTTGAGTCCAGACCGCCTGTCTGCTTTTTAAACTATATAACCCCTGTAGCAGGGGGAAGAAATAGATATTTTTTACTTTTCAACTAGTCTGACTTCTTTACCTCCCATCAACTCTAGTAAATTCAAGTTTTTAATGTAAATTCAAGTTCTTAACAGTTTAGGACTCAAGCAAGTTTTAGTCTTCTGAAGACTACAGTTATTTTACAGTTACTTAACTCTGGCAAACTTTTTATTCTGGTGCCATCTTCTATATAGATAATTCAAATAACTGTCTTGGTTTTTATTGAAATGCCATTTGTGGGGGAGGGGGCACTCACCATTGAATGTCATGGACCAATCAGCATGATGGCATCTGGTCCCATCATTTCATGGCAAATAGATGGGGAAACAGTGGAAACAGTCAGACTTTATTTTGAGGGGCTCCAAAATCACTGCAGATGGTGACGGCAGCCATGAAATTAAAAGACACTCCTTGGAAGAAAAGTTATGACCAACCTAGATAGCATATTAAAAAGCAAAGACATTACTTTGCCAGCAAAGGTCCGTCTAGTCAAGGCTATGGTTTTTCCAGTTGTCATGTATGGATGTGAGAGTTGGACTGTGAAGAAAGCTGAGTGCCGAAGAATTGATGCTTTTGAACTGTGGTGTTGGAGAAGACTCTTGAGAGTCCCTTGGACTGCAAGGAGATCCAACCAGTCCATCCTAAAGGAAATCAGTCCTGGGTGTTCATTGAAAGAACTGATGTTGAAGCTGAAACTCCAATACTTTGGCCACCTCACGCGAAGAGTTGACTTATTGGAAAAGACCCTGACTCTGGGAGGGATTGGGGGCAGGAGGAAAGGGGGACAACAGAGGGTGAGAGGGCTGGATGGCATCACCAACTCGATGGACACGAGTTTGAGTGAACTCCGGGAGTTGGTGATAGACAGGGAGGCCTGGTGTGCTATGATTCATGGGGTCGCAAAGAGTCGGACACAACTGAACTGAAAAGAGAAAAATTTGAAGTACTAATTCCATTTCTGAAACATTTCTGAATCTTCAATATGTAAAAAGAATAGTAATTATTTTAAGAAAATTTAATATTAATCTTGATATTCTATTTAATTTATATAGATGTAGTTCACAGCTTAAGTAAATGATTTCTACCTCATAATCCTGGTGTACACATTTAGCTTGAAATACTTCAGATGTTATCCAAATAACCCTGAGATATCTCTGGATGCCTTAAGGTATTATTCTCCTAATTTTAATGACTGATAACTGTAGTAAGTCCTGGAGATAGAGATGGCAGTGGTTGCACAACAGTGAAAATGTATGTAATGCCACTAAATCGTACACTTTAAATGGTTAAAATGCTAAATTTTGTATTATGTATATTTTGTTATTGCTGCTGTTGAGTCACTCAGTCGTGTCTGACTCTTTGCCACCCAATGGACTGCAACATGCCAAGATTCCCTGTCTTTCACTGTCTCCCAGGGTTTGCTCAAACTCATGTCCATTGAGTTGATGATGCCATCCAACCAACTCATTCTGTCACCCTCTTCTCCTGCCTTCAATCTTTCCCAGCATCAGGGTCTTCTCCAATGAGTTGGCTCTTAGCATCAGGTGGCCAAAGTATTGTCCTTCCACTGAATATTCAGGGTTGATCTCCATTCGGATTGACTGGTTTGATCTCCTTGTAGTCCAAGGGACTCGCAGGAATCTTCTCCAGTACCGCAATTCAAAAACATCAATTCTTCAGTGCTCAGCCTTTATGGTTCACCTCTCACATCTGTACATGACTACTGGAAAGAGTCGTGTCTGACTCTTTGCGACCCTGTGGACTGTAGCCAGCCAGGCTCCTCTGTCCTTGAGATTTGCCAGACAGAAGTACTGGAGTTGGTTGCTATTCCCTTCTCCAGGGGATCTTCCCAACCCAGGGATCGAACCCACGTCTCTTAATGTCTCCTGCATTGACAAGTGGATTCTTTACCACTAGCACCACATGGGAAGATAGCTTTCACCCTGTGGACCTTTGTCAGCAGAATGATGTCTCTGCTTTTTAATATGCTGTCTAGGTTGGTCATAGCTTTTCTTCCAAAGAGCAAGAGTCTTAATTTCATGGCTGAAGTCACCATCTGCAGTGATTTTGGAGCCCAAGAAAATAAAGTCTGTCACTGCTTCCACTTTTTTCCCCATCTGTTTGCCATGAGTGATGGGACAGGATGCCATGATCTTTGTTTTTTGAATATTGAGTTTTAAGCCAGATTTCTCACTCTCCTCTTTCACCTTTTTTCAAGAGACTCTTTAGTTTCTCTTCACTTCCTGCCATAATGGTGGTGTTGTCTACATATCTGAGGTTATTGATATTTTTCCGGGCAATCTTGATTCCAGCTTGTGCTTCATCCAGCCTGGCATTTCTCATGATGTACTCTGCATATGTAAGTTAAATAAGCAGAGTGACAGCATACAGCCTGGACATACTCCTTTCCCAATTTTGAACCAGTCCATTGTTCATGTCCAGTTCTAATTATTGCTTCTTGACTTGCATACAGGTTTCACAGGAGGCAGGTAAGGTGGACTGGTATTCCTGTCTCTTTAAGAATTTCCCAGTTTGTTGTGATCCATACAGTCAAAGGCTTTAGTTAATGAAGAAGTCAGTGTTTTTCTGAAATTCCTTTGCTTTTTCCATGATCCAATGGACATTGGCAATTTGATCTCTGGTTCCTCTGTCTTTTCTAAATCCAGGTTGTACATCTGGAAGTTTTCAGTTCACATAATGTTGAAACCTAGCTTGAATGATTTTAAACTTTATCTTGTTAGCATCTGACTTGAACGCAATTGTGCAGGAGTTTGGACATTCTTTGGCATGGCCCTTCTTTGAAAACTGACCTTTTCCAGTCCTGTGGCCACTACTGAGTTTTCAAATTTGCTGACATATTGAGTGCAGCACTTTAATAGCATCATATTTTAGGATTTGAATTAGCTCAGTAAACATTCTACTACCTCCATTAGCTTTGTTCTTAGTAATGCTTTCTAAGGTACACTTGACTTGAACACTCCAGGATATCTGGCTCTAGGTGAGTGACCACACCGCACGGTTATCGATATAACCATGGATATAGTTCTTTTGTGTATTTTTATATAGTTCTTTTGTGTATTCGTCTCCACCTTTTCTTAATCTCTTCTGCTTCTGTTAGGTTCTTCTGTTTCTGTCCTTTATTGTTTCCATCTTTGCATGAAATATTCCCTTGGTATGTCCCAAGTTTCTTGAAAAGATCTCTGTCTTCCCCATTCTGTTATTTTCCTCTATTTCTTTGCATTGTTTACTTAAGGAGTCTTTCTTATCTCTCCTTGCCATTCTCTGGAACTCTACATTCAGTTGGGTATACCTTTCCCTTTCTCTGCTCTTCTCTTGTCTTCTTTTTCCAACTATTTGTAAGGCTTCCTCAGACAACCACTTTGTTCTTGCATTTCTCTTTCTTTGGGATGGTTTTGACCACCACCTCCTGCACAGTGTTAGGAACCTGCGTCCATAGTTCTTCAGACACTCTGTCTACCAGATCTCATCCCTTGAATCTATTCATCACCTCCACTGTATTCTCACAAGGAATGTGTTTAGGTCATACCTGAATGGCCTCATGGTTTCCCTACCTTCTTCAGTTTAAGCCTGAATTTTGCAATAAGGAGCTCATAATCCAAGCCACAGTCAGCTCCTGGTCTTGTTTTTGCTGACTGTGTGGAGTTTCTCCATCTTCAGCTGCAAAGAATATAATCAATCTGATTTCAGTATTGACTATCTGGTGATGTCCACGTGTAGTGTTGTCTCATGTTGTTGGAAGAGGGTGTTTACAATGACCAAGTGTGTCCTCTTGGCAAAACTCTGTTAACCTTTGCCTTGCTTCATATTGTACTCCAAGGCCAAACTTGCCTGTTTCTTCAGGTATCTCTTGACTTCCTACTTTTGCACTCCAATCCCCTATAATGAAAAGGACCTCTTTTTTTGGTGTTAGTTCTAGAAGGTCTTGTAGGTCTTCACAGAACCATTCAGTTTCATCTTCTTCAGCATTAGTGGTTGGGGCATGGACTTGGATTTCTGTGATATTGAATGGTTTGCCTTGGAAACAAACAGAGATCATTTTGTCGCTTTTGAGATTGCACCCAAGTGCTGCATTTCAGACTCCTTTTTTGACTGTGAGGGCTACACCATTTCTTCTAAGGGATTCTTGCTCACAGTATTAGATATAATGGTCATCTGAATTAAATTCACCCATTCTGGTCCATTTTAGTTCACTGATGTGTAAAATGTTGATGTTCACTCTTGCCATCTCCTGCTTGACCACATCCAGTTTACCTTGATTCATGGACCCAACACAATATTATTATTTACAGCATCAGACTTCACTTTCACCACCAGACACATCTACAACTGCGCATAGTTTCCACTTTGGCCCAGCCTCTTCATTCTTTCTGAAGCTATTTCTTCACTCTTCCCCAGTAGCATATTGGACCACCTACTGGCCTGGGGGACTTATCTGGTGTCATATCTTTTTTCCTTTTCATATTGTTCATGGAGTTCTTAAGGCAAGAATACTGGAGTGGTTTGCCATTCCCTTCTCCAGTGGACCATGTTTTGTCAGAACTCTCCCCCAATGTGCATCTATTAAAAAATGAAAAGTTAAATCTATATGTAGTGCCCTGGAATAATGGCCATTCAATGTTGTGTGTTTAAAAGTTGTAAAGTTATTTAATAATAGAGTATAGTATGTGGTATAATCCTAAAATACAAACCAGAACTATATATATGTTTGAGAATAGAGAAAGATGTAGATGTATTTGTATCAGACTAGTAAAACTGATTCTGTTAGGGCTATAAGTTTAGTGATGGACTTAAATTAACTTTTTGTACAACCATGTTGTTTGATATGTTGTAATATTGTTTTTGTAATTGTTTTTGAAATTTCTGAAGTAAAAAGGCCAGGAGGGAAGGGGGAGTTGTTTTTAACAATAGAAATTATAATAGGGATCACAGTATGAGTTGCTGACCGAGAATGGTACAAGAGAAACCTTGGTACTAGTAGTGATCTTTATCTTGATGCAGATGTTGGTTACACCAGGTGTATTCACTTTATAAATATCCATCTAGTTTGTATGCTTATGATTTGTACAGGTTATTGTACCTATCAGTTAAATGTTTCTTAAAAGTATGGCACAGAAATACAATGGAATACTTTGTTTTTAGAAATACTTTAAATATTTAATGATACATGGAATTGGCCCAGAAACAACACTCTTATCATTATAAAATATATAAACACACAGAATGAAGACTCCAATAAAAACATGACAATATTATTAATAAATATTATGTCCAGATACCAATTTTTTGTTTGGGGGTTAGGGGTTTGGGTCATTTAGGAAGTTGGTAAAATTTGGTAAAGAAAACCATATTACAGGATATTAAGCAGAACATTAAAGTGAAGGAGAGAGGGAATGGTTTTTTTACAAATATAAGAAAGAAAAACAATACTAACTATTGTTAGTTTTTTTTTGTTTTTTTTGTTTTTTTAAACTAACTGTTAAGGTCAGGTAACTTTTTTTTAACCCCAGCTAGGAAGAGACTCCTACTAGGAAGGAACTAATTTCAGATTTCAAACTATCAAGTATAATAGTAGATCGTTATGAAAAAGCCTCTCCTTCAGCAAATTCATACTGAATTACGAATAATTCATGCTGAATACGTAAGTTTTGTTTCTGTTTAAGCATTTAAGGAAACTGTCATTGATAGGATAGTTTCCATTGATTATAGTAGATGCAGCTCATAGTACTCCTCCCAGTTGTAACCAACTACGGTAATTTCCTGTGATCTTTTTGCTCTACAGTTACCACTCAGGGGGCAAATAATATCCCCTCCAGCCAGGGTGATAATAAAATAAGAAAATGTATGTGAAAACACATTAATAGAATTAAACACTATCCAGTTGTAAAGTTACATTCTTTTTCTTGTTTTTTCTTCAGCCCAAAGTCATTAGTTGTGAATGTGGTTATTTCAGGTGGAGTTTAACTTAAGTTCGAAAGTTGAAGTTTATGAAAGAATGCATTTTTTTCAGTCGTTTTGCAAATGTAAATGCAACATGTGTTTATTCAAGTGAGTTGTGATGCAATCCGTTTTTAATATTTTAGACTAAATATTAGTATTTAGCACTTTATATATCAAATATAACTATAAACATTTGTTATTTCTTGTAAGTATTGTTGAGCCGTCAGGGGAATTAGCAGGCTTTTTTCCCTGTTAACAGTCATTCTTAATTATTAACCATGTTAATTTAAAATGATTAAAATCCCAAATCAGATCTCCAGGTGTCTCGCAGGGGGTTTGCTTTTTTTAGATTAGCCCTTAAATCAGTAATAATCTGGGTGGAACTTGAGTTGGGTTCGGTTGGAGAAAACTGCGTGGCACTAGGACCCAGGGGGCTCCCGTGAGCGGATCTAGGGGCCAGATTGCAAATTCGCGGTGACTCAGTCTGGTCGGCTCCTTGCGCTCAGCGGCCGCGGCGGCAGCAGCAGACGTTGGCGGCCGAGCTGCTAGGATCAGTTCCCCCGGGTTTCACCGTCCGAGACTTCCTTCGGGGCGCCCCAGGCAGGTCCGAGGCGTCCGGGGAGCGCAAGGGTCGTTGTGGAGGGGAGGAACGGGAGGTGCTCGGCGCGGGAAGCCCTCGGGCCTGTGCACGGGGAGTAACATTTGCTCCGTCTCTTCCTGTGTCTGGCTTTATTTGCAGCAAACCAAGATGGAGTATGAGTGGAAACCTGACGAGCAAGGGCTTCAGCAAATCCTGCAGCTGCTGAAGGAGTCCCAGTCCCCCGACACCACCATCCAGAGAACCGTGCAACAAGTATCCTTTGCGAGGCCTCGCCGCCGCCCGCGCCGCTCTGCCGCGCCGGGCCCGCTCTAGGCGGCCGGGAGCCTCCCGCCGCCCCTGCCCCTCCCCCTCTCCGCTCCCGGATCCCTCCGCCCTCCGCGCGCCCGCCCGCGAGCAAGGCCCGCCCGCCGCCGCCGCCGCCGCCCCTGCCCGGCGCCTCGCGCACGCGGCCCTCGTGCCCCGAGTCCCGGCCGCCGCCTGGCCCGGCGGCTTCCGGCCACGAGAGGCCGGGGGCGCCCGGCCGCCGCCCGCGATCGCGACATGTGCGCCGGCCGGGCGCCACGTCCTCGCTCTCGGCGGGCCGCTCGAGAAGGCAGAGCGGCTGGGTGCCGGAGCGGACCCCCGGCGAGCCGGCCCACACAATGCGTCGGGCGCGGAGGGGGCGGCGGGCGAAGCGAGGGGCCGGGCGGGCGCGCTGCGTGCGCGGCGGCGCTCGCCGGCCTGAGTGGGGTGGAGCCGGCGCGGGGTTTGAACTCCCTGGGTGTGGGGTCCGGGGTTTCTTCCAGGCCCTGGTCCTGAAGAGCCGGAGACCTAGGAATGAGGGCTCCCGGGACTCACCTCGGGGCTGCTCAGGCTAACACCTGTTGCGAGCTCCCTGCCTTCCAAGTGAGAAATCTTTGGCTCGAGACGGTCTGCTCAGTTAACCCAAGTCTTGACCGAGTCTGCTGGTGTAGCGGTCCTGTTGCTAAGGCTTTGCTGGCAGAAAGGCTTAACAGAAGAACCTCTGCTGTGTGTGCTCACTGCAGTGCCCTAAACTGCGGTCAAATGGAGAGCTCGTCCTGCATCTAATAAAGGAAACAAATTCACCCGATCATAAAATAACTTTTATTTTAAGATGAAGTTAATTGTTTAAAAACTTCAGCAGGTGTGCAAAAAATGCCTCTTAATTTTTATTGTTAATAAAGAGGGAAATCTGATTAGTATGGAATTTGGTAAGCTCTTTTGGTGTAGTTTGGACTTATTTAAATTTAAAATATAAACTTGAGGTTAAATTGAAGTACTTGAGAAGTTTCTCAAAGTACTGCATTGCTGTAACTTAAAACCTCAAATAGGCGAGTAAGTAGCCTTTTGGTTAATTAATACTGTTTATTTTAAAATGGAGGTGTTAATGTTTAGGTCTGCTTGTTTTTTTTTTTTCCTTAAGCCATTTTGCTAAATACTGCTAGTGCTGAGGGAACAGTAGTTGGTTTGGGGTGTATTGGAGCTTATATTTGAAACATTGCTGTTGCTCAGTCTTAATTGGTATTATCATAGCTTTAGAAATGATAGAAGTTGATTTTTGATGAATTGTGTTAGTATGACAGCCAAGTCCCAAACCACATTGTAATTTATTCTGCAGCATTGTATATCATAATTTCTTGTTTTAGTGCGGTATTTATTAAGTACTCTTTGTATGGTCAGTACTGTGCGTGGGCTAAGAATCAAATTTACAGTTCATTCTGTATGTCTGGAGCATAGTATACTGTCTGCATAAGGAACAATTTAAATTTCAGTAGATACAGGTTAATAGTATTTTAAAAATACACACTGCTCTATATTTTCACAGTGCCTAATGATGACCTTGTTCTTTGTTTCCTTAGGAAAGAATGTAATTACTGTTTTCGTATAGACTTGAGCACTTTTAGAAAGACCGTTATAATAATATGGATAAATAGCTTAAGTTCTAAGGAAGTAAACCTTATTAGGAAGTATTTATGAAAAATTATTAGCATATCAGCATACTGTTAATCTTGGCTTTTCACTAAAAAATCACTAGGGTTTTTTGGTCAAAGAAAGTACACCTTCTAGAGAAATGTATGTTGATAGTTAATTTATGTTCTGGCCACTGAACACTGAGAATATGCTAGTGTATGATAAATAGCTGATATGGTGTGCCTGGAGTTTGTATAGTGGATTTAATTTAAAGATTTAGGTCTACTGAGAAAATTCTAATAAAACCCAATTAGAGGTGTTATTAAAAAGCGTGAAAGTGAAGTCGCTCAGTCGTGTCCGACTCTTTGTGACCCCATGGACTGTAGCCTACCAGGCTCTTCTGTCCATGGGATTTTCCAGGCAATAGTACTGGAGTGGATTGCCAATTCCTTCTCCTGGGGATCTTCCCGACCCAGGGATCGAACCCAGGTCTTCCGCATTGGAGGCAGATGCTTTAACCTCTGAGCCACCAGGGAAGTCATTAAAAAGTGTATTAGCTTATATTTGAAACATTGCTGTTGCTCAGTCTTAATTGGTTTTATCATAGCTTTAGAAATGATAGAAGTTGATTTTTGATGAATTGTAAGTGTTAGTATGACAGTTAAGTTAGCCAAGTCCCAAACCACATTGTAATTTATTCTGCAGCATTGTATATCATAATATCTTGTTTTAAGGGGCATGAAGAAAGACATAGTAGAGCATTATGTCATTGTTGCCTGCCAGCACAATGGAAACCTGCACATGTGTGTCTCTGGTGAGGGCATATGGTGGGGTTGGAGTAGGGGAGAGGGGATAATTGTAGAACTATTGCAGTAATTTCATAATAGTGACTTTATATAATGAGTTGATATGTAGACTTGTACATAAATAGTATTTTATCTAAATTTCTTGAATTCTGAAGAAAAAAGATTCTAACGAAAGTGTTTAAGTTAAAAGGTGATTTTTATAAGGTCAGTTTCCGTAAGTGATCTCTGAAAGACTTGCTTTGGTTCGTTTGGAATGCTTTTCATTTTTGTCATTATTTTATACTTTAATACCTTTCTGATAAAGGTTTGGTTTTTAATTTTTTTAAGTTCAAATAAGTCAAAGAAATTGTTTTGAAAATTTTTTTCATACAATGTGCACCTGTACTGAAGGTGGAAAGTTGACTTACTTGTATTGAAAATAATTGATGTAAAATAGTTTAATATTGTAGCCATAAAGCTCATAAGAGGTTTAACACAGCCATTGGTGTGTTCTTGGAATAGTGTATTGATGGTTTTAATAAGATAACTTTATTCTTAAAAAAAATGCAGGCCTAAAAATCACAAAAGAGATTCTTGATTTTAGATTAAAAATCCTGAATTCCTTCCTTAGAAGTTTCCTTAACTACTGTTTGTTCTAGAAACTGGAACAACTCAATCAATATCCAGACTTTAACAACTACCTGATTTTTGTTCTTACAAAATTAAAATCTGAAGGTAAGTAGGGTTTGTGTTGAAAGCTTTTTACATTTTTTTAATAAGTCTTTGAGATGTACTAAAATGTATGAAGAATTACTCATTTTAAACGATTTCATTTTGTAGGAATCACTTGCTTTAAAGATGTGGAATGAAAGTGTTTACTAAAGCATTTGGATGCTTTGATGAGCAGTCAGTTGTTGGTTGGGTGCCTCTGTAATACATTCACTCATTCTTTGCAAGTGAAAAAGCATTTTGCTACAATCCTTGTACATGAATGGCAGAAAGAGATTGATTTATTTTATACACAAATTGAATGTAGGATTTACTAAAAACTTACTATATGTGTGATCATATTTGTATAATTGAAAGTTGATTCAACCAAAATGAAGTCCTGTATAATCCCATCACCAGATAATTGTTAATCCCTTAATTGGGTTATATGGCCATGTACTTATACATGCGGGGAAGGCAATGGCACCCCACCCCAGTACTCTTGCCTGGAAAATCCAATGGACGGAATAGCCTGGTAGGCTGCAGTCCATGGGGTCGCTAACAGTCGGACAGACTGAGCGACTTCACTTTCACTTTTCTCTTTCATGCATTGGAGAAGGAAATGGCAACCCACTCCAGTATTCTTGCCTGGAGAATCCCAGGGATCGGGGAGCCTGGTGGGCTGCTGTCTATGGGGTCACACAGAGTCGGACACGACTGAAGTGACTTAGCAGCAGCAGCAACAGTATACATGAAACCTTTTCATTAACTATTCTGCAACCATTTTAAATTACTTCTATAACAAAGCTTGAAAACTAATTTATTTTTAAATGACATGGTCATTTGATTGTTTCCTATACATGTAATGTGTCTCTCTCGACTTGCACACAAATATTTATGGAGCACCACTCCTTGCCAGGCAGTTTGCTGGCTCAAGAGCAATAAAAGTGAACAGAATAATAAGAATCTCTGTCCTCATGGAGCTTACATTGTAGTGAGAGGTGTTCTCAGAGTTGAGTATTCCCTTCCTGAGATGTTGTCAGACACTCAGAATGCACTCAGGTAATTTTTGAGCTACTATTGGCCTCTAAATGAAAGCACTATACTTAGCCTTTCAGAAGTCATAGTGCTTCATTAGTGCTTCTGTAGTTAGTAAAAGCACTACACTTGGAGTTGGAAAATAAGTCTTAAACTCTGACACTCATTTCATCTCTTTTTCATCTACAAAATGCCTGTGTTAGACTACCAGACCATATGTAAGGTTTCAACTCTAAGCACTAGTGAGCGGGTTAATGACTTTAAAATCTCACTAATCTTGTATTTATTCAGATTTTAATATTTCATGCCAGTGTATAGTGATTTATTTTGAATTATTTTAAAATTTTGTTTTAGGAATTTTAATTTGTGATTGAAGCATGTAAGAGAAACTTTAGAAATTTCAAAATTTAAATTGTAAAAAACTAAAAAGTCCTTTGGCATATCTTTAAATCCAGCAGTTAATATTCCTAGTTTGATAAATACATATTAATGTGATGTGTTATTTCTTAATACAGAAGTTTTATTTTTCCCACATAGAAGTTGTAATCAGATAATGCTCTAAGAACTTTATATTTAGTAAAAGAATTTTTCTAAACATACTGTCTTACTTGAAAAATTTTATTTTCACCAAGGCATCTATTCTCTGTCCTGTCCTCTTAAATTCCTGATATTAAGATTTTTGTAATGTTATACTTGTTCTTAAAACTTTCTTGGGATATGAGGATACATCAGAAGTATTTTTAAAAGCAGACAAATTGACAAACTTAGAATTCAGATAGCAGCAAGAGAGGTTGGTGTGTAACTGTCTCCCAGAAGACCTATGAATTAGAAAACCATGAAATGTTGGAAAAGGTTTTACATAACATTTGCTATTTCTTCTTATGTTTGTTCATTTATTTGGGATACTAGATTGTTATATCTAGTTTTCTGTTTTAAAAAATTAGCATTGTGACCATCCATATTAGAGAAGGCGCAAGTAAAGTCTTTAAATCAATATGCGTATTTATTTAGGAATCTTTTTGCTTTTCCTGCAGTAAAATTTTAGATATGGAGAGACCTCAGAGGTCAGCTCATCTACTTCCCTCACTCAGCAGATGAGAATTGAGACCTAGTAAAGGGGTCTTTAAGAAAGAGGACATAGTTAATTTTAACTCCTTTCACCTTGTGATTTTTTAAAAACTCTCTGTCTTCTAATCATAGTTGTAAAAATGGTATAGTGTGTTCGTTGTAAGTAAATACACATGCCATTTAAAATAAAATTACAAAACTGAATTATTGATGGCTAACAAGACAAAAACATGAATTGCTTGAGGAAGTAAATATCTGGCTATTCTTTTATTTTATGGAAGTTTTACACTTTGAAGAAAATTTAGAATTGCTTTTGTTTCTAAGTTACTGACTGAACGGTGAAACCAGGAAGAAATTTTTAGAGGGTGACATAAACGGCTCATAGGCTATGTTGTGTTGGTGGCTCTAATGGTTTATTTGCAAAGAAACACAGTCTTTTTGTCCCCCCCATGCTGTACCCTTGAAGAGTTCAATACCAGTCAGACTTTGGGAGCATACTGAACTAACTAGAACAAGTTGGTTTATTTTATTTTTTAATAAAGTACGTAAAACAATAGTGCTGAAATAGCATACTGTGTTCAGTATACCAGCTCTACAGGTCTTCCAACCCTTTAAGGAGGGTGATACTATACCATCATCAAGTAGAGGCTCTGGAGACGAACTCCTCAGGTTCAGGTTGATACTTCGGCTTCTGCGACTCGTAGTCTAGTCTATGTGAGTTAGGCAAAAGCCTCAGTTTCCTTATTTGTGCAGTGGAGATAAATTAATCCTTGTCTCCTGAGGATTAAATGCGAACTACTTGGAAAGCACTTAGCAGTGTTGGGTATGTAATGAGCATTGAGAAAATGTTGACTATTGCTAATATTGTTGGTGATAATACAGATTCTTAAAGCATCAGTTATATTCTACTAATATTAAACTGGTTCTTCAGAATTTGTTAATATCATCTACGGATTAAACTTCTTTTACGTAGATTCCTTTTTAATCTTCTGGAAATTTAAAAATTGTTTTACCCTCTCCCCCCTTTTCTTTTTAGCTCAGAGGCAAGTGAAAAACATGATATAAATGAACGGCAATTATTTGTATGTGAAGGTGATCCCATATGTTCTTTGTCCACTTAATTTTTAATAGGATATCTTTGGTGACTAATACTTTCATATCTGTAATTTGATGTTTGTATCAGGTTCCAATAAAGCTTGAGTACATTGGCCATATATAAACTTAAATTAAATCAGTGGTTCTCAACCAGGTGCAGCTTTGTTGTGTCCCCCCCGCCCATCCCCTTCTCACTGCCCACGGAGACATTTGACATTATCTGGAAACATTTTTAGTTGTCACAATTTGGAGAGGTAATAACTGGCACCTGTGGTCAGTGATACAGTGCACAGGACAGCACTCCTAAAGAAAGAATTACCTGGCCCAGAATGTTGATAATGCCAAGGTTGAGAAACCCTGACCTGTAAATCATGGAGCTAATCCTTTGTAATCATTTACAGTATTTTCTCCCCTGGTTATAGCAGATTAATGAAATATTACAATCAATTTTTTAATATATTTTAAAAGTTACATTCTTGATATATTTTGAAATGAAAACTACTTTAAAACTCAGTAGTATTGTTATTTTATTACAGATGAACCCACAAGATCATTGAGTGGTCTCATTTTGAAGAATAATGTGAAAGCGCACTTTCAGAACTTCCCAAATGGTGTAACAGACTTTATTAAGAGTGAATGTTTAAACAATATTGGTGACTCCTCTCCTCTGATTAGAGCTACTGTAGGTAAGTAATCTGTTAGAATTTTGCTTGTTTGTGACTGGGTTGGTTTCTGACATGACTGATGATTTCCATAGGAATTTTTACCATCCAGTTCATGTTGAATTGTGATGGGGAGAATTTCTCATTGCTTCTTTTGATATAATGTTAATGATTACAGTAAAAATCTTCTTAATCCTACGAGACCAGGTTCACTAGTAGTTTTATCAACGTTGGTTAAAATGGGGTGTTAAAAAGCGATACTAGTGTACGACTACTGTTTTTTCTTTGAGTTCTTTAACTGTCTTTCTTGTGTCGTACATGGGGTATAATTTCCAGTTTCACTTTCTTTTACATATAAAGAGAAACTTCTTTGTAAGACAATTTATGGGTAGAACTAGGTTTTTACTATATCCCCCCCCTTGTTTTTAATATTTGCCTTGTATACACCTAATTAACATCATTTTTTGAGTCTATTTAGAGTATTTCAACTTGTTTTTAGTGGAAGAACAAATTTCTATCATTTTATGAAATACCATATTAAAATGCTTAATTATAGTAACTGAAATAAGTAGTTTTGGGAACCAACACAACTGCCTGTTGGTAAGCACACACATCCTCTGGTAGAAGCAGAAACAGGCATGTACTATGAATAGCCCCCCAGTGGGTAGATTTCATATGCCATAGGGTTTCTGCAGCCATATTTCACAGGGACTGGGAAAGCTGTTGTTAATCAGGTTGGTTAAATGGGATTCATTTAAGAACTTCCATAATGAATTAGTCATTTTCATTAAAAGTTCTCTGTTTTTGTATATTTTGTCTCCTGGTGGGTTTGAAAAGCCACTCCAGTACTCTTGGCTGGAAAATCCCGTGGACAGAGGAGCCAGGTAGGCTGCAGTCCATGGGGTCGCTAAGAGTTGGACACGACTGAGCGACTTCACTTTCACTTTTCACTTTCATGCATTGGAGAAGGAAATGGCAACCCACTCCAGTGTTCTTGCCTGAAGCATTCCAGGGATGGAGGAGCCTGGTGGGCTGCCGTCTGTGGGGTCGCACAGAGTCGGACACAACTGAAGCAACTTAGCAGCAGCAGCAGGGTTTGAAAAGTACCTGATTTATCTCTTACTTACAAAACAGAAGCTCTTTGTAACTTCCCTCCAAATATTAAACATTGCCATCATTAACACTCATTTTAAATAGGATATGTAGAGGGCATTTATAATTTTAGAATTGAGAAAAGGGTCTCCCTCCCTAGGTTATTCTTATGGACCATCATGTATGCCTGATTTTCTACCAGACTCTTGACACTCGTTAAAAAAAAAAAGATGGTGAAGGTATACCAGTCGTATATTTTTTAAAAATCCTAACTGCATTTTAGAAATCTTGCCAAGGAAGTGTATTTGGAAGGACCACATTTCAGTGACTATGTGGTAATCCATTAGATAGACGTAGAATTGTTTCTGTTGTTAAAGAATGTACGGTTGGTTTGTAATGGGTATTGCTGAGTACTCAGTTTTCACGCCCATCTTTGGTAAAACCACTGAGAATTACAGTTTTTCACTTTTTGTAACTATGGAGGCATTAGAATTTTTTTTCTGAGTGGATGCAATTGTATGAGGCCAGATTAATTTGAATTTGTCAGTCTGCAGGTTTGAAAAGTACCTGATTTATCTCTTACTTACAAAACAGAAGCTCTTTGTAACTTCCCTCCAAATATTAAACATTGCCATCATTAACACTCATTTTAAATAGGATATGTAGAGGGCATTTATAATTTTAGAATTGAGAAAAGGGTCTCCCTCCCTAGGTTATTCTTATGGACCATCATGTATGCCTGATTTTCTACCAGACTCTTGACACTCGTTAAAAAAAAAAAGATGGTGAAGGTATACCAGTCGTATATTTTTTAAAAATCCTAACTGCATTTTAGAAATCTTGCCAAGGAAGTGTATTTGGAAGGACCACATTTCAGTGACTATGTGGTAATCCATTAGATAGACGTAGAATTGTTTCTGTTGTTAAAGAATGTACGGTTGGTTTGTAATGGGTATTGCTGAGTACTCAGTTTTCACGCCCATCTTTGGTAAAACCACTGAGAATTACAGTTTTTCACTTTTTGTAACTATGGAGGCATTAGAATTTTTTTTCTGAGTGGATGCAATTGTATGAGGCCAGATTAATTTGAATTTGTCAGTCTGCAAACATTGTTTAATACTGTCTTAGCAGTCATACTGTACCAAATTTTATCTTGTGTTTAATTTGTATTATTGCTTGTTTTAAAACATGGCTTGGTTTCCTTTAGGCAGATCCAGAGCTTTCTCGTTCCCCCAACTCTTTATATTTTGACTTTGGGAAAGAATACATGGCAAGAAAGAACAGATATTAGTCTTGCTACTTTTTGATCTTAACCAGAATGTAACTTGATCTTTAAAATGCTATCAATAGGATGATCTTCACCGTAGTTGAATTTTTTCAGTGGGGAGTAAATCCTGGCCAACAACTTTACTCTTTACATTTTTTAGCTCTTTACGATTGGGAGCAACTTTCTCAAAACTAACAATGGAAAACTCAAAGAGAATTTATGCACACAAACAGTAAAATCTGTTGTTCAGTTATAATTATTATTATATGCTCTGCTTTTTGTGTACATATCACTGAATTCTCAAAATAACTATGAAGAGAGAACTTTTTCTCTTCTAAAAATTTATTTTACAGGTTAATAATTTGAAGTACATATAATTTGCCTACTGTCAGTTTATACTCTTTAATTATGGTGCTGAAAGATCTGTAATCACTAAGCATATTACATTATGTTAACTAATATTAAATTTTCTAAGGCAGAGAAAAACACTGACAAAACTTTTTTGTTACATATTTCTGTGTTTGCATAATCCTTAACAGAGCTAAGTTACACAACACAGTTGAAATAATCCAGTCAGTCAGAGTGACATGATCACTAAGCCTGTGTCACTCAAGCCTCCACAATCCACCATCACCTTACCAGTGATTCATCCTTGAATCCCTATAAGTGGGAACTGTTGTAGGGGTGTATGGCCCGTCTCCAGGAGAGGGATTGTTGCCAAAAGAGTGGGCATGTAGAAATGTTCTGGATGGCTCTTCGACTTTCTCTACCATGGGTCACGGCTTTGATACTAGGTTAAGTCAGAGAGCTGTTCTTAGTTCTTTGATGTGTTTTTATTTGAATCTAATAGTCATATTCATCACCCAGTAGTAAGTGTTGCTAATAACATTTTGGTATATTTTCTCTCTCCTCTTTCATATGTATTTTTTATAAAATAGGAGTAATTTTAATTAGTAAAAGTATTCTTGGCATTGGAGAAGAGCAAGTTGTCTTTTGTACAGATACTTGTAAAAAAGAGGGTGAGGTGTTGGAAAACAAGATTAGAAATGGCTCTGATTTCTGCTGGGATTTTCCACAGATACACTGTGGTGATGCAGGGATCCTTGATAAATATTACTATTGACATGATTTGCAAGTCTTACCATGATTTGGAACATTTAAATGTGTGTGTGTGTGTGCGCATGTGAACCCACTTGCAAGCACATGATGTAAGCACTTGGCATTGGCTTGTGGTTGCCCACAGGGCAATATATAACATAATGCAGTCACATTTCCTAAACAGACATGTTTTCTTTCAAGGTATTTTGATCACAACTATAGCCTCCAAGGGAGAATTGCAGAATTGGCCTGACCTCTTACCAAAACTCTGCAGCCTGTTGGATTCTGAAGATTACAATACTTGTGAGGTAAGGATTTTTGCTTCATATATAGTTTTTCTTGTCATGTTGTGTATTAGTAATCTTGAGAAAAAAGAATTCCTCTGAAACAAAAAACATCAAAACTTAGAGACCTAAAGTTACCTTTTTGTTTTAAGTGAGTGATCATTTACCTTACTGTTTTCCATAAAGACCATTAAGTTATGAAACCTCTTTAGTATACTTCCTACAGAGAAAAATCTTCTGTTTTTGTATTTTAGAGCTATTCTTGGGTGTGTATATGTATCATCAGCAAAGCTGTTGTCAAGCTTAATCAGTTGTATTTTTCGAAGATGGACTTAATTAAATTTACTGAATTCCCAGACCATGGGTACATTTTCAGTGTCTCTTAAGTTTTTTGGTGCCTCTTGTATGATACATCTGAGGTACATCTAGTATTGTTTTAATTATAAATTATAGTCTCTTGTTTGTCACTGATCAGGTCAGTAGCAACCTTTCCATTTGGGGAGATAAGATGGAGTCTGTATGAATTTGTTTTCTTGTAATTTCTCACCTAATAAGGATCTTAACCATCTCTTTCATTAGCAGGTGAAAACGATGTCTTAAATGGAAATCGTTTTAGATGTTTTGCCTCTTAAGGCGGTGACTCAGTCTCCTCAAAAAAGAGCAAGGCTTGGAGGCAGGGCAGGTATAAAAATAACCTAATGTAAAGGAATCAAGTGGTCTTTTTGACTTACCATTTATTGCCAGGTTGACCTGGGAAAGAGAGGACCAGGGAGAGGAGAAGCTAGCAAAAAGGAGTCTTAAAAAGTCACTCTTCTCCCTTCTTAAAAAAAAAAGGAAAAAAGCTTGCATTCTCATATATATATTTTCTAGTAATGCCTTGGAAATACACTAAGATTATAGGAAAATAAAAATAATACTTAGCTGTAGGGTAATAGTCGATGAAAATTTAAATAGCGCTTTGGTATAAAGACCACAACGTAAAAGACCAAAATCTTAAAGCAAGCATTTTGCAAGAATAAAAAGTTTATTAATCATGAACTCATGGAGCCACTGTCATACAGTATTGAGTTAACTGTACTGTAGCGAATAAGCACCAATGTACTGCTGATACAGTTATAAAAAGAGTACATGAGGTGGTTGAGGTAACTAACAGGCTAGATGTGTATATAGGAGCTTTCCACATAAGCCACTTGGTTGTCAGGTGGTTGGAGGGAAATTGCCAGTTGAATAGTTTTTATCAGTGAATGATTTATATGTAAATAATTAAGGTTTCTTTTGATATTTCAGAAGGAAGTGATACAGTGGTTAAATAGACGTATACATAGAGTTTTACATTGTTTTAGCAAACCAGTATTTAATAAGAGAAAAATTAGTGTTGATTTAAAATTGACAAGAATACTTCAAAAGTTGTTTTTAATTAGATGGCATTACTTACAATCCCTGCCAACCAGAATTCTAATTCTGAGTCATTTAATGCTAAAATTAAAATGTGCCATTATGTTTAAATTACGGTTTTAAATCAGTGGTATACTTTTTCTTAAAATTGATGGTTAAGTATATGGATTTTATGATGCAGATTTTATGTGGGCTGAGAACATTAATCCATACAAATTAAATTAGTTAATATTCCTCAATCTGCTTTTAAAATGGCTTCATTTTTAATTCTAATAATTGAAATATCTTTTACAGGGAGCATTTGGCGCCCTTCAGAAAATTTGTGAAGATTCTGCTGAGATTTTAGATAGTGATGTTTTAGATCGTCCGCTCAACATCATGATTCCCAAATTTTTACAGTTCTTCAAGCACAGTAGTCCAAAAATAAGGTATCTATATAGCCAGTATTAAATTCATTTATAAACTCTGATACAAACCTGACCACTCCCTTATTTGGCATTACCTAGTACTTTTGTGACTGCCTGTGTGCTCAGTTGCTAAGTCGTGTCCACCTCTTTTCGACCCCAAGGACTGTAGCCCACCAGGCTCCTCTGTCCATGGGATTCTCCAGGCAAGAATACTGGAGTGGGTTGCCATGCCCTCCTCCAGGGGATCTTCCCAACCCAGGGATTGAACCTACGTCTCCTGCGTTGGAGGTGGATTCTTTACCAGTGAGCCACCTGGGAAGCCCTTTTGAAAGGAATGCATACCCATTGTTTTTAAATCTAAAATAATTCTCATTACGTTCCCACCCAACCTCCCACTCTTGAGAGTGAACATGTCATTTCAGATACTTTTACAGTTTCTTACAAGTTATTACTCCACAACCTGCATTTTTCACTTGACACAGAAAGAATGTGAAGGATATGTTAATACATAAGAGAATTTTGACTCGGTCTTAATGGTGGGTGTGTGCATATGGCTGTATGTACACCATAATATTTTCATGGAGGAATACTTAAATTCTTGCCAGTCTTCTGTAAATGGAAATAGCTTCAATGAACATACTTTAAATCTCATTTCTAGGTCTCATGCTGTTGCATGCGTCAATCAGTTTATCATCAGCAGAACTCAAGCTCTGATGTTGCACATTGACTCCTTTATTGAGGTAAGAGTTTCCTCCCCCCCACCCCCACCTTACTTTTCAGAAGGTTGGAAAGTGTTAACTGCATATGGTTTGATTTTATAAATGTAATAAGTTGTAATTATGAACTGGCAATATTTAAATTGCTTGTGATAGTATTAAAATTGGATACAGTTAAACTTTATAATTCTCGTTAACTGGGGAAAAAACCACTTTTCCTCTCGTACTGAGTTTTTTACTTGTATAAACATTGTGATATATGTTTGTTTGATACCTTGATTATAAACATGAAGAGGTTGAATAAACTTACTTTGATAAAGAATCTAAAGGTTTAGACTGGAAGGATAGTACTTCTATTTTTTCCATTGGTTTTCAGTGTAAAATGAGAGGTTTGGGAGAAAAATTGATACATCTTAGTATTTCTGAAGTTACTTTTTAATAAAAGCGGAAAGACGACAGATGTAGTTTTTTGGCCATTTGGCTCTAAGCAGTGGAGTTTCTTTTCAGAACTTCTGCTCAGTAACAGCGATTTTGAAAGAGTTATTAAAAGTTCCTTAAGTATTTCACTTTTATTTTCATCATATGAAGCTTAATTAAATATTCCTTTTCAGCTGTTCTTTAAAAAAAAAAAAAAGATCCTCCAGAGACATACTGCTGGTATTCCTGTTGGGAAATTACCAGAAAGAGCTGAGGAGAAATTGTCGTTTTTCCTTATCACTTAAACCGACAAACTTCTTTCTTAAACGACTGAGCAACTGAACTGAACCGAGCCAGTCGACTACGAGTAGTAGCCGTTAGTCCTCGAGCCATTTGAAAACTGAACCAAAATTGGGCGTCTTAAATGCGTTTTGCTGAGTCCCACTGTGCTTGGTGCTAACAGAACATAAAGAAGTTTTATGCTGCAGGGCGTTTCAGTCTAGTTCAGGATAGAGGGTGGTGGGCCGCTTCTAAGGCAGGTAGTAGTAGAAGCCTGGAGAGGCAGACTGCCCAGCTCCTCGGCTTAGTAGCTGTTTCCTTGGGCACCTCATTTAACTGGTACTTTCAGTTTCTAATGAACCTAATAATAGACCTACTTTGTTGGATTGTTACAAAGGTATTTGCTAAAAATGGAACAGTGTCTGATGGAAAGTAAGCACTCCGCATGCTGGCTACTGCTGTCATTTTTAGAAGCAGTAGTAGTTTTTGTTGTAATTACAATAGTATTTCGACTCAGTAGTGTTCTTTCATCTATGAAAGAACAGTGATGGCTACACCAGCATCTTCTACAGAGATGTAATATAGAATAAAATTTTCTGAAAATAAAAACTCCACAGGACCATACTTAGCAAGTGGAACAAAAACATTTCCTGACATTTAAAATTATTTTCCATTAGTGTTAAATACCATTATTAACACTTCTTTGCTGCTTGACAATACAATGAAGCTCACCCAGTCCTTCATCCTTCTCTTCAGTTGCCAGTGGTTTCATCAGGGGCTGAGGTCATGCCTCTGAGTCTGGTGGCACTGATGAAGAGTGGCGTTCAACCGCCAAACTGTGTCCAGCTCTGTGGCTCCATGGGCAGCAGCACACCAGGGTGCCCTGTCCTTCAGGGTCTCCTGGAGCTTGTCTGTGGCTCCATGAGCGACAGCACACCAGGGTGCCCTGTCCTTCACCGTCTCCCGGAGCTTGTCTGTGGCTCCGTGGGCAGCAGCACGCCAGGGTGCCCTGTCCTTCACGGTCTCCCGGAGCTTGCTCAAACTCACGTTCATTGAGTCAGTGATGCCATCCAGCCGTCTCAATTCTCTGTCACCCTGCTTCTCCTGCCCTCAGTCTTTCCCAGCATCAGGGTTTTTCCAGTGAGTTTTTTTCATATCAGGTAGCCAAAGTGTTGGAGCTTCAGCATTAATCCTTCCAATGAGTACTCAGGGTTGATTGATGAAAAGTGTATTGGTCACTAATAATGGCTATAACATACCTTGATAAAGCTGGGTATTCATGGGTAAGACAGCATCAAATTTAATGAAAGATTGTATGTAAGCAGCACCTGCTCGAAAAACAGGACTATTTCTGACTATGTAAAATTAAAAGTGCAACTGCAGAGTTGTGAAAGCCTCAGAAATAGAGGCAGAATTTGGAGAAATTAGTTCTCAAAATGCAACATACTGTCACATTTGATATTTAAATTATTCTATTGTCTTACCCTTTCTTTGTAATAAGATTTCAGATTTATCTGTTTAGAGACATTTCTGTGGTCCTGAGAAGAGATAGTGGGGCACACTGGATTTTACTTAATTATTTTAGCTCTTTTTTTGCTTCTTTCAATTTGTGTGTGTGTGTGTGTGTGTGTGTTTCTGTGTAAAGTAAAACCTCAGGAGTGAGATAGGGAAGGCCTACTGTTTTTTCTTCTCGAATCTCCACTTGAACCTTTTCAAGAGACAGCTTCTAGTGAAGGCTTGTTGGTATAGTGAACTGAGTGTGGACTTAACCCATAATTTTCCAAATTCAGGCCCCCCTCTTGTATGCAAGTTACATGATGTCTAACCTGCATTTCTCTCTCAGTCTGTAAAATTCAGTAACAACATCTTGGAGTTAAGAACCATTCAGATTTTTTTTTTTTTTTTTTTTTTTTTACTTTTAGAGAAACTTGAGAACAGCATCAGATTGATTGCTACCTTTATTATTTTTTAATAGTTTGACTTAGTGAACAACAGTTGAGGGTTAGGTTGTTAGAAACTCTCAGTATATATGTCCCAATTGTTGATTCTTTTGTAGAACATGTGCCTGTTAAGAATCAGTGTTGGTAGTAATACTCTGTTGACAGTAATTTTGAAGGGTAAATCAGATTGTATTTTAATAATTGTCTTTACTTACTTCTGGGTGAACTGGATGAATGCTCCTCTGTCCTAATGACATGGTTTTATTCTCGCAAACTGAAAATTACTTCAGAACACAGCCACTCATACTCTTGTTTAAAATAATGGCTATAGATCATTTACTGAAATCATAATTTTGGGCAGTTAGCTTCCTGTGTTTGTCTTTATAATCTAATACTGTGGGCCAATTAATTCATAAGCCTTTTATTTGTGCTATATCTTCTTAGTTTCTTTAAATATTACCACCTGGAAGATAATTTTATGTATAAACCTTTCTAGTATATTGAAATATTTAACTAGAAGAAACTTTTTCTTGTGCAATAGAATCTGTTCGCCTTGGCCGGTGATGAAGAACCAGAGGTACGGAAAAACGTGTGCCGGGCACTTGTGATGCTGCTTGAAGTTCGGATGGATCGCCTGCTCCCTCACATGCATAATATAGTTGAGGTAATACAAGCAACTTAAAACTCTCTCTTCCTCTCTCTCTTTCTCTTTTCCCCTCAAGGAAATTCTTGGGCACAAAACATATAGTGTGAAATCACTGTTTTCGTATTTGTCACATTTGGCGGGGCGGCGGGGAGGGGGACAGCTATAAAAATTAATTATGATTGCCTTAAAATTATAAATTACTGTTATGGTGATTTTTCTTTCATGATATTTAAGATGTTATAGAGAGGAAAGTAATTTACAGGAGTAGATAGCTTTTAACTGTAATGTAACTAGGAAATATTTAGATTATTTATATTTGCTAGATACAACTTAGGCCAATAAAATTGTAGTAGATAAAAATTTGTTTTCTACACGTTACTGGTAAGTTGATCTGATCAACTTTTGATTTATGGTAACAGTGAGATTTCTAAGTTGAAAATTTATTACTTTTATAGTGAGTTCTAGTAGACCATTTAGATTTTAAAACGTTCTCTTTCCGTTTTTATGTGATTAAAATGATTTTATGTAAGTACATTGATCACTGATCAGCCATAATTAAAGTAAGGAATACATAATAACAACTTATTATTAAGACAGTGTGATTTATTGGGTAATACTCTTTATTGCTAGAAGAGTCATGCCTAATTTTCATATTACTGGACATAGTTGTACTTGAAGGATGGCATTTCTAAGACCTGTTAGAGAAAGAATAGCATTCATGATGTTAAGCAATTCCTTTTCTAAAACATCAGGAAAAATAGATGTAGTGATAAGGATATGTAACAGCAAAATGAGAATAAATGACATTTTTGCTGATAAATCTGTTCTCTCTGAAGTGTTTGGAAGAATCAGGCGGCATTGGTTGAAATTTTCATTAGAGTTTGGAATTAACCAGAAAATAAAGAAAAATGTTTTATCATTTGTCATGTCACACCTGGGGAACCTAATCTGTGAGGCTGCAGTTCTTCAGCAATGTTCAGCATTGTAGTTGGGAGGGGGTGACCTATCACAGGAGTTGTATTGCTATATTTTGTGATATGAAATGTTTCATTCAGGAATTCATCACTTGACCCCAGTTTCACCCCCAGGTGCACTGGGAATTCATTCCTTTGATTCTTTTGTTTTTGAGTATAAGGTTTTTATGGAGGGGTGGGTGGGGTTTGCCGAGCTGCACGGCTTGCAGGATCTTAGTTCAAACCCAGGGCCCCAGCAGAGAGAGCACTGCGTCATAGCCGCTGGGTCTCCGGGGGATTTCCTGGTTTGGGAATGTTTTTTTAAAGGAGGGTAGGTTTGAATAGATTTGGAGATCAGATAGATGTTCTTCCAACTAAGTGAATTTGGCTTGGTATGTTCAAAGGACGTGATAAACCTATTTTGTTGGCAACTGAAAATTGCAGTGGACAAATGTCTCTACTTTCTTTAAAAAAAAATCTTGTATAATATGTTAATATCTTCTTAAATATTGGAAGTATTTATATAGGTGACCCTTGAACAACACAGGTTATAACTGCATGGGTCCACTCATAGATTTTTTTTTTATATACTAAATATGTACTGCAGTGCTGCATAACCCAAGATTGGCTGAAACTGCAGATGAGGAGCTGTATATATGGAAGATTGGCTATATATATGGATTATTTGACTGCATGAAGGATTGGCACCCCTACCCTTGGTTGGTTCAAGGGATAGTTGTAATTATAAGAGACAGCTTGGGTAGTTATAAAAAGATTGTCCATTTTATGAAAGGTTTAGTGGAGTCTATTTTGAGAAGCAGACAGACATGAATTGGACACTTTATATTAGGCAACATTCTAAAACAGTAGTTCTTAAGTTTGGCTGCTTTTTAGAATTGATTAGGAGGCTTTAAAAAAAAAAATCCAAACCCTAAATTGAGAACTGCTGTAAAGGTAAGGCAAAGGACTCTTAACTTGCTGAAATTGGATTAGGTTTAATTGTATGCTTTAAACTGATTAATACTAAGGATCTTTTGTTTACATACAGTACATGCTACAGAGGACCCAAGATCAAGATGAAAATGTGGCTTTAGAAGCCTGCGAATTTTGGCTCACTTTGGCTGAGCAGCCAATATGCAAAGATGTCCTCATACGGCATCTTCCCAAGTAAGTATTTCTTCTTAGTGGTGCTGTCTTGTTAACAGTGACTTCTCACTTTCATGTTTTTAGGTTGCATACTTAGGCCATCAGGTAGTGAAGTTCTGAAGAAGTTGGGCTTAATTTTACTGATGGTATAAGTAAAGACATTTATTTAAGAAGCAATTCCTTTTGTTTCCTAAACTACATGAGGATGGTTTATGCTGTGAATTATAACTTACTTTGGATAATCCATGGCAGTTGTTTATAATCTTGTAATTTTGACTATGGACTCTTTTCCCCCCTCCAAAGATCTTACTAGTTGTGGTAAGAGTTTTTGGTTAACATATTGTTAAGTCTATTTTGAACCCAATGAACGCTGTTAAGTCAGTTTTTTAAATACATTTTTCCAGATAATTGATGTAAAACTATTAGGTATATAGCAGTGATTTATTAAATATATATGAAATCAAAGTCAGTTACTTTTAAAAGTAGTGCTCACATTCCTTTAAAATTAAAATATAGGCTCATAAACTAATTTTCTACATGAAAACTTAAACTCCATTGGGTTTCCACCCTCTTAAGTAATCAGTTGTTATTTTTGGTGTGCTGTCTTTTAATGTGTTTTTTCCTGTGTTAATACTGTATGCATGTGTGCGTGTTCAGTCAACTCAGTGCACTGTAGCCCACCAGTCTCCCCTGTCCTTGGGATTTCCCAGGCAAGAACTCTGGAGTGGGTTGCATTTCCTCCTCCAGGGGATCTTCCCAACCTGAGGATTGAATCCACATCTCCTGCATTGGCAGGTGGATCCTTTATCCCTGAGCATGAGCCACCTGCGATGCCCAGTACTGTATACCAGATGTCATATATCAGTGTTGTAGAAAGAAATAAGTTTGATAGCATGAATAAGGCATCTATCTATAGTTGCTGCTACTGCTAAGTCACTTCAGTCGTGTCCGACTCTGTGTGACCCCATAGACGGCAGCCCACCAGGCTCCCCCATCCCTGGGATTCTCCAGNAGGGATCGAACCTGGATCTCCCACATTGCAGGCAGCCGCTTTAACCTCTGAGCCACCAGGGAAGCCCAAAGGATCTTTTAAAATTTCTGTTTATTTACTTTTGTTGTTATTGTGTTAATTACCTACTTTGGTCTGTTCTCATTTGGTTGAGGTGATGTTCTTATATATATTTTATCCATTTTTATACAGTGTAAATGATAGCTCTTGGAGAATTATTTTTACAAATGGTTACACTGGCCAGCTGTTTTCCTTTTTAAATCTTAGTTTAACTGAGTTTGTGCCAAATTTACCCCAGGCTTCCATGTACTTTGTTTCCATTTCATTCTGGTGCCTACCAAGCTCTCCTGAAATTACTCGCTTATATGTCACTGTTCTGTTGATCCATCGGTTCCTTTCTATACCCCCAACACCTTACATAGGATTTATTATATGATATTTCCTCAAAATTGCTTGTTGAGGTATGGAAGAAAAAGAATGCTTGAGTGAAGGAATTAAGTGAGGGAATGCTCTGGAGTGATACTGTCCTTTTGAATTTCTGGAACTAGAGGGAGTCCCGAATCTTTCTCCTTCAGTCAGAAGGCCAGCAGGAGACCTCTGGCTGACCCAGTGCGGAGGCCTATAAGTTGGAGTTCAGGTTTTCCTCTTTTCCTTGGGGCCTTACCCAAGACTCAGGTCCTACATGGTGAGTTCCTGGGGGTCTGGTGGGGGAGCTGCTTTCCTTTGGCATCACTTTCTGGGCAAAAAGTTCCAGTGTTTGGATTTTATTAGCCAATAAAATTAAGGGGAAAGCACTGGAAAAAAATCACAGCACACTGTTGTTACTCTTGTGAATGAATCACATAACTTGCAGCTAGACTATTAAGGTCTAAATGGATTTTCTGTGCTCTAAGCCAAAACATATTTCATAAAGTTACACAGAGGTGGACAGAATCCCAGTTAATAAAAATAGTCGTGGGTGAAAGATGCATGGTCTGATGGAAGGGGAGGTGATGGATGCTAGGTTGCTGGGATTGTTATGTTTAAGTATGATTTTATTTATTTTTAAAGTAAAACATTTTATTGAATAGTTGAACTTCAACAGTATTACCAAACCCTAATCAGTAAAGGGAATTTATTGAGTGTTTGGAGATACAAATATGATGATGGAATTTTAATGAGGTGTTTTGAATAATTTTCAATATTGTATTATCAATCAGTTTAATTCAATCCTAGTTTGTCTCTAGTCATAGTAAGAAAGTTTCTTTTCCATCCACATTTATTTGTTGATGTAATATCCCCCCCAGAATTGATGCAAAGTCCTAGAAGTTTGGTCAATACTTGAAAACAAAATAAATAAACCTATAGATTCTGACAGCTATGGATATCTTAGCTCAAAAAATTATTTCTGTAATCCTTTCCCTTCACAATATTTTGTGATGATCTATTTCAGAGCTTAATTTCTTCAGCCTCCATCACAGCCGGAGGAGAAAAGAAAAAATGCAAGTCATTGTTCTGAAAGCTTAAAAAACCTAGGACTTTGATCTGAAAAAGGTAACTTTTCATTCTATTATTAGAAATCTTCCCTGCTCCAACAAATCTCCTTATTGGTGATCCTTGGCTGCTGGCTGGTGGCTGGATTTCAGCTGAAATTACAACCACCTCTTCCAACAAGGCTATTTGTAACAATGGCTAGGAAATTTGCAGCATGGATATAGACTGCGTGGCCAAAATAGTTACAGCCTATGTATAACATATATCATTTTCCTTTTCTCATATGTATAGTGCAGATATAATGTAGGAAAGGGAAAATATGCAAAACAAATTTGATGTATATGCAGAAATGTACCAGACGTGAACAGTGGGTTACTTCTGGGTTGCAGAATTGAGAGTAACTTATTTATGTTTGCTTGTATTTTTTTCCTGCAATAAGCCTGCACTTTTTAATAGTAGGGAGAAAAGAAGCTATTTTTCCTTTTATCTATTTTTTTAATTTTGGAAAATTTTAAACAAAAAATAGCAAAACTAGATTAATAAACCTAGACCATTACTTAGACTAGTGCACTGGGTCTCAGACTTGCTTTGGACTCGTGAGCCACTTTTCCCCTTCCTCTTTCTCCTTTTTGGACTGGAACTATCCATACCAGGCCTGTCCTGGCCCACCACTGTGTTTTGGAAGAACATACTTGTTTTCTGGTTTCATGGGTTCACAGATTAGAGAGGAATTTTGCTCCAGGAGGTACAATATCCATAGTCATAAATGATTTAGATGAAATTTTTTAATTGATGATTTTTAGATGAGATTTTGGACTTAGAGTTGATGCTGGAATGACTTTGGGGGGTGCTGGGATCAGGTGAATTTATTTTGTACGTGGGACAGATATGAATTTTAGGGGCCCAGAGGGCAGATTATACTGGATTGGCTAGTGTCCCCCCAAATTCATGTCTTTCCTGGAATTTCAGAATTTGAACTTATTTGGAAATAAAGTTGTTGCATATACACTTAAAATATAAGTTAAGATAAGCTCATGTTGGAGTTTGGTGGGCCCATAATCTAATATAACTGGTGTCCTTATAAGAAAAGATGAACACAGAGACACACAGGGAAAAGACCATGTGACAAAGGAAGCAGAGACTGGAGAGATGTGTTTAGAAGCCAAAGAATGCCAAAGACCAGACACCAGAAGACACCAAAGTCACAAAATGGGTTCTCCCCTAGGGCCTTTAAAGGGCTTCCCTGGTGACTCAGAGGGTAAACAACCCACCTGCAGTTTTTAATTATTTTGGGGTTACATTGCACTGCATTGCAGGAACTTGGTTCCCCAACCAAGACTTGAACTTATACCCCCTGCCATGGAAGCCCAGAGTCTTAACCCCTGGACCACCAGGGAAGTCCCCAGTTTTTTGTTTTTGTTTTTTTTGTTTTGACCACACCATGTGCCATGAGGATTCCCCTACCAGAATCAAACCCGTGCCCACCACAGTAGAAGCTCAGAGACTTTGCCACTGGGCTGCAAGGGAAGGTCCCCCTCTCCCCCAACTCCAATATTCTTGCTTGGAGAGACCCAGACAGAGGAGCATGGCAGATTACAGTCCATAGGGTTGCAAAGAGCTGGATGCAACTGAGCAACTAAGCATGCATGCATTAGAGACGTTAGAGAGAGCATGCCTCTGCCCACACCTTGACTTCACACCTCTAGCATTCAGAACAGACAATAAATTTCTGTTGTTTTAGGCTATGTAGTTTGTGTTGCTTTGTTACAGCAACTCCAATAAACTAATACAACTCAGGTATGTGTTACTGTATTGGGATACTATGCATATTATAAAATATATATAGAACTAGGTATTTAAAATGTGTAAAAATAAAAAACTAATATTTAAAATATAATTTTATCTTGTTTATTGCATGCAAAGAGTTTGAAGCAACAATACTGAGTATTTTCTGTTTGAAAATTGATTTATGTTGGAATGATTCTACAGAAAAACTGCAAAGATGGTGCACAGAGTTCTCCAGAATCTTGCCTGGTGTGGGCCAGGTAGGAAGCGCAGTGCCTCCCAGATCAACAGGCGGCCTCACACCTCAGAGCACTGACTTTGGCGTAGGAGACCAACCTGAATGGTTGATGCTGCTGTCCACCAGCCTCCTGCCTCAGATTCCTCACCTGAAAACAGAGAGGATAATACTTCCTTCATAAAGTTGTGAGATGAAGTAAATCCTAGCTTGTCCTTGCTAAACGACACTGGAGAAGACATCTGACTCTTTAAGGCACTACTCCGTCCATTGGATTTTCCAGGCAAGAGTACTGGGGTGGGGTGCCATTGCCTTCCCCGTCTATCTATAGTTAGTGCTTAAAATTTTGATTTACTGGTTTGTGGTTGGCCCTTGTCAGTTACTGTAAGTTATGCCCTTTCCTCCATGTCATTAGTCTAAACTTTGAAGTGCCGTTCCATCATGGTGTTCTCTAGTGAAGTTACACCAGTTTATAATACACTAGCAGTGTCTCATCTTGTCACAACTTTTGCCATCCATTAGCTACAGTTTTTCTAATCTTAGCCATCTCATACACAAAAAAAGTAACCATTTGTTTTAATATGTTGTATTAGTGGAGTCACACTTTTTTCAGAAGTTAGTATACTCGGATGTTCTCATTTTGACGTAGTCAGTTCTTACCCAGAAAACAATTCCACCTGTATTGTATCCTAGTCAATCTAGAATTTATTGGGGAGTAAAGTGTAAGGTGTGCTAAATGGATTGCCTCCACTCACCTTCCACCCCACCAGGAAGTTTATTCTTCTTTCTAATTTGTGATGCCACTTTTATGATATGCTTGTTTCTTACTATTGGATAATATAATTCTAAGTCTTATTAAAAACAGACATTAATTCTTATAAAGCTGAAGAGATTTTATTAATGCAAACTTAAGCTCTAACATTAGGAGATGATAAGAGCAGTTATAGATTGGTGGTCTCTTTCATTACCCTAATAAAATCCAAATTTTTTTAAGCAACCAGTAACTTGGTAGCAGGCTAAAAGATCAGCAATTTTAGCTGACCTTTTGATGAGATGAGATCAAAATGAGATCTCTTATTTCACATAGAAAGCATTAATGTAACAAAAGAATAGGATTAAATTCTTTTTTCAGTTTCTGGGCTATGTTGTGTGGTTTTTGTTGTTGTTTTTAGCCAGTAGTGTGTTCTTTTGGTTATTGAGCATTTGTTATCTGGTATAACAGATCTTTTTTCATCAGAATTATTTTTTTTCCCACCTTTATTCTTACACATAATACATTAATATCTCCTGAGACTTATTAACGAATTGATCCATAGAAAACAATTAACCCAGTGCCTGGTATAGACTTGGTGAAGTGAGGTCACTCAGTCGTGTCCGACTCTGCGACCCCATGGACTGTAGCCCACCAGGCTCCTCCATCCATGAGATTCTCCAGGCAAGAGTGTGAACAGTGAGAAAACAAAGCATAAGAAACCTGTCAACGATGAAAACCACCATAGCTGCAAACAGAACTAAAGTTAGTATTCTGACCTTTACCTAACGTGTTTTGGTACGTATTTTTTTAGCTAGTCATAAATATTTCAGTATATCTGAAATTCCACGTTTACAGACATCATGGTTCTCTTAAGAAATTAAAAATAAAATTTCTAAACTTTATCAGACTATGATAACCTTGTCCATAGAACTCTCTTCCTTCTTGCCTTATTTCTTTTGAATAAAATCCTTCAAATTTTCTGTTTTTATATTTTAAACACTATCATCTCTTCTATTAAAAGGAATAGAAATACTGAATGTAGGCTCATTGTAAAAATATCAGCCATTTAGAAATAAAGTAGAAGATGGATATTGTCCCTTTTTAGCCTACTCACTCAACCTCTGAAGATACCAGTTTATTGTGTAGCTTTCCTAGTTAGTAATCTTGTTTTTTAAATAATTTTTTATTGGAGGTTAGTTGATTTACAATGTTCTCTTAGCTTCAGATGTGCAGCACAGTACACATGTACATATATCCACTCATTTTTAGGTTCTTTTCCCATACAGTCCACTACAGAATTTTAACTAGAGTTCCCTGTGCTCTGCTTAGTCACCTGTTTTATATATTGTCATCATATTCAGTCACATCCAACTCTTTTGTGACCCCATAGACTGTAGCCCACCAGGCTTCTCTCTGTCCATGGGATTTCCCAGGCAAGAATACTAGAGTAGATTGCCATTTCCTTCTCCAGGGGATCTTTCTGACCTAGCGATCAAACCTACATCTCTCGTATCTCCTGAATTAGCAGGTGGATTCTTTACCAGTGTGCCACATGGGAAACCCACTTTATATAGACTGTATTTATTTACTCAATCCCAATCTCCCAGTTTATCCTGCCTAACACTCCCCACCAGATGTGTATAAGAGACAGTAGGTATATAGCAGTGATTTATTAAATATATATGAAATCAAAGTCAGTTACTTTTAAAAGTAGTGCTCACATTCCTTTAAAATTAAAATATAGGCTCATAAACTAATTTTCTACATGAAAACTTAAACTCCATTGGGTTTCCACCCTCTTAAGTAATCAGTTGTTATTTTTGGTGTGCTGTCTTTTAATGTGTTTTTTCCTGTGTTAATACTGTATGCATGTGTGCGTGTTCAGTCAACTCAGTGCACTGTAGCCCACCAGTCTCCCCTGTCCTTGGGATTTCCCAGGCAAGAACTCTGGAGTGGGTTGCATTTCCTCCTCCAGGGGATCTTCCCAACCTGAGGATTGAATCCACATCTCCTGCATTGGCAGGTGGATCCTTTATCCCTGAGCATGAGCCACCTGCGATGCCCAGTACTGTATACCAGATGTCATATATCAGTGTTGTAGAAAGAAATAAGTTTGATAGCATGAATAAGGCATCTATCTATAGTTGCTGCTACTGCTAAGTCACTTCAGTCGTGTCCGACTCNTTTTTTTTTTTTTTTTGAGCTGCATGAGCTATTTGTGTGTTGTAGAGATTAAGTCCTTGTTATGTGCTTTGTTTGCAAATATTTTCTCCCGTTCTGAGGGTTGTCTTTTCATTTTATTTATGGTTTCCTTTGCTGTACAGAAGCATTTTAAAGTTTAATTAGGTCCCATTTGTTTGTTTTTGTTATTTTCATTATTCTAGGAGGTGGATCAAAAAAGATCATGCTGCAGTGTATGTCAGAGTTCTACCTATGCTCTCCTCTATAAGTTTTACAGTGTCTGGTCTTAAATTTAGGTCTTTAATCCATTTTAAGTTTAGTTTTGTGTACGGTGTTAGGGAGTTTAATTTCATTTTTTACATGTTTAGCTGTCCACTTTTCCTGGCACCACTTACTGAAGACACTTTTGTGCGTTATATATTCTTGTCTTCTTTGTCATGGATTAGGTGACCATAGATACATGGGTTTATCTCTGGACTTACTATCCTGTCTGACTGAAATATATTTCTATTTATGTGCCAATACCATACTGTTTTGATTACTGTAGTATTGTAGTATAGTCTGAAGTCAGGGAGCCCGATTCCTCCAACTTTGTTTTCTTTCTCAAGATTGCTCTGGCTATTCAGGGTCTTTTGCATTTTCATACAAATTGTGAGATTATTTGTTCTAGTTCTGTGGAAAATATTATTGGTAATTTGATAGGGATTGCAATGAAACTGTAGATAGCTTTAGGTGGCATAGTCATTTTGACGATAGTGATTCTTCTAATCAAAGAACATGGGATAACTCTCCGTCTGTGTCATTTTTTTATTTCTTTGATCAGTATCTTATAGTTTTCTGAATACTGGTCTTTTGCATCCTTGAGTAGGTTTATTCTTAGGTATTATTCTTTTTGATGTACTGGTAAATGGGATTATTTCCTTAAATGTCTCTTTCTGATCTTTCGTTGTTAATATATAGGAATGCATCCTTTATTTCTTTTTCTTACCTGATTGCTGTGGCTAGGAATCTCACTGTTTTTAATACAAATGGATATGAGTCTTTTATGTATTTTGCACCGGTGGTTTTTGTCTTTCTAATTTCACTGTCATTTGTTTCTTTGTTTATGACCATGTGCATCCAAAAATAAGATCCTTACAAGATCTTATTCCCCAACCAGGAATTAAAACCCATCCCCTACAGTGAAAGTACAGAGTTCTAACCACTGGACTGCTGGGAAGTTCCCAGTTGTAACTTGTTTTTAACCAGGCCCTTAGTGATGAACATTTAGATGGTTTTCATTGTTCTTAATCTTGCATCACGAAACATCAGTCTTTAAGAATTGGGAATGTTCGTTCATGTATTTGGGATAAATTCTTAGGGGAGAAGTTGTAAAAAAAAAAAAAAAGAGAGAGAAATTATTGTTTTTATTTTTAAGCACTCTTGACAAGCTATCCTGTCCACTCTAAAATTCCATCCAGTAGATTCTATGCATGAGTATATAGAAGGCCTAAGATATATATTGGGAGTACTCATCATTGGAGAAGGGCAGACATGGAATTGCTGTAAGGCAGTATTAAGAGTAGTGGTGGTATTATTAGTATTCATGAGGTGGTTGAGACCTTGAGATCTTTAGATCTTTGTTTCATGAATTTCTGTCTTTATAGGTTGATCCCTGTGTTAGTGAATGGCATGAAGTATTCAGATATAGACATTATCCTACTTAAGGTAAGGAAACTCTTCCCTGATGAATAAGGATATTTATTTTCACTGACTTATAGATCTTTGATTTTGACTAATAGAACATTTATTTAGAGTAGGCACTATTTAAATAGGCTTTCTGTTATGTAATACGCTATGGAGTTCAAAGATAGAAGCAAACATAATGAATTTGACTGGCAGTAGATTCTAGCTTAATTGAAACTAACTAGATGGTGACAGTAGTAGAGTTAGCATGAATTTCCTGTTAATTCTGACTGGGGTTCATTTTAAAATAATACTCTAGATTATACCAGATGTTGGGAAACCGTCTTATGTGGTTCAAAATCCCTGATAATCTATCATGGGTTATGTGATAGCCTATTCTTCCCTTCACAAAGCGCTATTTTCTATGCAGGGGCAAGCAGAAGATGTATGCAGCTGACCCCTGAACAATGGGATATTAGGGGCACTGACCTCCAGTGCAATCAAAAATCCCTATATAACTTCACAGTTGGCCCTTCCTGTCCATGGTTCCCATATCTGCAAATTCAACCAACCACAGTTTATGTACTCACCTAACACTTCATTTACTGGAGAGAAATCTGCATCCTGTTTGAACTGGACATGCAGTTCACGCCCATACTGTTCAAGCATCAGCTGTATTTCAGAATCATGTCACGCTGTCAGCCTGCAGGTCAAACCCATACTGTTCAGGCATCAAACATATTTCAGAATCATATGTCATGCTCTCTGTGAATGTTCTCATTCTTTTACCCATACACATACTGTTAGCTTATATGAATATAACCCGAATTTTCCTTTTAAAAAATACACAGGGTGATGTTGAGGAAGATGAAACAATTCCTGATAGTGAGCAAGATATAAGGCCACGGTTTCATCGATCAAGGACAGTGGCTCAGCAGCATGATGAAGATGGAATTGAAGAGGAGGAGGACGACGATGATGAAATTGATGATGATGACACGATTTCTGACTGGAATCTAAGTAAGTCAGAGAGAGAAGCACAGTCGCCTGCTTGGATAACAGTTTAATTGAGGAATAACTCACATCCCACAGTGCCCTCATACACAGTTCACTTAACCACATGAAGGAATACAATATAGTGGTTTTCAGTGTATTCACAGAGTTGTGCAACCATCATCTCAGTAAACTTTGAAACATTTTTGTCACCCTACGAGAAACTACATAGTTACTCCCATTTTCCGAACTCCTCTGGACATTCTCTCTAAGTGGAATCCTACAGAAGTGGCCTTTGTGACTGATTCAGCTCTTCATTAGCAGATGGACGTTTTGGTTCCCCTCTGGGTGCTGTCAGCAGTCGTGCTGTGAACAGTTAACGTAAGGTGTATGTGGTCCCAAGTTTTCAGTTCTCTTGGATATATACCCAGGAATAGGATTACTGGGTCACACGGAAGCTTTTATGTTCGATGTTTTGAGATACTGCCAGACTGGTTTTCACACTTATTTTGCTGTTTGCTGTCCCCCAGCAGTGTCTTAGGGCTACAGGTTCTCCACATGTTGGCCAGTACTTTTTGAGTGTCTTCTTCTGGGTGTGAAGTAATGATCTTATTGTGGCTTTGTTCTGTTTCTTCCTGATGGGTCTGTTCTTCATTTGCTTGTCATCATATTCCTTAAAAAGACTTTATCTCACAGTGTCACTTTTCAAAGTGTTTTTTTGGATACGAAATGTGTAGGAAATGTGTTTTGTGAATGTAAAATGTATGTTTGATACAAAATACATACGAAATAAGAACATTGGCCGTGGCTTTTCCTGTTTTCTTAACTTATTTTTTTGTATGTCATAAGTTGCATGAGGATTGGTTGATTATCACGCATATTTCTAAGATAATGTAAATTCCTTTCTCATCCAGACTTCCAAATATGTTTTTTAAGTTTTCTGTTTTCAATATTAGCTACAAATCCATATCGTCTGGTCAGCCTGTGTTGTGGGCCACACACTAATTAGATAACTCTGTGGAGAACCTAGACACCTGTGTTTCGGTTTGGCTTGGTTGCTGGTTTTTAAATCTTTACTTCTGTAGTTCACAGCACATTGGGTGTTTTGGGCCACTGATTCTCTGTTGTGGGCTTGTCCTGCCCATTACAGGATTTTGAGCAGCATCCCTGATCTGTCTCCAGTAGATGGTAGTAGCGCAGGAGATTAGAGGGAGAATACACAGACAGTTGTGACAAGCAGCAGTGCCAGATGGTCCCTGGGACACAAAGTCACCACCAGCTAAGAACCACTCTGTGATTCAGAAGACTCAGATTTCTATTAACTGATAGCACGGTTAAGGACGTAAATGATCGTCCTGAACTGGGTCATTCATTTGGAATAATGCTGGTTACTCCCATTTAGTTCCCTGTAACTAACAGTTCCTTAGAGTGACCAGTGTGCCCAGCCCTAGGCCAAGGGCTTTGCATGCATGTCACGTTTAATCTTTTCAGCAGCCTTAGGCAGGCAAAGATACTGCAAAAAGAAACTTGCCCAAGGTTAGCATAGCTAGTTCTGGTGGCACAAGTAGTTCTGGAGCCCATATGTTACAGAACAAGAAAACCCAGGGTCTTCATTACTATCAGAAATTACTTCCCGTTGTATACCAACTGTGAAGTTAGGGGGAGGATGAATTAAGATTTCATGTGGATAACTGCAAAAGTAATAGTGTATGTTGCATTGGGGAGGGGAGGGACAGTTCTTTTCACTTGTCTGTGTGTTTTTCCATAAACACCTACAGGCTTACCTTAGTCTGTCATGCTTTGCTTTCTTAGTCTTCATCACTTCAGTCACTCAGACAGTAGTAGAGTTAGCATGAATTTCCTGTTAATTCTGACTGGGGTTCATTTTAAAATAATACTCTAGATTATACCAGATGTTGGGAAACCGTCTTATGTGGTTCAAAATCCCTGATAATCTATCATGGGTTATGTGATAGCCTATTCTTCCCTTCACAAAGCGCTATTTTCTATGCAGGGGCAAGCAGAAGATGTATGCAGCTGACCCCTGAACAATGGGATATTAGGGGCACTGACCTCCAGTGCAATCAAAAATCCCTATATAACTTCACAGTTGGCCCTTCCTGTCCATGGTTCCCATATCTGCAAATTCAACCAACCACAGTTTATGTACTCACCTAACACTTCATTTACTGGAGAGAAATCTGCATCCTGTTTGAACTGGACATGCAGTTCACGCCCATACTGTTCAAGCATCAGCTGTATTTCAGAATCATGTCACGCTGTCAGCCTGCAGGTCAAACCCATACTGTTCAGGCATCAAACATATTTCAGAATCATATGTCATGCTCTCTGTGAATGTTCTCATTCTTTTACCCATACACATACTGTTAGCTTATATGAATATAACCCGAATTTTCCTTTTAAAAAATACACAGGGTGATGTTGAGGAAGATGAAACAATTCCTGATAGTGAGCAAGATATAAGGCCACGGTTTCATCGATCAAGGACAGTGGCTCAGCAGCATGATGAAGATGGAATTGAAGAGGAGGAGGACGACGATGATGAAATTGATGATGATGACACGATTTCTGACTGGAATCTAAGTAAGTCAGAGAGAGAAGCACAGTCGCCTGCTTGGATAACAGTTTAATTGAGGAATAACTCACATCCCACAGTGCCCTCATACACAGTTCACTTAACCACATGAAGGAATACAATATAGTGGTTTTCAGTGTATTCACAGAGTTGTGCAACCATCATCTCAGTAAACTTTGAAACATTTTTGTCACCCTACGAGAAACTACATAGTTACTCCCATTTTCCGAACTCCTCTGGACATTCTCTCTAAGTGGAATCCTACAGAAGTGGCCTTTGTGACTGATTCAGCTCTTCATTAGCAGATGGACGTTTTGGTTCCCCTCTGGGTGCTGTCAGCAGTCGTGCTGTGAACAGTTAACGTAAGGTGTATGTGGTCCCAAGTTTTCAGTTCTCTTGGATATATACCCAGGAATAGGATTACTGGGTCACACGGAAGCTTTTATGTTCGATGTTTTGAGATACTGCCAGACTGGTTTTCACACTTATTTTGCTGTTTGCTGTCCCCCAGCAGTGTCTTAGGGCTACAGGTTCTCCACATGTTGGCCAGTACTTTTTGAGTGTCTTCTTCTGGGTGTGAAGTAATGATCTTATTGTGGCTTTGTTCTGTTTCTTCCTGATGGGTCTGTTCTTCATTTGCTTGTCATCATATTCCTTAAAAAGACTTTATCTCACAGTGTCACTTTTCAAAGTGTTTTTTTGGATACGAAATGTGTAGGAAATGTGTTTTGTGAATGTAAAATGTATGTTTGATACAAAATACATACGAAATAAGAACATTGGCCGTGGCTTTTCCTGTTTTCTTAACTTATTTTTTTGTATGTCATAAGTTGCATGAGGATTGGTTGATTATCACGCATATTTCTAAGATAATGTAAATTCCTTTCTCATCCAGACTTCCAAATATGTTTTTTAAGTTTTCTGTTTTCAATATTAGCTACAAATCCATATCGTCTGGTCAGCCTGTGTTGTGGGCCACACACTAATTAGATAACTCTGTGGAGAACCTAGACACCTGTGTTTCGGTTTGGCTTGGTTGCTGGTTTTTAAATCTTTACTTCTGTAGTTCACAGCACATTGGGTGTTTTGGGCCACTGATTCTCTGTTGTGGGCTTGTCCTGCCCATTACAGGATTTTGAGCAGCATCCCTGATCTGTCTCCAGTAGATGGTAGTAGCGCAGGAGATTAGAGGGAGAATACACAGACAGTTGTGACAAGCAGCAGTGCCAGATGGTCCCTGGGACACAAAGTCACCACCAGCTAAGAACCACTCTGTGATTCAGAAGACTCAGATTTCTATTAACTGATAGCACGGTTAAGGACGTAAATGATCGTCCTGAACTGGGTCATTCATTTGGAATAATGCTGGTTACTCCCATTTAGTTCCCTGTAACTAACAGTTCCTTAGAGTGACCAGTGTGCCCAGCCCTAGGCCAAGGGCTTTGCATGCATGTCACGTTTAATCTTTTCAGCAGCCTTAGGCAGGCAAAGATACTGCAAAAAGAAACTTGCCCAAGGTTAGCATAGCTAGTTCTGGTGGCACAAGTAGTTCTGGAGCCCATATGTTACAGAACAAGAAAACCCAGGGTCTTCATTACTATCAGAAATTACTTCCCGTTGTATACCAACTGTGAAGTTAGGGGGAGGATGAATTAAGATTTCATGTGGATAACTGCAAAAGTAATAGTGTATGTTGCATTGGGGAGGGGAGGGACAGTTCTTTTCACTTGTCTGTGTGTTTTTCCATAAACACCTACAGGCTTACCTTAGTCTGTCATGCTTTGCTTTCTTAGTCTTCATCACTTCAGTCACTCGGTCGTGTCCGACTCTTTGCGACCCCATGGACTGCAGCACGCCAGGCCTCCCTGTCCATCACCAACTCCCAGAGCTTACTCAAATTCATGTCCATCAAGTCAGTGATGCCATCCAGCCATCTCATCCCCTGTCATCCCCTTCTCCCTCCTTCAATCTTTCCCAGCGTCAAGAGTCTTTTTCAAATGAGTCAGTTCTTGACATCAGGTGGCCAAAGGATTAGAGTGTCAGCTTCAGCATCAGTCCTTCCAATGAATATTCAGGCCTGATCTCCTTTAGGATGGACTGGTTGGATCTTCTTGCAGTCCAAGGCACTCTCAAGAGTCTTCTCCAACACCACAATTCAAAAGCATCAATTCTTCAGCGCTCAGCTTTCTTTATAGTCCAACTCTCACATCCATACATGACTACTGGAAAAACCATAGCTTTGACTAGATGGACTTCGTTGGCTAAGTAATGTCTCTACTTTTTAATATGCTGTCTTGATTGGTCATAACTTTTCTTCCTAGGAGCAAGCGTCTTTTAATTTCATGGTGCAGTCACCATCTGCAGTGATTTTGGAGCCCCCCAAAATAAAGTTTGTCACTGTTTCCCCATCTATTTGCCATGAATTGATGGGACTAGATGCCATGATCTTCGTTTTCTGATTGTTGAGTTTTAAGCCAACTTCTTCACTCTTCTTTTTCACTTTCAAGAGGCTCTTTAGTTCTTTGCTTTCTGCCATTAAGGTGGTGTAGTCTGCATATCTGAGGTTATTGATATTTCAAACCCAGAAATCTTGATTACAGCTTGTGCTTCGTCCAGTCCAGCATTTTGCATGATGTGCTCTGCATATAAGTTAAATAAGCAGGGTGACAATATACAGCCTTAATGTTCTCCTTTCCTGATTTGGAACCAGTCTGCTACAGTTTTTTCTTACACTTCATAGATAATGCATTTTTTTTATAAAGTGAAGTTTGTAGCAGCCCTGCATTGATCAGGTCTATTGGTGCCGTTTTTCCAATAGCATTTACTCGCCTTTGTATCTCTGTCACATTTTGGTAATTCTTGGAATAAGAATTCAAGCTGTTTTGTTCTTATATTTGTTATGACAGTGTGTCATCTGTGATCTTCACTATTATAATTGTTTTGGGACTCCATGAACTGTGCTCATAAGACGGAGGACTGTATGTATGTTTTATGTGTTCTGACTGCTCTATCCACAGGCGATTCCCCATCTCTCCCCCTCTACTTGCGTCTCCCTGTTCTCTGAGACACAACACTTGAAATTAGACCAGTTAATAACCTTTCAGTGTCCTCTTGAATGTTCAAGTGAAAGGAAAAGTTGCATATCTCTTACTTTAAGTAAAAAGTTAGAAATAATTACGCTTAGCAAGGAAGCAATGTTAAAACTGCAGATAATGGTTAGCATTTTTTTGGGTATAAAGTGTGTATCGGTTAAGGTGTATGCCTGGTTTTTTTAGACATAAGACTATTGCACACTTAATATAAATAACACTATAACTTGAACATAACTTTTATATGTACTTGGAAACAAAAAGTTTGATTTGACTCACTTCATTGCAGTGGTCTAGAATTGAACCTGCAGTATTTGAGGTATGCCTGCATCTTCTTTTCTGGAGGAGAAGCTGATTTTCCAGAAGTGAAATCAGATTGTGTGTACTTTGCTAATTCTTTTCTGCACGTCATACAACTCATTCTGTATTAGTACTTAAAGATTTCATTTTGTTTCATGGCAGTGTAATATTTATATGAGTGAAACTACCGTACAGTTTAACTAAAAGATCCTTATTGATGAGTAAAGTGTTATTTCTGGCCAGTTTAACAGTTGTTTTTTTTTTTTTTTTTTTAATGGTGGTCATATACAAAATTGATTACCTCCTATTTAATTGAATTCTTTAAAACTTTGTAGAGGTAAAAATGTACAAATTTTATCTACATATAGATAGATTTATAGTCATATAACTGAATGATAGTAGAAGTTACCATAACGTTTTTGAATTAAATGTTTCCTTAGGAAAATGTTCTGCAGCTGCCCTAGATGTTCTTGCAAATGTATATCGTGATGAACTCTTGCCACATATTTTGCCCCTTTTGAAAGAATTGCTTTTTCATCATGAATGGGTTGTTAAAGAATCAGGCATCTTGGTTTTAGGAGCAATTGCTGAAGGTAAGTCTGAGTCAGACTTAAACTGTCAAGTCCTCAGTAGGTGCTAATGTGACATGGCTACTTTAATTAAGCAGAAACAATTCACATACTTTGTTTACTGATTTGTGTTCTAGTAAGATAAGACTATTGAGATAGATAAGACTGTGATCCATATTAACCTTAAAAAGGATATTTGAGTCTAAAAGCCATCTTAGAATGAGTTTGTACTTTTGAGCTAGTTAATTATTATTAAACAACCATAGAGTGACTTACAACCCCAGCCAGATACTTTGCAAGTGCTTTTGTCGTCATGAAGAGAACAGAATGAGAGGGTTCTGATCTCGGAAACATCCCTGTTGCTAGAAAAATAACTTCCATATGTAGGTGTAAGGAACGTAAGTCAACTGTCACTGACCCTAGAAAGAATTATTATTCTTTCCTAGCTGTAAATATCTATCTATAAGAAATTGAAGCATTTTGCATAATTTCTGTAGCAGAAGTAAAATGAGCTTTCCTATCCCTACTAGGAAGATAGGGAAGCCTGGTGTGCTGCAGTCCATGGGGTCACAGAGTCAGACACGAGGGAGTGACTGACTGAACAACAAACCCTACTAGCAGATACTTAAGAGCAGTTAGCTCTCATTTCAGTTATTTAAAAGTTTTGAAACAGATTATTAAATATAATTATTAGAATAGAAATGATTAAATATTTTTCATTGCTGCTGTCAGTTTAATATTCAACTTAAATTTTTTAACCAAATTTGAGCACTTCCTGAAATATTCGGGGTTTTTTCCCTAGGTTGCATGCAAGGCATGATTCCATACCTACCTGAGCTCATTCCTCACCTTATTCAGTGCCTCTCTGATAAAAAGGCTCTTGTGCGTTCCATAACGTGCTGGACTCTTAGCCGCTATGCACACTGGGTAGTCAGCCAGCCCCCAGACACGTACCTGAAGCCATTAATGACAGAACTGCTAAAACGTATCCTGGATAGCAACAAGAGAGTACAAGAAGCTGCCTGCAGGTAAGACAAATTCATAACAGATTGTTCATGGTGGGAGAAGGGAGGGTGAGGATTTCAGGGAGAAACTAATTTTCGAGCCTGTGATGAAATGTTGATATTAAACTATTAATGGGATTTTTTTGTTACCCGTATCTTCCAGCTGATGGTTTTGCAAATCCAAGTGAGACTCTTAACTAGAGATTTGTATTTGCTATTTTCTTCAATTTTTTTTTTTTCTCACTGCCTATAACATTAGCGTTATCTTTCACCCTCATTCCCACAGATATTTGGAGTGGTTGTGGCAAGAGTCCTATTCTTGGAGAAATACAAAAGTTTGAACAGGATTGACTTTTTTAGTCTACAGTCAGCTCCATAACTCCTCAGGAAGTCCCGCGGTGACCACCCATCTGCCACAGTGGTTCAACTCCAATGACCACTTTTGTCAGTTGCATTTGGGGTTGTCTGTTCATCAGATCAGCAGTTTCATCACTATGAATATTTCAGTTTTCTGGAATAAATCTTAATGTTCTAAAAGCGCTTGCCATTTATGTTTATAGTTCTCAATTTTTCAAGTAGAATTGCTTCTACTGTTCACTTTGCTAATAAGGAAGAAATAGCTGCTGAAGAGTAAAGTAAGTTTAAGTGTAGTTAGACTCTACCAGATTTGAAAGAGTTCAAATTCATAATGATACGAAAGAAAGTTAAACAAAGGAGCTTTGGTGATTAATAGCACCAGTTTCTTTTTTTCAAGGGAAGGGAGGATACACATTATATTTGGTTTCTGGTAGATGTTTCATTCAGCAAGGTTTTTTACTAATTGTTAGACATATATAAAATATTGTGCGTACAGTCTCTGCCATCTTAAAATTTATAGGCTAGTAAGTATATAATTGTGGAAAGTGCCATGAAAGAAATATAGTTCAGTGTTAATGAACAAGACTTTAATTAACAAATGGCTTAAGCCTATCATTTAGGAAATTCCTGTCTGGCTAGGACAGAATACTATAACCTTAATTTCACAAATGAAGGGCCAGATACACCTTAAAGTCAAGAAAAATTTAGGTATAAGTTGAAGTAATTGCCCTGAGACCCTAGAGTTTGTTCCTTTCTTGTGTATGTCCTAACAAATAAGCTACAAGTAAACAAATTTCTAATAACAAATGTATTGTGCATTCTCATGTATACTGTAGGGCTTAGAGAAAAAATTTTAAACTTTACTGAGGAAAAACTGACAAACATAATTGCAATACTTAAACAACATGTTGATTTGATACACATAAATATGGTAAAACACTCACCACGATTAACATGGGTAACTGTTTTTTGTGAGAATGCTTAAGATCTCCTCAGCAGCTTCTGATTACTCAGTGCTGTATTCTGTCATCACCATGCTGTGTATTAGACACTTTGGAATTTATTCTTGTAGTTGAAAATTTGTGGCTGCCAGCACCTCATTCCCTCTCCCACTAAGAGAAGCATTTGAGAGACCATGATACTGCTATGTTCTCAGACATCTCAAACACACTGTTAAAGCTGCTTCTATCTTTCTGTGGTGCTTGGTATGCAAATGAAGGTTGAAGAGGTAGTGTGGTTTTGTTTTTGTTTTTTTTTAGTTTTTTTACTGAAGGATAACTGCTTTACAAAATTTTGTTTTCTGTCAAACCTCAGCATGAATCAGCCATGGGTATATACATCCCCTCCCTTTTGAATCTCCCTCCCATCTCCTGCCCCATCCCACCTGTCTAGTTTGATGCAGAGCCCCTATTTGAGTTTCCTGAAACATAAGCAAATTCCTGTTGGCTATCTGTGTTACATATGGTAATGTAAGTTTTAATAGTTTTAATTCTGGTGTCATTAGTCTGGAACATCAGTAACATGTAAACTCCCTGAGAAAGGGGACATTGTTTTGTTCGTTGCTATGTCCCCAGCCCTCAGTCACTAAATAAGTAGTAAACACCAAATAAATTGTTGAATGAACCAGCAGTTTTCGACTTTACCATTGTAGTTAAGCAGATAGATACCCATAAGTGTCAATCTTCTCTGAAATAAGTGGTAAGGAATGGGAAGGAAATGATAAAAGTAAGTATCTGGTGTGGTGAGGTAGGGAGATGTGTGTGTAAATAAGCATTCTTTAAACTCTATACTTAATTTCTTGTCTCTGTCGTGAACTGTTTCTTTTCTACAAGAGTAATCTCTCTCCCTTTTAAATTATAGTGCCTTTGCTACCCTTGAAGAGGAGGCTTGTACAGAACTTGTTCCTTACCTTGCTTATATACTTGATACCTTGGTCTTCGCATTTAGTAAATACCAGCATAAGAACTTGCTCATTCTTTATGATGCCATAGGGACTTTAGCAGACTCAGTAGGACATCACTTAAACAAACCTGTGAGTATCTACGGTGAACCATTATGAGAAAAATAAATATAAAGCATAGTTATACTCAATATATCATATATTCGAAAAATGTTTAGGGAGGTGTGAACACAATGTTTGCTGCTTTAAGCATATAGGGCTGAAAAAGATAGCAAGTGTACTTACTTTTAAATAATATTTAAAAAAAGAAATATGTTCAGGGTGTGAAAATTAGAGCAGCTTATCACATGAATATGCCAACACATTTTAGAGTGACGAAAGGGGATAAAGGTTTTATACTCTGGATTTCAGAGTTAAGGGTAGAAGAGATGGATGAATCTGATTTGTTTAAATGGGATTTAATATTTGAATCTTAATACAGCTTGAAATCCCCTGCTGAAGAATAGACTTCGTGTTCATGATGACACTGTAAAACGTCTTAAGAAATAGTCGGTGTTTATAGGTTATGCCTGACACTTGGTTCAGGACACTTGTTTGTGGGTTTGCTTTGGTGGTTTTGATTTTATTTGGTAGGTGGTTGGTTTCCTGATGTCTTAGATTAGACTATTTGGAATCTGTGCTCCTGTTTACATGGTGACTGTTGACTGATTTGATTGCAGGGGTTCTTCTGTCTTAGTAAGAACATTTAAATGATTATGAACCTTTTTCTACAATGTCTTTAATAAATTTATCTATCATTTATAACCTACTGAACAGCAAGTCATATTACATATCACAGGTCATGAGACTAAAAAAATTCAAAGAATAAGTCTTAAAATTCTTTCTGTAAAAATTGTATACAATTACTCTAAATGGATTTTAGTTTTCATAGACTCGGTATGGACTTGTTTACATATGATAGTGGAGCTTTCTGTGTTCTTCATCATTGTAATTTAGGAATATATCCAGATGCTAATGCCTCCGCTGATCCAGAAATGGAACATGTTAAAGGATGAAGATAAAGATCTCTTCCCTTTACTTGAGGTATGCTACTGACCATGTGTATGTGTGTTAGTCACTCAGCTGCATCAGACTCTGCAGCCCCATGGACTGTAGCCTTCCAGGCTCCTCTCTCCATGAAATTCCCCAGGCAAGGATACTAGAGTGGGTAGCCATTCCCTTCTCCAGAGGTGTGCTAAGCTGGCAACATTTGGTTAACCTGTTTTTCATCAAAAAAAACACATATTCAGACCTACAATGACTATATGTAATAAGTGTTAATTTACGTTCTGAACCATTTCTGTTAAAATGCTGAATAAACGTGCAGCTCTATATAACTTGACCTGTGTGCTTGGTCTCTTCCATCGTGTCCAACTCTGCAGCCGCATGTAGGGTAGTCCACCAGGTACCTCTTACCTCTGCATGGGATTTTCCTGGCAAGAATGCTGAAGTTGGTTGCCATGTCCTCCTCCAGGGGATCTTCGCAATCCAGGCACTGAAACTTGTCTCTGCATCACAGGCGGATTCTTTACCGCTGAGCCACCAGGGACAAACTATTGAATTTATGTTTTCTAACCTGTTGTATTTGATAGTAAATTATCCTTGGAGATCTTTCCATATGAGTATATATATATTTGTCTGTTTCTACTTAACTGTATTTCTTTATGTAGATATACAGCCATGTCATAATTGATATAGCTTAAATTCTTTTATCTATTGTTTATGCATATATATACTCATATACATGTGAAGTAGCATTGACACCTTTTCTGTATAGTTTGAAGTTTTGTTTTTCATGTATTCTAAATACTTTTTTTAAACACCTCCCCCCTACCAAGTTTATATGCTATTCAGATAACTGAACACACACTCAAATGTGGCCATTTAAATCTGGATGAATTGACTTTGATAGAGCCGTATCAGTCATTCTAGTCTCCCCTGCTATTTCAGGGGTCACCACTTCTGCCTTGAATGGTCCCTACCCAACAAAGTAAAAACTTCTGTGACAAAAAACAATGGCTAATTCTGGGCCCAACAGAATAAGAAGAATAATTATAGCTAAATATATTTACTTCCAGGCAAGGCTCAGAATGTGCCCATATTCAGAGATCTACCCACATTATTGACCAAGATGGGACGATAAATAAATCTCTCATATTTGAGGAGAAAAACTAGGAATACTGAAATTTGTTCCTGAAAGATAATGTTCATTATAGAAACCTTAACTTTTTTTTTCTGAGGAAACCTTCCTTGGGCAGCTAGTAAACTTAGCAACAATAACCGCATCCAAAAGAGAGGTTTGGAAAGATAAAACTGCTGTACTACAGAGGAGTAGAAATGACCAGGATTTTATTGAGTATGCTTTTAAGCATTATTCATAACCGTAGTTAACCTGGAGATGTGTGCGTTTGCTTTGCCCTTTCCAGTGCCTGTCTTCAGTTGCCACAGCTCTGCAGTCTGGCTTCCTTCCGTACTGTGAGCCTGTGTATCAGCGTTGTGTAAACCTAGTACAGAAGACTCTTGCACAAGCCATGGTATTTGAAAGTCTTTTATATCTCTCCCTTCTTGGCATCAGAAACATTTTTCTAAGGATAGGCATAATGCATAAAACTTTTTCAGTAATTAGTTTAAAGTAAGTTTTCAAAAATGTGTGTAATTTCAGCTGAACAATGCTCAACCAGATCAATATGAGGCTCCAGATAAAGATTTTATGATAGTGGCCCTTGATTTACTCAGTGGCCTGGCCGAAGGACTTGGAGGCAACATTGAACAGCTGGTAGCACGAAGTAACATTCTAACACTAATGTATCAGTGCATGCAGGTGAGATTTACTGAATTAAAACTAAGAGAAACTTTTGGTTCTCTGTGTCACATTGGGATTAATTTCTGCTGCTTTCTTGCAGGATAAAATGCCAGAGGTTCGGCAGAGTTCCTTTGCCCTACTAGGTGACCTGACGAAAGCTTGCTTTCAGCATGTTAAGCCTTGTATAGGTATGAACAGTTTCTATTGCTGTGATATGGTCTTCACCATTGTTTTTCATCGGCTGTGGTTTTTATTATTAAACTGAAGTCTGATGAAATCCTGACATGAATTAATGTACATTTTACTGGTTAAATCTACTCTGATTGAAACAGGTGGTTTGGAAACCCCTATTGTTTCCTGGAATTTGCCATCATTTCAGCGGCTCGTTGGTGTTCATGTTGCTGAAGAAAAGTTGGAAAAGTATTGCTTTAGAGATAGTTCATAGATACTTCTTAAATGGCCTCTTTCTATTTGGTAGAGGTACCCAGAAATAATAATATAATCAGGTTTTCTCATGATAAATCAGCACAAACTATAGGAAATTTCCGTTTTCTTAAAAGTAAATGAATTTTTTTTCCCTGATTTAGTGGCATAATGTTTGTCTTAAGCCTTTTGTGAAGATAATAAGCAATTGCTTGAATAATGTAACCTGAATTACTGTCAGACCGATAGATTAAATCAAATTTTGGTTAATTTTCTTCATTTCTGTACCCCATCATTTAATCTTGGTTTAAAATATTCATGTTAAATTTTTTTTTTCATTTGATACAGTGTGCTTTGGGAGGCCCCCCTCCAGGTTTTTTGTTTTTGTTTTTTTTTTAAGATGTAATTGACATATATCAAGACGTGTGTGTGGATTGAGAACTTTTAAGATCTACTGTCTTAGCAACTTTCAGATAAACAATACAGTATTGTTAACTGTGAACTTCCCAGGTGGCTCAGTGGTAAAGAATTTACTTGCCAATGCAGAGGATGTAGCTAGGAAACACAGGTTCTATCCCTGGGTTGGGAAGATTCCCTGGAGAAGGAAGTGGCAACCCACTCCAGTATTCTTTCCAGGAAAATCTCATAGACAGAGGAGCCTGGTGGCCATGCAGTCCATGGGGTCACGAAGAGTTGGACGTGACTGCGTGACTGAACGAACGAACACACACACACACACACTCTCTCTCTCTCTCTCTCTCTCTCTCTCTCTCTCTCTCTCTCTGTTACCAGGAAAATCTCATAGACAGAGGAGCCTGGTGGCTCCTGTTACCTGTAGTCATACTGTGATAGACTGCATCCCCCAGACACACACACACACACACACACACACACACTGTTACCTGTAGTCATACTGTGATAGACTGCATCCCCCAGAACCAGACTTAGCTTAGAACCAAAAGGCTGTATCTTTTGACCTTCACTCAATTGCCAGTTGTATTTTTCAGTAATGTGTTTCTGAACTTGAATAATAACATTAATTATGATGTATTAAAGTAAGGCATCAAGTTTAAGCCTACCTACTCTAAATGAAATTGTGATGAATTATTGCTTTAGGGAAAACCTTGTTCTGCAGATACTTTCCACCTGATGGAAGTTTTTGAGTTTAAATTTGTACCAAAAGATTTTTTTTTTTTTTTTAAAATCTCTCTCTCTCTCTCTCTCTCTCTCTCTCTGTTACCAGGAAAATCTCATAGACAGAGGAGCCTGGTGGCTCCTGTTACCTGTAGTCATACTGTGATAGACTGCATCCCCCAGACACACACACACACACACACACACACACACTGTTACCTGTAGTCATACTGTGATAGACTGCATCCCCCAGAACCAGACTTAGCTTAGAACCAAAAGGCTGTATCTTTTGACCTTCACTCAATTGCCAGTTGTATTTTTCAGTAATGTGTTTCTGAACTTGAATAATAACATTAATTATGATGTATTAAAGTAAGGCATCAAGTTTAAGCCTACCTACTCTAAATGAAATTGTGATGAATTATTGCTTTAGGGAAAACCTTGTTCTGCAGATACTTTCCACCTGATGGAAGTTTTTGAGTTTAAATTTGTACCAAAAGATTTTTTTTTTTTTTTAAAGACTTTATAGGTCAAGTACCTTCTTCAAGAGATACGCAGTGTCTGATTGTTTTCTGTTTTTAATGTTACAAACCGTGGATTATTTTCTAGGTTAGTTTTCTCAAGAGTAATTTGGCAATATCTGGAGACCTGTTACACAGGGGAGGTGTTACTGGTGTCTGGTGGGTGGGGGCAAAGGATGTTTCTAAATATCCTATAATACATGAGACAGCCCCCTACAATAGAATAACCTGACCCAGATTATCAGTATTGCCAAGACTGAGAAATTGTGAAATCAACTGGTTTATTAGGGATTAAAAAATGATATTCTAATTCTTCATTCAGTAGAGAGAATACATATATAGAGATATTTCCCATATCAATAAATTATTGCCCATAGGTGGCTCAGATGGTAAAGAAACTACCAGTAATGCAGGAGACCCAGGTTCAGTCCTTACGTGGGGAAGACCCTCTAGAGAAGGGAATGGCAACTTACTCCAGCATTCCTGCCTGAAAAATCCTATGGACAGAGGAATCTGGCAGGCTATAGTCCACAGGGTCGCAAAGATTTTAAAATGACTGAGTGACTGACTTTGACAAATCATATAGAAGAGGCAGGATTATTGCTTGTTTCTTTATCTTTATTTACCAGTTTTGAAAGGAACGAATTGATTTCCAGCATCTTGCACAAGTCCTGTATTATATTTCAAGAGTTTAGTTTTTGTTAGTGTTATTTGAGTGTCAGTATGAACTCCTAACATTCTGTTTTTCCTTTTAAACGGAAGATGATATTCAGAGACCACAATCTGACATTAAACGTTACTATAAAAACCAAAATCATTGATTTAAAAAATTCTTTGTGTGTGAAAAACCAGCTTTGAAGAAGGTCCTATTGTATCATATTTTCACTTTTAAAGTGAAATATTTAAAGTAAAATTTTCTGTCTGATGCCAAGAGAAACTACTCGGACCAACTCTTTAATGATACTTAAAATGAAACCATACTGGCCAAGAGAAACTACTTGGACCAACTCTTTAATGATACTTAAAATGAAACCAAACTGGGGCTACTTCACATGAAAGTTCAGTGGCCAGATAGTTCCTCCTTCATTTTCTTAAGATAATTATTGCCAACACTTTGTTTTTTTAAAGATTATATTTTGCCTAGGTTTCAGTTTCCATCTGGTAGATTTCCTTTAAAGCACAAAACTAAAGCTTTTTTTTTTTTTCCTAGCTGATTTCATGCCAATATTGGGAACCAACCTTAATCCAGAGTTCATTTCAGTCTGCAATAATGCCACATGGGCAATTGGAGAGATCTCCATTCAAATGGGTAAGATTTCCGACCCCGTCCCCCTGCTCCCTCCCTCCCCCCGCCCCCCGTTTACAAACATAACAATTTTTTTTAGATAACGTAATATTTTTGTAATTGCCTTTTTCTAATGAGCTTTACCTATGTAAATATATAACATATCACAGTAAAGGGGGCAGCATATTTTCCATTGATATTTTAACCATGAAATGTTTCTTTTTTTGTTTTCTCTCTCGGGGATGATCTAGGTATAGAGATGCAGCCTTACATTCCTATGGTGTTGCACCAGCTTGTAGAAATCATTAACAGACCCAACACACCAAAGACGTTGTTAGAGAATACAGGTACCATACGACTGAACTGTTAACGGTGAAGAGAAAACGGTCTGCCTTGTCATTCTAAGTTAAGATGCGTAGAGAAACCAAAGCAAAGCTAGCTTTAGAAACCTAGCTTATTAATTAAGGGGTGTTTGGGATTCTCAGTCATGAAATGAACTGTTTCAGCTTCATTCCATAGCCAGTTTCCAGAAACTTTCCAAAAGACACTTTTTCCTCTGCTACAGAGTTTTAATACTCCCTAAAATGGACCCCAGCTCAGATAGCTCATATAGCTCAGATAACTATATGAATTTTTCATTAATTCAGAGTAACTGCTAGCTGGGGAGAATTTTTTAATATGTAAAAATGTAGCCCCAAATAGATTGTATTGTGGTAGTTAGTCTGTTAATAATGGCATACGTATTTTGTATTTTGTTGTATACTTTTCTTCAAATTGGGAACTTGAGCAGTATCTTGTGGGATTTTTATTCAGAAGGCTTGTTTCTCTTTTGCATTTATAGAGAGCATGTTTATATTAAAGAGTACCTTCCATACTATAGAACACATTGCAGGGTGATTTCTTCTTGCTCTGCCTTTTTGCTAATAATTTTTTAAAGTATGAATTTTTTTTTCAATCAGGCATGTCTTTTTCTTCATATACTAAGACAGTTCCAGCAGTACAGTCATAGTTAATGAATGCCTTACTAAAATACTGGACAAAGATTTAAATAAGATTTTCTAAATAAATTTATCTTCAAAGGTATTTTAATTTTACGGTTTTTAATTATAAAAAGTTTATTATATCCTAATGTGATTATTGGTATGGAAGGAAATCTTTTAATTATGAAACAGTTATATGGCTGTTTGGCTGTATGGGTACTGTTTGTATCTTAAAGTGAATTAGATTCTCCTGCTAAAAAGCTCAAAAACCTATGTGTAGGATGGTTATGAAATCTTGTCAGGTGTTTATCTCTTTAGAATGCAGTACCTATACATGACATTCAGATTTGAAACACTTGCCATTATAAAATTACTGTTGAACTTTAAAAAACTTCTTATTTTTAAATGTGAATGCGTAACTGCAAATAAATGTTGAGTGTAATGTATATTAAAGTTTCTTGTGGGATATCAGCTGGTGAATTTGCTACATAGTTCCTTGAACAAATTGGCTTTATTTATAAGATCATATTCTAAGTATGAATCTACCCTAAGTAAATCAAGAGGTAGTTGATAATGCCTTTCAAGTTGATGGATTGAATTTGTGCCCTTAAGACATACATTTGGGATTCACTGGATTATTCTTAACGCAAGTGACTGCAGAAAATGTTTCTCTTACTCCTTACCCAAAGGAGGAGAGATTAATTATTAAAATAAAATTGTCTGTGGGTAATATCTGTAGATTTTAGCAACTTAATTATTAATACCATTGTCTTAATATTTCATAAAGTCAATTCCTTAGTGTTTGCAGTTACTTGCTTTTTTTCTAATTAGTATATCCTACACTGAACTTTTTCAATGGACCATCATCTGCTTTATCGCATGTTTCATTGGATTGTTCATACTTGCCTGTTTAATGAGAATGTTGCATAGTTTGTGTCTTTTGAACATAGGTTTTCTTTCTCTTGCTTCATATGAATCTGCTGGATTTTAGTATTATCTGTGTAGTTTGCTTCAAGTAATCCTTAAACATTTTTCTTTACCCCCTTCCCCACCCTTTTTTTATGAAAGGTTAACCTGTAAATTTTTGAGAGAACACCATTAAAGCACCTCATGGTTTGTTTTCTGTTTGTATTTTTTCCCATTGTGTATAAATGTATTTATATGTACGTACTATGAACTGCAGAATGCAGTTCTGAGTTGCACTTGTTTTAGCTCTTTGTAAGTTCAAGAACTTAACTGAATTTTGATGGTGAATTTATATTTGATTGATTCCCACTTCAGATTTTTAAAAATAAAATATTAGCATGTAATTATGTGTTTTATTATCTATCATTTTGTGCTGTGCATTTCATAGCAAGGACAAAATATTTGTTCCTTTGGTCCACATATCACATGCCATTACAGTGGACTTAATTTTCTTTTTGTCAAACAGGACTTGAAATTAGAATTGTTACCATCAGAGAGAGGGTTTTTTGGAATGGGGTTTTGACGTAGCACAGCAATTTTCCAATCCATTTATTCAGTATGTACCGTAACACCTAAAATTTGATAGTTGATTTTGATGTCAGGCAAGAAATGGTCCACTGGCTTATTTCGGAAATGTTGGCAAACAAACCAAAAATATACCAAAATTTTGATTAAATTCCTAGATAATTGCAAAGAATAAAAATCAGTTTTAAAAAGCAGTATGAAGAAGTGAGAAAGATTTTAACTTCTGAGAAGTATGTTTGAATAGACAATTCAGAAATGTAATCATTTACATTTACTATTATTTCTTGGAGGGGGGGCTAGATTTCATTATTACACTCTGGAATTTTAACTGACTGTGAAGGAAGCATCTATATCTATTTAATCCGCTCATTGTTTTTATTAACAGAATATCTTTTAACACTTGATTGAGCGAGAAAAGCAGTTCAGCATGGTTTTTGGTGTTCTCTCAATCTTTAAAGTTTTTTTAATTCCTTTTGTTTTTCTTTTTCCAAGAGTATGCCATATATGTTGCTGCCCCTTATTACAGGGGGTGGTAATAAACAGCACTGGTGAAATCTTATGTTTATTATCATACACAAATTCTGTTGGTTTCTGTTTCTGAGTTATTTGTTGTTTTTTCTTTATTTTTTCTCCTTCCCCCTCATTTGCTCATGTCTTGGTTGGCGTTTGGTGGTGTATAACCGTGATTGCGTTACCTTAGCAATAACAATTGGTCGTCTTGGTTACGTTTGTCCTCAAGAGGTGGCCCCCATGCTACAGCAGTTTATAAGACCCTGGTGTGTATTATTCAATCTTTTTTTTTTAATTCATTTTTCTTCACTCTTTCTTTCTCTTTCTATCTCACTTTTAGATATATTTTCAGTTGGTTACAAAAATCACAATCCTTAATCATTGCCAACCATGTGACTAATCTTGTCCTATCGGGTTTGTGAGGTTTTCAGTAGCATCGTCATGTATATTTATTTTATGTTGTGGCTAACGACTAATTGATGCATGGGATAAGATTGTCACATGCTTGCTGTGTTAAAAAGCTTGATTATACATAAAAAGCATTTAAATATCCACCAGTAAAATAAAGATGCATGCAAATTCTATAAATTTTAGGTTTCTGCATTATGTTTCCTTTTTAAAATTAATTTGAAAATTTGGATTGCATTAAGAAATACATGTTTAAATTTGTTATGTATAAAAATCTTATTTGCACCCCCCGTTTACAAACATAACAATTTTTTTTAGATAACGTAATATTTTTGTAATTGCCTTTTTCTAATGAGCTTTACCTATGTAAATATATAACATATCACAGTAAAGGGGGCAGCATATTTTCCATTGATATTTTAACCATGAAATGTTTCTTTTTTTGTTTTCTCTCTCGGGGATGATCTAGGTATAGAGATGCAGCCTTACATTCCTATGGTGTTGCACCAGCTTGTAGAAATCATTAACAGACCCAACACACCAAAGACGTTGTTAGAGAATACAGGTACCATACGACTGAACTGTTAACGGTGAAGAGAAAACGGTCTGCCTTGTCATTCTAAGTTAAGATGCGTAGAGAAACCAAAGCAAAGCTAGCTTTAGAAACCTAGCTTATTAATTAAGGGGTGTTTGGGATTCTCAGTCATGAAATGAACTGTTTCAGCTTCATTCCATAGCCAGTTTCCAGAAACTTTCCAAAAGACACTTTTTCCTCTGCTACAGAGTTTTAATACTCCCTAAAATGGACCCCAGCTCAGATAGCTCATATAGCTCAGATAACTATATGAATTTTTCATTAATTCAGAGTAACTGCTAGCTGGGGAGAATTTTTTAATATGTAAAAATGTAGCCCCAAATAGATTGTATTGTGGTAGTTAGTCTGTTAATAATGGCATACGTATTTTGTATTTTGTTGTATACTTTTCTTCAAATTGGGAACTTGAGCAGTATCTTGTGGGATTTTTATTCAGAAGGCTTGTTTCTCTTTTGCATTTATAGAGAGCATGTTTATATTAAAGAGTACCTTCCATACTATAGAACACATTGCAGGGTGATTTCTTCTTGCTCTGCCTTTTTGCTAATAATTTTTTAAAGTATGAATTTTTTTTTCAATCAGGCATGTCTTTTTCTTCATATACTAAGACAGTTCCAGCAGTACAGTCATAGTTAATGAATGCCTTACTAAAATACTGGACAAAGATTTAAATAAGATTTTCTAAATAAATTTATCTTCAAAGGTATTTTAATTTTACGGTTTTTAATTATAAAAAGTTTATTATATCCTAATGTGATTATTGGTATGGAAGGAAATCTTTTAATTATGAAACAGTTATATGGCTGTTTGGCTGTATGGGTACTGTTTGTATCTTAAAGTGAATTAGATTCTCCTGCTAAAAAGCTCAAAAACCTATGTGTAGGATGGTTATGAAATCTTGTCAGGTGTTTATCTCTTTAGAATGCAGTACCTATACATGACATTCAGATTTGAAACACTTGCCATTATAAAATTACTGTTGAACTTTAAAAAACTTCTTATTTTTAAATGTGAATGCGTAACTGCAAATAAATGTTGAGTGTAATGTATATTAAAGTTTCTTGTGGGATATCAGCTGGTGAATTTGCTACATAGTTCCTTGAACAAATTGGCTTTATTTATAAGATCATATTCTAAGTATGAATCTACCCTAAGTAAATCAAGAGGTAGTTGATAATGCCTTTCAAGTTGATGGATTGAATTTGTGCCCTTAAGACATACATTTGGGATTCACTGGATTATTCTTAACGCAAGTGACTGCAGAAAATGTTTCTCTTACTCCTTACCCAAAGGAGGAGAGATTAATTATTAAAATAAAATTGTCTGTGGGTAATATCTGTAGATTTTAGCAACTTAATTATTAATACCATTGTCTTAATATTTCATAAAGTCAATTCCTTAGTGTTTGCAGTTACTTGCTTTTTTTCTAATTAGTATATCCTACACTGAACTTTTTCAATGGACCATCATCTGCTTTATCGCATGTTTCATTGGATTGTTCATACTTGCCTGTTTAATGAGAATGTTGCATAGTTTGTGTCTTTTGAACATAGGTTTTCTTTCTCTTGCTTCATATGAATCTGCTGGATTTTAGTATTATCTGTGTAGTTTGCTTCAAGTAATCCTTAAACATTTTTCTTTACCCCCTTCCCCACCCTTTTTTTATGAAAGGTTAACCTGTAAATTTTTGAGAGAACACCATTAAAGCACCTCATGGTTTGTTTTCTGTTTGTATTTTTTCCCATTGTGTATAAATGTATTTATATGTACGTACTATGAACTGCAGAATGCAGTTCTGAGTTGCACTTGTTTTAGCTCTTTGTAAGTTCAAGAACTTAACTGAATTTTGATGGTGAATTTATATTTGATTGATTCCCACTTCAGATTTTTAAAAATAAAATATTAGCATGTAATTATGTGTTTTATTATCTATCATTTTGTGCTGTGCATTTCATAGCAAGGACAAAATATTTGTTCCTTTGGTCCACATATCACATGCCATTACAGTGGACTTAATTTTCTTTTTGTCAAACAGGACTTGAAATTAGAATTGTTACCATCAGAGAGAGGGTTTTTTGGAATGGGGTTTTGACGTAGCACAGCAATTTTCCAATCCATTTATTCAGTATGTACCGTAACACCTAAAATTTGATAGTTGATTTTGATGTCAGGCAAGAAATGGTCCACTGGCTTATTTCGGAAATGTTGGCAAACAAACCAAAAATATACCAAAATTTTGATTAAATTCCTAGATAATTGCAAAGAATAAAAATCAGTTTTAAAAAGCAGTATGAAGAAGTGAGAAAGATTTTAACTTCTGAGAAGTATGTTTGAATAGACAATTCAGAAATGTAATCATTTACATTTACTATTATTTCTTGGAGGGGGGGCTAGATTTCATTATTACACTCTGGAATTTTAACTGACTGTGAAGGAAGCATCTATATCTATTTAATCCGCTCATTGTTTTTATTAACAGAATATCTTTTAACACTTGATTGAGCGAGAAAAGCAGTTCAGCATGGTTTTTGGTGTTCTCTCAATCTTTAAAGTTTTTTTAATTCCTTTTGTTTTTCTTTTTCCAAGAGTATGCCATATATGTTGCTGCCCCTTATTACAGGGGGTGGTAATAAACAGCACTGGTGAAATCTTATGTTTATTATCATACACAAATTCTGTTGGTTTCTGTTTCTGAGTTATTTGTTGTTTTTTCTTTATTTTTTCTCCTTCCCCCTCATTTGCTCATGTCTTGGTTGGCGTTTGGTGGTGTATAACCGTGATTGCGTTACCTTAGCAATAACAATTGGTCGTCTTGGTTACGTTTGTCCTCAAGAGGTGGCCCCCATGCTACAGCAGTTTATAAGACCCTGGTGTGTATTATTCAATCTTTTTTTTTTAATTCATTTTTCTTCACTCTTTCTTTCTCTTTCTATCTCACTTTTAGATATATTTTCAGTTGGTTACAAAAATCACAATCCTTAATCATTGCCAACCATGTGACTAATCTTGTCCTATCGGGTTTGTGAGGTTTTCAGTAGCATCGTCATGTATATTTATTTTATGTTGTGGCTAACGACTAATTGATGCATGGGATAAGATTGTCACATGCTTGCTGTGTTAAAAAGCTTGATTATACATAAAAAGCATTTAAATATCCACCAGTAAAATAAAGATGCATGCAAATTCTATAAATTTTAGGTTTCTGCATTATGTTTCCTTTTTAAAATTAATTTGAAAATTTGGATTGCATTAAGAAATACATGTTTAAATTTGTTATGTATAAAAATCTTATTTGCTTGTTAATGTAAAAATTAAACATCTACACCATAAGTTGTATAGTAATAGTTTCTATTGTGGCAGTATATCCTATGTTCTGCTTCTTTCAATTGACCAGTCTTTCAATTCAAGTCATTTTTAGTAGTGTTTAATGGAATACAAGTCATAAAACAGTTTTAAAAATTGATAATTTACTCTTATCTCAAGCTAATTGATAGTGTAAATGGGAGATTAAACTCAGTTGTTATTACTTAGATGCAATCTATTGGTAAGAATTGTGAATTTGAAGGTTTTCACTGTATTGAGACTAGTTGGGCCTAACATAATACAGTATGAGAAGCTTAAGCTTTATGAAAATTCTTTGAATATAAACATTATCTCTACTCTGGTGCTTATTCCATTAAATACTGTCCATTAGAATTGTAGTTGAACCTACTTTTTACATAAATGCTAAACTCAATTCTGTAATTTAATAGGTGCACCTCTCTGAGAAACATAAGGGACAATGAGGAAAAGGATTCAGCATTTCGTGGGATTTGTACCATGATCAGTGTGAATCCCAGTGGAGTAATCCAAGTAAGATGTTCATAAGGTTTTAATTTCTAATGTTCTGAATTATTAAACTTTAAAGGAGGGGAGGTATTTTTTTTAAACTATAATTATGAAAATATTACCTAATTTTACTGAAGATACTGAAACGTGTTTTCAATGTATATTTCCTAATACCTTGAACTGATAATTATCTTTATTTTTTAAATCTTTTTTTCTGTTGTGGCTTATAATAATAACAGATTGGAAGAATAAAAGTTATATTCTTGAATTAAGCCAAAGGTTCTTTGATCCTTTTAGATCTCATTTATTTACTTTGTAAATGCTTTCTAAAACAGTGTTATGTAAATTTCCTGAGTTTGAGGCTCTCTATACTTAAGAGAATGATTAAATAGGAGGATACTCTTTCTCTTCAGTTCAGTTCAGTCGCTCAGTCGTGTCTGACTCTTTGTGACCCCATGAATCGCAGCACGCCAGACCTCCCTGTCCATCACCAACTCCCAAGTTCACTCAGACTCACGTCCATCAAGTCCATGATGCCATCCAGCCATCTCATCCTCGGTCGTCCCCTTCTCCTCCTGCCCCCAATCCCTCCCAGCATCAGAGTCTTTTCCAGTGAGTCAACTCTTCGCATGAGGTGGCCAAAGTACTGGAGTTTCAGCTTTAGTATCATTCCTTCCAAAGACTGGTTGGATCTCCTTGCAGTCCAAGGGACTCTCAAGAGTCTTCTCCAACACCACAGTTCAAACGCATCAATTCTTTGGTGCTCAGCTTTCTTCCCAGTCCAACTCTCACATCCGTACAATAAATAAAATAGAGTACTGAGTCAACCATTATAACTGCTTTAACTTTTATTTATTATCCTTATTTTGTTTCCTGTACTAGTTTAGATTATATTTAGACATCTTTAGCATTTAAAGACAGAGGAGGCAGTGGACCCCCACTCCAGTCCTCTTGCCTGGAAAATCCCATGGACGGAGGAGCCTGGTAGGCCACAGTCCATGGGGTTGCTAAGAGTCGGACACAACTGAGCAACTTCACTTTCACTTTTCACTTTGATGCAGTGGAGAAGGAAATGGCAACCCACTCCTGTGTTCTTGCCTGGAGAATCCCAGGGATGGTGGAGCCTGGTGGGCTGCTGTCCTTGGGGTCGCACAGAGTTGGACACGACTGAGTGGACTTAGCAGCAGCAGCACTTAAAGAATTATTTGGCAACAATACCAAACATGAATCTGATCAAACCTCTGGATCCACCTTAACATGTAAAATGTAAAGGAACATGTTGATTGACACCAAATGTATAAAATCAACAAAATACAGGCTGTGGGCTTTAGGTTAAATGCCCCACATTCCTCAACAGATACAAATTGTAAGGAAAAGAAAGTGTAAGAAGGGTTTTCAAGAAAACCTTTCACTTTTAAGAGATTGGTGCTTGAACATTTTTTAATTGATGTGTAGAAAATAGGCACTGAACCATGTACACAATAGATTTTAGGCGCATGCGTTTATTTGCCTAAATATGTTTTATGTACATATTGGTATTAGTGAATTTTGCAGTTAATGAGGTTCTCTGAATTTAATAGTAAAATTTAAAGTAGTCGACATCTCACACCATCAGCAATATTTTGTATGTTGAACTATTTCAGTAAGATAGTTGAGATTGAAAAATACTTAAGTGAGGTATTTCAAGTACATACCTATTATCTTGTTCTTTTAGTCAAAATAACCTGATTGTCTTTTAAATAACAGTCTGAGCATTGGGAGTTGTTTTGTTTGTCTGAGTTGAGTTGGATTAGGTGCTGTTGGTAACTGCATAATTTTTGTTCTAACTTAATGGTCATTTCATTTACATTTCTGCCTAAACATGGATCTTGAAACTTAGGCCTATTAATTTTCATATACTTTAAATAAAATTTATTTGATATATATTTAACTAGCTTAAAATTATTTCTCAGCCAATCAAAACTACTGAATTTATAGAATTCTTTAATTCTGTAAATGAAGGTTTTTTTGAACTGGTGCTTATTTGATGCTTTCAGTCTTTGCAGATGTATTCATTTACTAGACTGGGGTTTTGTTCTGTAATGTAAAATGAAATACAAGAAGGCACTAAATTCTAATATAAACTGTATGAGTTAGAGATTCCTTGATAAGGTGGAGTCTTAAGGACAACCATTAAGAAATCACTTACAATTCCTTATCATAGCTGTTTTGTTTTTTTTGTTTTTTTTAACCTAGGATTCTCTTGGTATATATTCTGAGGTTTACATACATCTTTTGTTGTGTTTGACAAATATAGTATCAATATAAGATGTATTTCTTGCTTGTTACAGGATTTTATATTTTTTTGTGATGCTGTTGCATCATGGATTAATCCAAAAGATGATCTGAGAGACATGTTCTGTAAGGTAACTAAAAAGCCTTTCTGATGCATATCTTGTAACTGTTGCAGTCCTAGTTGGAAATAAATTATGTTTTTATTTTGTATGAGACTTAGACTCTTTGAGTCAGTATTGGTAGACTATGTAACCTTTGTTTTGGTGAAGAAGTTGACTTTCTTTTCTTGATATACAGTAGTGACTTTGTATCAGTAGAGCACATACTTTTAAAATGTTTTCTCAAGCAGTACCACTGATTCATGTAGACCCATTATCCCAGCTATACTAAATAAGTAGTTTGTTAGTTGCCCAGTTGTGTCCGACCCTTTGCAACCTGTCCCCTTGCCAGGCTCCTCTGTCCATGGAATTCTTCAGGAATACTGGAGTGGGTTGCCATTCTCTTCTTCAGGGGATCTTCCCTACCCAGGGATCAAACCTTGGTCTCTTGCATTGCAGGCAGTCTTTCGCATCCTAGCCACCAGGGAGGCCCATGCAAAATAGGATATATTTTCAAAAATGACTGAGACTGGAGTATAATACGATCTGTTGAACAAAGTCAATCTCAGCAGTCACAACAAGGATTAAGCCTGTCTGTTTCAGTGATGCCCCCCTTGGATTAATTCCAGTCACCCCTCAATAGTGAACTATATAGTTGCAACAGTGAACCCAAAGCTTTGTATATTTTCCATTTCAAAATATGGCATAAAAATTTTAATCCCTTGGGTGGATTCTATACCTTTATGCTTGCTTTTCATTACCATTTTGGCAGAGTTGCTTAGAGTACTTCTTTTACTAGGACACTTAACTGAATTCTAACCTCAAAGCAAAGTGTGCAGCATGTCTCTCCTATGAGGTGCTTTTGGGCAAGACATGGAATAATACCAGTTTCAACAAAAGTTTGAGAACACTTTAAAATGGGTAAAATTTTAGAATAATCAATAGTGTTTGATTTCAGAAGCTATGCAGATAGGCGTTCCTCTTTTGTTACTGATTATTTAATGATTATTTACTTTTTGCAGATCCTTCATGGATTTAAAAATCAAGTTGGAGATGAAAATTGGAGGCGTTTCTCTGACCAGTTTCCGCTTCCCTTAAAAGAGCGTCTTGCAGCTTTTTATGGTGTTTAATCTCATATACTTAAGCTGCAGTCCCAAAATTAGGGGTAAGTTGTAAGAAACTTGGAATTTTTCAGGATGGAAAAACTTAAGTTAGGACTTCAATCTAGAACTACTGTGAATAGCATAAAAGCTGTTTGTTTTCCACAGAGGTTGAGTAGAAGAGTCTTATATTACATTTGACTTAAAATTGACTTACGTGAAGTCTACAGATTTATTTATTTATGAACCAGCAAAGCAAGATAAAATGCATGGTTCCACTTTGAATCCTCTTAGAAGGAAATCCGAGTTGGTACGCTAGTTAAATTTCAACCTGTCCTTTTCTTAATTTTTTTAAATATAGCCTTTTCTATATCGAGCTTTCTGTGTTGTGAGCTTTAGGGAAAACCCAGGTAGAACTGGAACTCAGTTTGGCCTCAGTAAAAATAATCCGTACTCATTCTTCATGTTCTGTTGAGCCCCTGCCGTGTGCCCAGCACTGTTTTTTGGTTTTTGTTTATTTTTCTGTCTGTCTGTCTGTTGAAAGGCTCATTTTTGGTTTGGGGTGGCAGAGAGGTAAGTCCGCCTGGACTCTTGTTCTTTGACTTCTTCTGACCTAAGTCAAACTAACAATTCCCGTATTTTAGCCTTAGTTCCCTCACTAGGTTATTTTGAGGAGTATTACTGTGCCAGGACTAGGTATATTGCCTGACACGCCAAGTTGGCTCTTCTATAAATATTAGAAATATGGGTGATAATGTTTTAATTCAAGAAATAACAGCTGCCATTGAGATCCATTGTACAAATAGGGATAAAGAATTAGACTCATATCCTACAAAGCCATATTTCACCTGTTTGAAGTGCTGCACACCTCTCTGTGCCTGACATCACTTCTGTGTCTGATGCAGGAGACAGTTGAGAGCCATAGGAGAAAGAAGCAACATGGCCTCACTGACTAGCATGATCTTGGGCAGTTGGTCCAGTTTTTTGTGTTCTTTAGAGATTGTAGTGTTACTTGATTAATTTTATGTTCCACTGGTCTTACAAAAGAAACAATTTTGTTTAAGTATAAAATTGTTCTGTTTTCTTACAGGTCCTTCAGTCTTGGAGACTATGAAGGAGCCTCTGCACCCAGGGAAAATGTTACCCTTTACAGGGGGGAAGGGTAAACCAGTAGGGAATACAGTACAATCCCNGGTCTTACAAAAGAAACAATTTTGTTTAAGTATAAAATTGTTCTGTTTTCTTACAGGTCCTTCAGTCTTGGAGACTATGAAGGAGCCTCTGCACCCAGGGAAAATGTTACCCTTTACAGGGGGGAAGGGTAAACCAGTAGGGAATACAGTACAATCCCAACCCTACTGGGAGGGGCGGGAGGGAGGTGTTGCCGTCACTGTATTAAGTCGATGTTGGGAAACGTTTTAACATCTGGAGCCTTTATGGGTGGAAATCTGTCTCCAATTACAACTCTGCACTGGATGTGAAGAAGCAAAAAAAAAAAAAAAACCTATCTACTCACAAAACAGTACATTCTGGAATATTATGGGGAATTGTACCAAAACAAGAACCATATAAATGATGCATAGGGATAAGAAAGAAGAAAAATTCTATAGCGCACAATAAAGGAAACCTAAGAATGGGGATTAGAAACAGTAAAGGATTTTTTTTCATTTTTTTTTTTAATTTAAAAGGTTTTATAAAATTTCCCACATGATGGGGCCTTGTTTTTTGCATGCTGATGAAGAACTACACAAATGAAAGCTCATAGAGTTAAAATCAGCTTGCCTACCCATAGTAGAAGCAGGTTCTTGGAAGTTACAATTTAAGGTACCCCAAAAAGTTGGAAATAAAACAAAACAAATTTAAACAATGAAGCACCCTGTGAAATGCCAAATGAGTCACTCCTTTTACCTTTGTGGGATGGGCAGGGAGGGAGGAATAAACGGGGCTGGACATATCGAACTAAAGATTGACATCTTGATTTTTCATTAAGACATTAATGTAGTGGATATAATTTGATGGTTGTACATCATTAGATTTAATTTCTAGGCCAAGATATTGTTCTTTTTAAAGTGCAGTCTAAGGTTCAGGCATGCGTTCTGGCTCATAGTGATTGAAAGTACTTTAAATTAGTGGGAAAGTAGCATGCTTGCATCACATAGAGTGAGATTGGTATTCAGTTACCTCTGTTGCGCCAGTTTGTGTTGCAGTTTACCGATTCAATATAGCCCTGCATTTAAAATTCCTTTTTAAGATTTGTGAATTTTATTTTTATTAAGAATATAGATATAAAGTACTGTAGTTTACAGCTAGGCCTTGAAATAATCTTTTTAGGATCTGTTAGGAATAAGATTGGTATTGTATCGTGTGTAACCTGCACAATGTGGAAAGCTGATATACCTGTGCAAAATCTTTGCCTCTGTGCTGTCAGTGTGATGTGCTTTCTGCATGGTTATATGCTATTAGTGATTTTATCAAAACTTCTCTAAAACTTAAATTACATGGTAAAAGATCTGTAAGAGGCTGCATAAATGTTAGTTGGCACATAAAGACAATTGTAGAAGTTGAAGACATGATTGCTATATTTCAATGTTTATTCCCACTCAACATATTGCCTTCTAAGCTTTCTTTTTTTGTTCAAAGCATGATCTTAAAGATATGTTTAAGTTAATGGATGTAATGCAGGGTTCCTACACTGTATTGGCGCATGTTGGTGGCCCTCTGTGCCCTAGATACATGCACACGGGGTGCAAGTAAAAAGCTACAGAGTGAAAGTTGGTTTGGATCCTCTTCATTTCATTTGTTTAGCTTTTCTGTTATTTTTCTCTACTTACATGTATTCCTGTGAATAAATCCTTGTTAAGTTAACCCTTTACTTTTCCTTCCATGTGTATTTTCTTATATACTGTGAATGTGAAAACCTAACTGGTACACTTGATCTTGTGTCCATATGGAAGTGCAAGTCTTTATTAATTTGGATTGCCTGAACAGTGTATCCCATGATGATGAAGGAAAATGGAGAGATTTTTCTTTTTAACTCTGCTGGTCAGAGATGAAGCCACACCTTTCCATTTTTCAATGCTGCATATTTAATCTGCAACAGAAATGTTAAGCCATAACAACCTTTTTATATTTTAGTTTGTCACCTTTGCATTGCAGAATAAATACTGAATAACCGTTTTTGTAAGCAGTCGCTCCTCTTTGCATGGTTCTGTTCCTCTAAAGGTGTTGAATGATACAGCCATTGCACTGAAGTTTGAGCTGTATGCGTGTGAATTTATATAAATACCGTTTCAGAAAAATTCAAATGCATGGTAGCATGCAGAAAGGTTTTTGTTGTGTGTGTGTGTATGTATTTTTTTTAACATGTTCTTTCACCTTCTTTTCTCTACTTTGGCTTTGCAAATTTCAGTCTGTAGAGCCTGAAATTAAATCATATTTTTAGTGTCCACTTGTTTTTAATCGTAAGTTGGATCCAAAGGGTATGTAGCGTTTTGCTTTCTAGTACCATTGCCTCATTGGGAGCTCAAAATGTGCTTCCTAGTTAGTGTTTAAAACCTGATTAGGGTAGCTGTTTTATCCTCAACTTCTAGTGATCTGTAGTTCTCCAAAACGTTTTAATATGGGAGATATTTTAATATTCTGGAATAAGTAAAGATTTTAAATTGAGAGAAAAGACAAAATTCTCAAGAACTCTTTTAAAACAAACAGTCTTCAAAAAACCTGTGATTGACAATTATGTATTGACTGAAAAGCATTATTGTTACCTATTGAGTGGAAAAATTAATTTCTAATTAGATATGTAACAAGTCGTGCCCCTTTTTGTAGTCAGTGTGTTTTTAAATTAAAAGGAAATTTAATTTAAAAATACAACATATAAATAAATAGACTGCAACCTGAGATGAGGTTGGGTTTTGGGGTTCCTCCCCCCCTTGAGGTTATAGTTTCTTCCTAATTGTATTTCAGATACATAGTATAACATAGGAATTTGCAGAAGCCATTTAAGTTATCTTTTGAGGTAAGCTCTGATTTAGCATTTATTCTGATAAAATTTAATACATCATGGGATATATATATATATATATAAAGCAACTTAATTCTTGTGGTGTAGTCTTAATAGTTTTGAATGTTGACTGAATGTCTATGAAATTGTGAGTTTGTCTTTGTTACATTCCAGTGTTTCTGCCTCTTGGCATGCTTAAAGCACGGCTTACTTCATCTGCTCCTTACACACTAAAGTGCTGTTAGTGTGCTCAACTACAGAAATAGCCGCTGCTAAGTGATGTAGATTTTCTACTTGAATATTTTTATGTTGTAGGAACCTCAGGAGGTCAGTGTTTACTGTTTTATATATGCCTTCTTTTTCCTGTTTGAGCTTCTCTCTTTGAAGGATTCTAACAGAACAAAAGCTGCTGATCAACCTAAGTTGGAAACAGAAAGTGTATTTAATGTAGTTTAAATGCATGTTTGGCAGTTCCATGTTACAGTCCATTAGTAAGTGAACTTAGTGCCACAGATATTCATTTATTCAGGAAAGAATTTTGCTTTTTGTATTGTCTAATCTCTTTAATAACTTCATACTGTGTAAAAAAGAAAATCACACATTTTTATATTTTTTGGTTGGTTATTTTTCAAATAATCAACATGTAAATAATCTTTAAGAGCCAGTTCTGATGCTTTACATTATTGCTACTTGATTTTGTGACGCAAGTTAGATTTCAGAAGAATAGATTTTAAAACACTTAACCAAGCCATTACATCTTAAAAACAAAATAAGTAGCATACATTTTGTAATTAACATATTGATAAACACTGTGACCTTTTTTTGTTAAGACTTTTTCATTGATCTGAATTGCTTAAATTGCATATATTGTAAAATAGGATCAGATGTATATTTTAAAATCTCAACTGACTTTCCTCTATTGAAATGCTTTGTCTACTCAGTTATAAAATATTCAGATACAAGTTTTATCTCAGGTGAATACTCTTGTATCCTTTCTTTGGTGACATATGCTTATAAAGGGTTGTCATACTTAACATTCTTTGGTTTGGTTTTTTTAGTGTATTTCATGAAGAATCTTTCCATTTAGTCTGATTTTGTAATTCTTAGTCTAGCAGATCATGGCAGTATAAGTCCTTCCTGGCGAGCCCTTTGGCATGCAGGTTTACCTTGAAAGTGAATTCAGTTTGGTTCTCCTTTTCTCCAAACTCTTTTTAAGATAGTAGAGTGGAAAATTTTCTGTCGTGTATTAAATTACCCTGCATATAGCTGAAATGCCAGAACTAAACTAATTATGTCTTAACATCTTTTAGTCTAAATTTAACTTAAATCCTTTGCCATAAAGAAAAAAGTAGGTTTGTTTGCTCCATATAGTTCATCTATATTATTCATATTGAATGTATTAACAGATAACGGTGCAAAAACATTCTTCCCAAGAGAAGAGTGTATCATGCATAACTGCAGTTTAAATCCTTTCTTTAATAGCCCTTTGAACTACACACAGCTTCGCTTATTGAGTTATTTTTTCAAATAATACAAGGGGGAAAACACTCAACTATCACTACTAGTACTGTTACTGCAATGTAGGCATTGAAATCTTGACTCAAACTATGGTCTTCAGGTTAAGGGCCTAAAATAATCTAGAATAAAAGTCAGATCAATAAAGAGCTGTTTAACAATATTATCTAGTAATACCATGCAAATGCATTATATTAGTACTTAGTCATACTGTATTAAATATAGAGATGTTTCTAATGTCTCTTAAAAATTCAGTTTTATTTAAAAATTTTCTTTCACTTGTACACTTTGCAGGTGACTTGTGACTAATTTTTTTCAGTCTTACATAGCTCTTCCCCCATTGGTATTATATGTGAGGGATTCTTTATGCCTAATTATTATGCTTATTAATTTTAAGATATACATGTTTATTGTGATTTGTATCCCAGAATGTATTGTTTTTTATTTTTTAATGTGTGCATGATTTCGAGGGAAGTTAAAGTGGTGATTGTTTTCTTCACCTCTTGTACATTTTAAAATCAAACCAAATCTATTTGCCAAGCATTATATCACTAACTAGGAAAGTAGGATTTTTCCCTTTTGTTACTATTTTTGTTCTTCTACCATAGAATCCCCTTTAAGATGGCTTGGTATTTTTCACAATTAGCTATTTTGCAAGTCCAGTTATCTTCCTAAAAGCTTATACTATAATATGGTTAGCCTATAAGGCAGTGTTGATTTCCTTCCCAATACCAGCCTCATAAAGGGGTTCTTCTGTTCTTTCCCCATATTGCCTCATTGTTCCTCTGTGGATATATAACCAAATTAAGATTGGATGAGTTTTATGGAGATAATAATAAGACAATACTGTATAAGTAATTTTACTTAATAGATTATCATCTGTGAGAAGATGTTTAAACGTGGTTAATGACTTCATATTATAAAACAGTTTTACACTTAATATTCATGTTAATATTGGGTGCAATAATTTAGTAGTTATAGCTTTAGTTATAAATAACTGGATCTTTCTGCTGACAACTTAGGTTGTATGAGTTATGCTTAAAAGCTTTAAATCTGATGTTTCTTGTACCTGCCACACTATGTTAGAATGTGTCCTTCAAACATATCCTCCTGCAACTTCTCAAACTGTACTAAATTGATATTTCTTGAAGTCAAACTCTGTGCTAACAGATCTTCATTTTAAATAGAATACGGTTTTAATTTTTGATAAGCTGCTGAATTTTAAAGAGAGTTTTTTGGGGCCACCAAATATTTTGGATCATGCAGAGAATATATATTGTACTGTAGTAATTTTGTATTTACATTTGTATGATGTGACATAATAGATGTGAATGTTAATCACTGCTTGACTATGTTAATAAAGTTGTTTAACTATAGATGTTTCACTCTGATTTTTAATGACAGGAAACAAGCTTTCTTCCCCCAGTCCTCCCCCCATTTTGGGTCCAGATAGGTCTTGTGTTCCTTGTTTTTTGTTTTGAGGGGCCTTTTTTTTAGCTTACACTTTAGCACACTCTTGTTTGACACCATCTATTTTTAAAAATTGAGTATTGTATAGTATAGTAAAAAACCTATATTCCCCACATTTAACTTCTATTATTGATGTATTTCTACAGAGTTGATTCTAGGTTCAGCTTCCAGTGGGGGAGGAAGAAAAGATGATACTCTGCAAAAAAAAAAAACTAAGTGAAGTTGTGAATAAAACATTGAAAAGGATAGATTGCATGAATGTGTATGAATGTGTGGCCTATTTAGGCTTTCTGGTCATCCTCCAGAAAAAGACTTGTAATTTTGGAAATTAATATTTAGAAAAGCAGTAGTTTCCTCTTAAGGTTGTGACTCATTATGGTTGCATGTTATTAATTAAAATATTATTTCAGAGGAAATGTGTACATAACTGTTAAGTGCCTTTTTTTTTTTAATTTAGAGCAAGCAAAGTGCCTGAGGTTAGATAAGTGCAACCCAGAAATTTTAAGAGAATATGGGACTTGGGATTTTTTTTTCCTTTTGTTACCTGTGCATGGAAACATTGAGATACCTTACTTGTGTTGGAGAAGACGGGGAGGGAATAACATCTGGCTATCATGCTGTTCTAAAACATCAAGAAAGATACTAGGATTTAGGTTGTGGAAGAAGATAAAACCAGCCTAATCCTTAAGGTTTTCATCATTCTGATTTGCTGCTACGTTCTTAAAATGTGCCTGAATCTAAAAATCTTTTGTTAAATCTTTAACATTGTAATGAAACTAAAGTACAACTTTTAAGATGTTTTCACGTTATACTTACTGTTGCAGATGGGTGTTTGTTATCTTTCAATGAGTTCGTTATCACCCTGACTCCGGTCATTTGCATAACGTTCTTTAGGAATGATTGGAACACTGGCAGGTGGCCCTCACAGCTCTGAGGTTGGACTCCCTTACTGCTCTGGTGAACACGGAAGCTGCCGTCTTGTCCTTAACCTCAGAGTCTTGTGCTGACCTGATGTAAAAGAACCTGCTGAATCATCCTCATAGATCTCCAGTGTTGAACACAATTTACAAATTACAGTTTAGAAATTCAACCCAATTTGTCAGTTATTAGTGTAATTCATGTCTATGCATATTACAGCCATTTTGTTCTGACAATTGAAATTTTAAACTAAGTATTCCTTTTCAAGTGTGTGTGACCTTTTGAGGAACTTCATTAAACAGTTTTAAGAAAAACAACTGAACAGTTTGAAATGAATTTCATACAACTACCCAATGATACAATGACTTGATCTTTCTGTGCACATATGAATAATAACTTGCCTGTTAATATGCATGATAGCTATACCATCTTCTATAAATAATTTATACAACTTTCTTATTTTGTTTGATAGTTCAGAAGTTATTTCTCATTTTTCACTCCTGGAGATGAATGCCTCTATACTTAATGCCTACATCTGCAGCAATTTTTCTGGAATTACCATGTCACAGGAAGTCTCTTTCATAGAAACTTATACTAGTTTTCACACTCAGCAACTTCAGTGAGTGTTACCATCTGTGCTGTAAATTCTGATTTAAATAGCATGATTTTATGATTTTGTTTTTAGGAAATCTTAACATATAAGATGATTTTCACATTACATACTTAAATTTATTTGAGCCTTACGTCACAGGCAGTCTTACAGAGCTTACATTCTATTACAGCAAGGTGGATAAGTAACTGTTCAGTCACTTAATCGTGTCCGACTGCGACCTGCAGCATGCCAGGCCTCCCTGCCCATCACCAACTCCTGGAGCTTACTCAAACTCCTTTCCATTGAGTTGGTGATGCTGTCCAACCATCTCATCAGTCGTCCCCTTCCGCTTTCAATCTTTCCCAGCATCAGGGTCTTTTCAAATGAGTCAGTGTTAACCTGACGGCAGGTGCCAATGAAATGGAAAGTGATGGTGGAGGAGACATTTTCAATGGGGTGAGTGAACAGAGGAAGATCTGAAGGGGGTGTCATTTGAGCAAAACCTTGGAGTAAAGGTATGGATGTCTGGGGGCAATTCTCGGGTATACTTTGAAGGACGTGGGACCCCTTCCAGGGCCCAAAAGGGGGCTTTTAGACGTTCAACAGAAATGAATTGTCCTTGGAGACACGTGTGATGACAGACTTTATTGGGAAGGGGTACTTGGGCAGAGAGCAGAAGGGTAAGGGAACCCAGGAGGACTGCTCTGCCATGTGGCTCAATCTCGAGTTTTATGGTGAGATTAGTTTCCAGATTTGCCTGGCCAATCACACTGACTCAGGGTCCTAACTAGTGGCATGTGCATTGGCCAGCCAAGAAGGATTAACGAGACGGATTCCGGGACATAGGTAAGAACGTGGCATCTCCTTTTGACCTTTCCTGAATTCTTCCAGTTCAGTTTAGTCGCTCAGTCATGTCCGACTCTTGGCGACCCCATGAATTGCAGCACACCAAGCTGTCCATCACCAACTCCCGGAGTTCACTCAGACTCAAGTCCATCGAGTCAGTGATGCCATCCAGCCATCTCATCCTCGGTCGTCCCCTTCTCCTCCTGCCCCCAATCCCTCCCAGCATCAGAGTCTTTTCCAATGAGTCAACTCCGTGTGAGGTAGCCAAAGTACTGGAGTTTCAGCTTTAGCATCACTCCTTCCAAAGAAATCCCAGGGTTGATCTCCTCCAGAATGGACTGTTTGGATCTGCTTGCAGTCCAAGGGACTCAAGAGTCTTCTTCACCACCACAGTTCAAAAGCATCAATTCTTCGGCCCTCAGCCTTCTTCACAGTCCAACTCTCACATCCATACATGACCACAGGAAAAACCATAGCCTTGACAAGACAGACCTTAGTTGGCAAAGTGTTCCTTACCAGGACTTCCTGTTGTAAAATAACTCACGCAAATGGTTACTATAGTGCCCGGTCAGGGTGGGAGGTTTCAGTCAGGTGTTTCCCCTAACAAAAGTAACAATAAGGACAAATGTCATGAGACAGTAAAATGTTTGGTGTGTTAGTTTGGCGCTTGAGTAAAATTAAAGGAGCATTGTAGGGTAAGGATTAGCTTTGCTGGTGGCTCAGATGGCAAAGAAGCTGCCCGCAATGCAGGAGACCCAGGTTTGATGCCTGGGTGGGGAAGATCCCCTGGAGAAGGAAATGGCAGCCCACACTAGTGAGAATTCCATGGACAGAGGAGCCTAGAAGTCTATAATTCATAGGGTCACAAAGAGTTGAACACGGCTGAGTGACTAACATTTCAGGCTAAGGATTCACGATTTGCAAACATCCTAGAAATGGGTTTGAGGAAAGAAACCAAGGATGGCTCTTAACGGTTTTTGGTTTGACCTGAGCCGAGCAGCTAGAGGGATGAAATGTTAACTGAAATATGGACTATCTTAACATTTGGTTTGAGTCATCTATAAAGAGAAGTGGAGTAGGCAGTTGGAGTTCAGGGGAGATAGCGTGGCTATAGACAGAAAATTGAAAGTGTGTAAATGTACTTTAAACCATGAGATTGAATTAACATCATCTGAGAACAGGAAAAAGGAAAGATGCAAGGACTAAACATGAAACTCCCAACAATGAAGCCTAGAGGCTTCAGTAAAGAAAACAACAGAAGCCTGATGTTCTGGTGTATAGAACGAGACAGAATTTACACTTAGCAACATGGAGATCATTTGTTTTGGCAGATTTTTTTTTTTTATGGCTGTAGAAGAATCAGAATGAGGGCTATCTTCTCTCCCTCCAGAAGGGTTGAGAGACCATAGGCTTCCTTTTTCCTCAAGGCCATGTGAAGTAGCTTTCTTGTTTTCTGAAAACTGGATCGTTTAAGAAATGTGGAAGCTTTTGAAACGTGAACAGGCAACAGTTGATAGTTAACTCCCCTAAATGATTGCCAGCATGTAGTGTTTAAATTTGAAATTTAAAACATCCCCAAAAACTAACAACAGTTTTTGTTACTAGACAAGGTTATTTTAGAATGTATATGAAAAAAATCAGAGAAGCCAGAAAAATTGTGAAAAACAGGTAATGAGGGTGGGACAGTCCCAAACAGGTGTGTGTGTGTTTGTTTTAACTATGGCTACAGGAATTAAACTGATTCATGTACGCTGGTAAGTCACTTCAGTTGTGTCCGACTCTGTGCTACCCCATAGACGGCAGCCCACCAGGCTCCCCCATCCCAGGGATTCTCCAGGCAAGAACACTGGAGTGGGTTGCCATTTCCTTCTCCAGTGCATGAAAGTGAAAAGTGAAAGTGAAGTCGCTCACTCATGCCCGACTCTTAGCAACCCCATGGACTGCAGCCTACCAGGCTCCTCCGTCCATGGTATTTTCCAGGCAAGAGTACTGGAGTGGGTTGCCATTGCCTTCTCCAGTTCATGTATAGGCAGCTTAAAAGATCTAAGACAAGAAATACCTAAATGCTTCGAGTGAAATTAGGATATGACACGTAAGCGGGGCAAAAAAAAAAAAAAAAAGGGTTATTTCACAAGTGCAGGAAAACCAGGTTGGCATTCATTTAAAAAAAAAAAAAAGGTTCCTACTTCAACCTCATACTAAAAATTCTTGTTCTTTAGTCACTAAATTGNAAAAAAAAAAAAAAAAAGGGTTATTTCACAAGTGCAGGAAAACCAGGTTGGCATTCATTTAAAAAAAAAAAAAAGGTTCCTACTTCAACCTCATACTAAAAATTCTTGTTCTTTAGTCACTAAATTGTGTCTGAGCCCACTGACTGTAGCCCTCCAGCCTCTCTGTCCATGGGATTCCCCAGGCAGGGATACTGAAGTGGGTTGCCATTTCCTTCTCCAGGGGATCTTCCTGACCTAGGGATCGAACCCGGGTCTCCTGCACTGGCAGGTGGATTCTTTACCTCTGAGCCACCCCAGGGAAGCCACCAAATGCAGCTCCTTTTACAGAAAATGATTAATTTCCTTAAATTATAAAGAGTTCCTACAAGTCAGTCAGAAAACATAATAGAAAATATGCAAAGAATATGAAGTTCACAGAAAATTTAACCTTAGATTGCTTTCACATTGACTAGAGTCAGAAAGGCTTCACAACACACCTATGGAACATGGTAACAGGAATTCATACATTGCTCAGTTCAGTTCAGTCCCTCAGTCGTGTTCGACTCTTCGCAACCCCATGGGACTGCAGCACACCTGGCCTCCCTGTCCATCACCAACTCCCAGAGCTTGCTCAAACTCATGTCCATTGAGTCGGTGATGCCATCCAACCACCTCATCCTCTGTCGACCTCTTCTCCCTCCTTCAATCTTTCCCAGCATCAGAGTCTTTCCTAATGAGTCAGCTCTTCACATCAGGTGGCCAAATTATTGGAGCTTCAGCTTCAGCATCAGTCCTTCCAATGAATATTCAGGACTGATTTCCTTTAGAATGGACTGGTTGGATCTCCTTGCAATCCAAGGGACTCTCAAGAGTCTTCTCCAACACCAGAGTTCAAAAGCATCAATTCTTCAGCACTCAGCTTTCTTTAGAGTCCAACTTTCACATCCATACATGACTACTGGAAAAACCATAGCTTTGACTAGACGGACCTTTGTTGGCAAAGTAATGTCTCTGCCTTTCAAAATGCTGTCCAGGTTGGTCATAGCTTTTCTTCCAAGGAGCAAGTGTCTTTTAATTTCATGGCTGTAATCACCATCTGCAGTGATTTTGGAGCCCAAAAAAGTAAAGTCTGTCACTGTTTCCATTCTTTTCCCACCTATTTGCCGTGAAATAATGGGACTGGATGCCACGATCTTAGTTTTCTGAATGTTGAGTTTTAAGCCAACTTTTTCACTCTCCTCTTTCACTTTCAACAAGAGCCTCTTTCGTTCTTCGTTTTCTGCCATGAGGCTGGTGTCATCTGCATATCTGAGGTTATTGATATTTCTCCTGGAAATCTTGATTCCAGCTTGTGCTTCATCCAGCCCTGCACTTCGCATGATGTACTCTGCTAGCAGGAATGTAAATCGGTATAATATGAAGGACAATTTAAAAACAGCAAAATTATAAATATATACATTCTTTGACCTACAAATGATCCCCTAAATACTTAACTGATATGATAGCTCATAAACTAATGAAGATACTACATATCCTTTAATAGCCACTAAATTCACAAAAATTGAAAATACGAATTGTTAATAAAGATGCATGATACAGGAACAAGAATTTTTACAACACTGATTTAGTATAACTACTTTGGAAACTAGTTGGCCATTAACTCAGTGAAGTTGAGCACTTGTATATTTTGACTAAGCAATTATACTACCAGCTATATACCTTGAAACAACTTCATATGTGTGCCAGAAAACACACAAGACTCTTTGTACTGGCATTGTAATAACAGAATAAACAGGAACAATCCAAATGTCCCACAGGATGGATGAATTCTTAAAAGAATTCTGAGCAAAAGAAGCCAGTTTCAGTAAAATACCTATAGAAAACCATTTATATTAATATAAAATTCAGAAACAGGCAAAACTAAAAACTGCATAGAGATGCAATTAAGTGTGAAATAAAGATGACTACATCTTGGAAAATAGAGCTGAGGGTGCAGTCATGAGGAGTTTGGGAGGTGGGTACATTTTATTCTTTAAATGGTACATGAATGTATACTCATGTATATTTAATACATAACTTTATATAGTACCAGAGAAGACTTACCTAGTACCACACATACTCCTGCAAATTCATATTTTATAATAAAACCAGATAAGTTTATGGTAAGGGTATAGACGTGTTAGCTCAAGTTCATTTCAGTCCAACATACTTAGGGACTAAATCTCCCCGAGAGCTTTTGTTGTTAAACGTCTAAGATATCCAATGCTTCCTACAAGGCCAAGTCTATACATATCTAGATTTACCTTCTGGAATCTTTATTGATAAACTTCTCTACATACTTTGTTTTTATATTTTCACTTTGACATTACATTTTCTCAAGCAGAAAAGTTTATATAAGATGTCTGATTAACACGTATTTCCTTATCACAACTTAGACTTTGAAATATTTAACTTGTGTTCAAAGATGCACTCTTTTTCTCCTTGGCCACGCTGTGTGGCTTGCAGAACCTTAGTTCCCTGATCAAGGACTGAAACTGGGCCCTTAGCAGTGAAAGTGCAGAGTCCTAGCCCCTTGGACAGCCAGGGAATTCCCCAAAGGCCCTCTCTTTATAGACAGAAAGGAAGGAACTGATACTTAGGTTGAGCTAGTGGTAAAGAACCCACCTGCCAGTGCAGGAGAATAAGAGACTCAAGTTTGATCTCTGCGTGGGAAGATCCCCTGGAGGAGGGCATGGCTACCCCTCCAGTATTCTTGCCCGGAGAATCCCATGGACAGAGGAGCCTGGCAGGTTACAGTCCGTAGGGCTGCAAAGAGTTGAACCCAACCGAAGCGACTTAGCACACACACAGGTTTTTCTTCCATTCTGCTAGGATTTTACAATCATTGCTGTTGTGTTAAGCCTCACCCTTTTTTTCAACTGTAGGCATGCACATTTTCTTTAAGCTTCTTAATTTTATTCCCTGAAATCCTTTTGCTGCTAAATCGCATCAGTTGTGTCCGACTCTCTGCGACCCCAGAGACGGCAGCCCACCAGGCTCCCCCGTCCCTGGGATTCTCCAGGCAAGAACAATGGAGTGGGTTGCCATTTCCTTCTCCAGTGCATGAAAGTGAAAAGTGAAAGGGAAGACATTCAGTCGTATCCGACTCTTAGTGGCCCCATGGACTGCAGCCTACCACGCTCCTCTGTCCATGGGATTTGTATGTACTGGAGTACAAGGCAAGAGTACTGGAGTGGGTTGCCTTACCCTTAAACAATACCCAGCAATGTATAGATTCAAACAACCACCTCTAGGTGGAGCCCTTGACCTATATTAACCTGGCTTCCCAGGTATAGTGGTTTAGTTGTTCAGTCCTGTTTGACTCTGCAACCCCATGGACTGTAGACCACTGGGCTTCTCTGTCCCTGGAATTTCCCAGGCAAGAATACTGGAGTGGATTGCCATCTCCTTCTCCAGGTTTAGTCCCAACTCAGAGATTGAACCTGGGTTTCCTGTGCTGCAGGAAGTCTCCTGCATTGCAGGCGGATTCTTTACCCACTGAGCCCGCCTGCCAGCGCAACAGACGCAAGAGACAGGGGTTAGATCCCTGGGTGGGGAAGATCCCCTGGAGTAGGAAATGACAATCCCTCCAGCACTCTTGCCTGGAAAATTCCAGGAACATGACTGAGCCCTCACACACTCACCTATTAGTACAGTATTTTCCAAGAACAGAAAACATGTATGTGTAAATAAGATTTCCAGCCCTTAAGCTCACCTCCATTAACATGACATTTTTACATGAAAATAGTCTTGAAAATTGTTAATGCCATTCTTCCTTTTGTATAAAAAAAATCTTTAAAAAATGTTTTCCTAAGTCCAAGTACAGAGACTGCAATCTAAGAAAGGCATCTTAAACTTGCAAGTGCATACATACCACCTGACAGTCTTTTAAAATGAAGACCCTGATTCAGTAAGTTTAGATGAGGCCTAAGTTTGTGCATTTTTCACAGATTTCCTAGTGATGACCTGCAGCTTGTTTAGGGATCTTTGAGTTAGAAAGGACCTAGAGAATTCTTTGGAACCTGAAGTTCCCTTATGACATCAAGAACTAAATAGTTACTTTGGCCACCTCATGTGAAGAGTTGACTCATTGGAAAAGACTCTGATGCTGGGAGGGACTGGGGGCAGGAGGAGAAGGGGATGACAGAGGATGAGATGGCTGGATGGCATCACCAACTCNGAGGCTGGTGTCATCTGCATATCTGAGGTTATTGATATTTCTCCTGGAAATCTTGATTCCAGCTTGTGCTTCATCCAGCCCTGCACTTCGCATGATGTACTCTGCTAGCAGGAATGTAAATCGGTATAATATGAAGGACAATTTAAAAACAGCAAAATTATAAATATATACATTCTTTGACCTACAAATGATCCCCTAAATACTTAACTGATATGATAGCTCATAAACTAATGAAGATACTACATATCCTTTAATAGCCACTAAATTCACAAAAATTGAAAATACGAATTGTTAATAAAGATGCATGATACAGGAACAAGAATTTTTACAACACTGATTTAGTATAACTACTTTGGAAACTAGTTGGCCATTAACTCAGTGAAGTTGAGCACTTGTATATTTTGACTAAGCAATTATACTACCAGCTATATACCTTGAAACAACTTCATATGTGTGCCAGAAAACACACAAGACTCTTTGTACTGGCATTGTAATAACAGAATAAACAGGAACAATCCAAATGTCCCACAGGATGGATGAATTCTTAAAAGAATTCTGAGCAAAAGAAGCCAGTTTCAGTAAAATACCTATAGAAAACCATTTATATTAATATAAAATTCAGAAACAGGCAAAACTAAAAACTGCATAGAGATGCAATTAAGTGTGAAATAAAGATGACTACATCTTGGAAAATAGAGCTGAGGGTGCAGTCATGAGGAGTTTGGGAGGTGGGTACATTTTATTCTTTAAATGGTACATGAATGTATACTCATGTATATTTAATACATAACTTTATATAGTACCAGAGAAGACTTACCTAGTACCACACATACTCCTGCAAATTCATATTTTATAATAAAACCAGATAAGTTTATGGTAAGGGTATAGACGTGTTAGCTCAAGTTCATTTCAGTCCAACATACTTAGGGACTAAATCTCCCCGAGAGCTTTTGTTGTTAAACGTCTAAGATATCCAATGCTTCCTACAAGGCCAAGTCTATACATATCTAGATTTACCTTCTGGAATCTTTATTGATAAACTTCTCTACATACTTTGTTTTTATATTTTCACTTTGACATTACATTTTCTCAAGCAGAAAAGTTTATATAAGATGTCTGATTAACACGTATTTCCTTATCACAACTTAGACTTTGAAATATTTAACTTGTGTTCAAAGATGCACTCTTTTTCTCCTTGGCCACGCTGTGTGGCTTGCAGAACCTTAGTTCCCTGATCAAGGACTGAAACTGGGCCCTTAGCAGTGAAAGTGCAGAGTCCTAGCCCCTTGGACAGCCAGGGAATTCCCCAAAGGCCCTCTCTTTATAGACAGAAAGGAAGGAACTGATACTTAGGTTGAGCTAGTGGTAAAGAACCCACCTGCCAGTGCAGGAGAATAAGAGACTCAAGTTTGATCTCTGCGTGGGAAGATCCCCTGGAGGAGGGCATGGCTACCCCTCCAGTATTCTTGCCCGGAGAATCCCATGGACAGAGGAGCCTGGCAGGTTACAGTCCGTAGGGCTGCAAAGAGTTGAACCCAACCGAAGCGACTTAGCACACACACAGGTTTTTCTTCCATTCTGCTAGGATTTTACAATCATTGCTGTTGTGTTAAGCCTCACCCTTTTTTTCAACTGTAGGCATGCACATTTTCTTTAAGCTTCTTAATTTTATTCCCTGAAATCCTTTTGCTGCTAAATCGCATCAGTTGTGTCCGACTCTCTGCGACCCCAGAGACGGCAGCCCACCAGGCTCCCCCGTCCCTGGGATTCTCCAGGCAAGAACAATGGAGTGGGTTGCCATTTCCTTCTCCAGTGCATGAAAGTGAAAAGTGAAAGGGAAGACATTCAGTCGTATCCGACTCTTAGTGGCCCCATGGACTGCAGCCTACCACGCTCCTCTGTCCATGGGATTTGTATGTACTGGAGTACAAGGCAAGAGTACTGGAGTGGGTTGCCTTACCCTTAAACAATACCCAGCAATGTATAGATTCAAACAACCACCTCTAGGTGGAGCCCTTGACCTATATTAACCTGGCTTCCCAGGTATAGTGGTTTAGTTGTTCAGTCCTGTTTGACTCTGCAACCCCATGGACTGTAGACCACTGGGCTTCTCTGTCCCTGGAATTTCCCAGGCAAGAATACTGGAGTGGATTGCCATCTCCTTCTCCAGGTTTAGTCCCAACTCAGAGATTGAACCTGGGTTTCCTGTGCTGCAGGAAGTCTCCTGCATTGCAGGCGGATTCTTTACCCACTGAGCCCGCCTGCCAGCGCAACAGACGCAAGAGACAGGGGTTAGATCCCTGGGTGGGGAAGATCCCCTGGAGTAGGAAATGACAATCCCTCCAGCACTCTTGCCTGGAAAATTCCAGGAACATGACTGAGCCCTCACACACTCACCTATTAGTACAGTATTTTCCAAGAACAGAAAACATGTATGTGTAAATAAGATTTCCAGCCCTTAAGCTCACCTCCATTAACATGACATTTTTACATGAAAATAGTCTTGAAAATTGTTAATGCCATTCTTCCTTTTGTATAAAAAAAATCTTTAAAAAATGTTTTCCTAAGTCCAAGTACAGAGACTGCAATCTAAGAAAGGCATCTTAAACTTGCAAGTGCATACATACCACCTGACAGTCTTTTAAAATGAAGACCCTGATTCAGTAAGTTTAGATGAGGCCTAAGTTTGTGCATTTTTCACAGATTTCCTAGTGATGACCTGCAGCTTGTTTAGGGATCTTTGAGTTAGAAAGGACCTAGAGAATTCTTTGGAACCTGAAGTTCCCTTATGACATCAAGAACTAAATAGTTACTTTGGCCACCTCATGTGAAGAGTTGACTCATTGGAAAAGACTCTGATGCTGGGAGGGACTGGGGGCAGGAGGAGAAGGGGATGACAGAGGATGAGATGGCTGGATGGCATCACCAACTCGATGCACGTGAGTCTGAGTGAACTCCGAGAGTTGGTGATGGACAGGGAGGCCTGGCGTGCTGTGATTCATGGAGTCGCAGTCAGACACGACTTGAGCGACTGAACTGAACTGACTGAAGCTTCACAGACAGCAGGGGCTTCTGTGTGCGTATTTTGTTTGCTCAAATGACTTCAATGCCCTGAGCAATTCCTGAAACAAAAGTTAGGTGCTCAATAATATTTGAATGAATGAAGACAATGTTTAAGTGCTTTACGTATGTATATTATTTCATTTTTTTTGACAGTCTATAAAGTCAGCTGATTTGCTATTCCTGTTCACAGAGAATACTGACGTTATACATAATGGAACCAGGATTTAAACTCAAACACTTGAACTTGTCCCTCTGACTCCAGAGTCCACGTGTTTAACAAAAATACTATACTGCCATTCATTTTTAGGGACCCTGTCACTAACAAAGAGATAGTCCCAAAACTGATTCAGAAACTTATTGTCCCAAGGTCTGTTGTCATTTATCTTCTGTGGTCACTTGTTCCTAACACACTGTCGGGTTTGCTATGCCACAACAGAGAGTCCCAGGGACAGGAGTCACGGGTACACACTGTCAGCGGGCAGAGCATCTCCTCTCTCCTAACCTGGCCTGTAGAGGTGGGGAACAAAAGAGGGACAGCCAGCCCATCACTCAGGGCCCACGAGGGAGCGAGACGCCACCAGTCCTTACCCGATCGTCTAACTGGGTTAAGTCTTATAGTTTCCTCAATCAAAAGAATGATTCTCATGATCCCAGATTGCAAAAGATCAATAAAGACAGGAGCGCCTAAAGTGCCCCTGCGCACCCAACGAAAAAATTAACATCTACCTCGCAGGCCTTGTGCTGCGCCAGGCTTCTGTGCTGGGTCAGCACTGGCTTCTCCATGGGAATGGCTGTTCCAGTTAGATCATCATATTGTGAGAAGAAAATGTGACTTTACGTTGTTTATTTTTCCTAATCTTCCACAGCAACTGTTTGATCTCATTTGTGAATCTAGTGAAAAGGAAGTTGATGCTTCTCAATTTTGAACTGTCCGATGTTTCCTTATTACTGAACTGGAGTTGTGAATGTTTTTTTTTAAGACTTCTACAAAGACAAAGCGTCCTTCTCACTGCATCATATCAGCAGGTACTTGATATCAATATGACTTATCACTAATGATGTGAACTTTGATCACTTTGGTAAAATGATATCAGCCAGTTTTTCTGTAGTCAAATTACTAATTTCCTCTTTCCAGACTCCATTCTTTGGAAGTGAGTCATTGAATCTAGCCCACACTAGAGGAAAGGAATTAGCCACTAAAGAGGAAAGGAATTAAACCTCACCTCCAGAAGGGAATGTACCTACATGTGTTATTTGGAATTCCTCTCTGAAGATGTGACCCTTCTCCTTAAGGTATGTATGTGTATATCTAATTATTTATATCAGTACAAACTCATGGATTTTTTTTTTTTATTCTTTGGATAATAGTCTAATACTGTTTACTTTGTTGCTCAAATTCTTTCTGCTTTAAACATTAGGAACACTTGTAGGTTGGTTTCTGAGTACTTTAAAAAAAAATTTTATTGGAGTAAAAAAACATTTTTTAAAATTTTTATTGGAGTATAGTTGCTGTACAACATTTTGTTGGCTTCTGCTATACAACAAAGTGAATATATATAAATATGGATGGAGGAGCCTGGTGGGCTGCAGTCCATGGGGTCACTAAGAGTTGGACACGACTGAGCGGCTTCACTTTCACTTTTCACTTTCATGCATCGGAGAAGGAAATGGCAACCCACTCCAGTATTCTTGCCTGGAGAATCCCAGGGACGGGGGAGCCTGGTGGGCTGCCATCTATGGGGTCGCACAGAGTCAGACACAACTGAAGCGACTTAGCAGCAGCAGCAGCAGCATGCGTATACATATCCCCTCTTTTTTGGATTTCCTTCCCTTTTAGGCTCTGTGTAATTTTAACATGTCCCAATTNTCTTATACACATCTAGATGTGTATAAGAGACAGATCTATGGGGTCGCACAGAGTCAGACACAACTGAAGCGACTTAGCAGCAGCAGCAGCAGCATGCGTATACATATCCCCTCTTTTTTGGATTTCCTTCCCTTTTAGGCTCTGTGTAATTTTAACATGTCCCAATTATTTTTTATTCTAATTTTTAGCTTTTACTTTCTGGCGATAAGTGATGCTCCAAACTCATCCTCTGTATTTCCTGCCCCAGTCCTAAAATCAGCTATTTTTCTAAGGAGTCTTGGTTCCTTTTTCTAGAGAATGCCATTTAAAAACTAACATCTGAGTGCTGGTTATGCTAACTGTTACTGGTGTATCACTGTCCCTACATCTTCTCAGTGGGCAGAGCAAGGAAATGTATGTATACTAACCCATCTATCACCACATATCTGCATTTATTACTATGTTGTTGTTGAGTCGCTAAGTCACGTCCGACTCTTTTGCAACCCCATGGACTGTAGCCTGCCAGGCTCGTCTGGCCATGGGATTCTCTGGGCAAGAATACTAGAATGGTTGCCACTTCCTTCTCCAGGGGATATTCCCAACACAGGGATAAAACCCACATCTCCTGTCTGGCAAGTGGATCCTTCACCACTGAGCCACCTGGGAAGCCCCGTTTACTTCTACATCAGTATATAAAGATCACGGAACTGGAGATATCATCATGATAATCTGACGTCAAAGTAATGTCAGGATATCCTGAGAGTGTCTCCAATGCGAATCCAGTCTAGTCCTGCCTCCTACTCTTGCTTTCCTTTATTATAAGTTCTTTCTCTGAAAGTAATAAGCCTGGCTCCAGTTATCTTCAACATCTTTACTTATTTGTTCAACCCTAGTAAACATGTACAGTAGTTCTGGAACAAGTGAGAGAAACAGCTTACTAGAGTCCAGTGTTGACATATAGTATTCAGTCATAAAATCATTTTCCAAAGTTACTTAGGTCAGCTCCTTTTTCTGCAATCCCTTCAGTGAGGTTGTGTCATCCTCTCATGATACAATTAGAGTCACTTGTCTCAACCTGCATTTCAGACTTTGATTCTCATCTGCCCCAGCATCCTGGTTTGTTTTTTAAATCTGCATACTGTGAAAGCTCTATGGATTCTGACAAACGTAACAAATCATTTCTCCACTGTCCTGAAACCATACAGAAGGGTTCCATCACCCTAACAAATTTCCCCATGCGGCTGCATTATGGTCAGCCACTTTCCCTTCCTCCAGGCTCCGGCAGCCACTGATCTGTTCTCCATCCCTACAGCTTTGCCTTTTCAATAGTATCATAGGAATTGAATCATAGAGTATATAACCTTTTGCGTCTGACCTCTTTCACTTAGCAAAATGCTTTTAAGATTCATTCATATTGCACGAATCAATGGCTTGTTCATTTTCACTGAGTAATATTCCACTGTATGATGACACTGCAGTATATTTATTCCTTCATTTGTTGAAGAACATCTTGGTTGTCTCCAGTTTCTGGAAATTATGACTAAAGCTACTGTACATCTTCACATACGGATTTTTGTGTGAACATAGGGTATTCACTTGGATAAGCATTAATGGGTAAATGTAGTTTTTTCAAGTCTCTAAGTTTCAGGGTAATTCATTCAAAGAAATAGATAACCAATGCTCTTTTTTTCCCCCGACACTATTTGGGTATAAGCTGAAGATGCCTCTTTAGTATGTTGGCCTAAAATATTCTCTTATATGACCACAGAAAAATGATCAAAATTTGGGTCTAATTTGCATTATTCAAATTTTACTAGTTTATCCTGATAACATCACTAATAACAAAAGAACATTCCCTTATTATTCATCATATTCAGGTGGCATTGGTTTAGCTTTTTCAACCTGGTAAGATTCCCCCCAGCCAATGTCTTTCATAACATTTTTGAAGATGATAAACCAAATTTTCCATGTCATATCCCTCCATTTAGGTTCCTATTATTTTCTTTCTGTTAGATTCAGAAATATGAATTTTGGGCAAAAGCACTGTAATGTTAAGAGACATGTTATGCCAATCTGTACTGTTATGAGAGATATCAACCTTGATCTCTTACGGTCCTGTCTACCACATTTCTCAAATCTAAAGTTACTATTTTCCCCTTAGCAATTAAAAGTATATTGTGGGCTTATACTTCGAGATTATGCAAATCCTGTTTCTCATTAAACTTTCACCCACTAGTTTTAGCATTTATTGTTTATTCTTGCCTGAATCAATTATTATTATATTTATTTTTCATTCTTATTATGCTATTTTTCTACATTTTAGTTGACATTCTAAGGAAGAGGTTTTTCTTTCCCCTTATTTATTCTTTTATATCAATATGAATCAATGCATCTTAATAAATTTTGACTTTATGTGTCAGATGAAAATTTGGTAATATTAAGCATTTTGGTTTAGCTGCTCAGTGGTGTCTGACTCTTTACCACTCTATAGACTATAGCCTGCCAGTCTGGGATTTCCCAGGCAAGAATACTGGAGTGGCTTGCCATTTCTTTTCTTCTCTCATCCTCACCTCCTAACCTTCCCCACCTATAGGCTTTAGAACCTCAGAAAGCATTTACTTGCTTCAGAGATGAGCTCAAAGAATTAGAGCAAACAAAACACCTAACTGAACTTCCAAACAAATTTTTTTAAACTTTCTGCTATCACCTGAACTCTTGATAGCTTATATTGGCTTGGCCAATAAGATTGTATAGAAAAACCCAAACAAATTTTTGGTCAACCCACTATCTTAGAGCACTAGTTGATGTGTATAACATCCTTCCTCCACTGTTCATCCCATGTTCTCTTACTCTCAGCCAGCCAGCACCTCAGCACGTTGGAGTACTTAAGTGGGTGAGGTGAATTAAACCTTCTTTCCTAAAGCTCTCCTGAGCAGTAGGTGAATATAGCAGCCTCTGTTGGTGCCCACCAAGATGCTCTTTGCAAAGCCAGTCAGTGAAGCCCCAGCTGATGAAAGGTGGGCTGAGAAAATCCCACAGGTGCCTTCTTCTCCTGACCATTGCCCTTGGCTGATGGGCAATGCCCCATTCAGCATTTGCTAAAATGGGTGCCGCAACAGAACCCATGGAGGCAGCCCCACACACGGCCATGCCCAGTGACACACTCGGGAGCTGTGCTTCCTGCTCCCACAGTCTTAGGCTCTTGACTACGATCGAGAGACCTTGTTTCCCAGAGGGAGATGCTTCTATAGGGTCCACAGGCGGAATCTCACTAAACTTAAAAGCTGCTATTGCTACCGAGTCATGTTAGGCTTTTCATGCCGGTAAGCCCTCAGGTTAAAAAGGGACTTATTTTACCAGTAGGGGTGATTGGCCCTGATAATCATCAGGAGGTAGAACTGTTGCAAAGCAGAGCAGGAAGCGATAATCCTGGCACTCAGACAAGCGGCTGGATCGTCTTTGCGTTGTTCTGTTGTATGTGTACGCTCAGTCACGGCCAGCTCTTTGTGACCCTGTGGACTGCAGCCTGCCAGGTTCCTCTGTACATGGAATTTCCCATGCAAGAATATTGGAGTGAATTGCGATTTCCTTCTCCAGGGGATCTTCCCAACCCAGGGACGGAACCAGAGACTCTTGTGTCTCCTGCATTGCAGGTGGGTTCTATACCGCTGTGCCACCTGGGAAGCCAACTGGATCTTCTTTAACTCCTCTCAAGTATGTTTAATCCAACACAGAGGGTTGGAAAGTAACTCCAGGTGAGTTCATGGATCCACGGAGCCTACTACTTGACCTAAAATTTCTCAGGGAAGTATATTAAAACCTCTTATTATGGACTGTGAATTTTCCTATTTCCCTTTGTAGCTCTGTCAAAATTTGATTGATATACTTTGGAGATAAACTGTTAGATATATAAAGTATGAGTGGTGATTGCATCTCAGGGGAATTGAATTTTTATCATTGCAATAAATTATTAAGTGATTTGAAATAAATATGTTAGTTACAATAACTTTCTTTTGGTTTATATTGCCTGATGTGTATTTTCCATCATTTTTTTCTGGCTTTTCTTATTTTTATGTGTGTCATGTAAAAATTACAACTGGAAAGTATAATTGGATTTCCTTTTGTTTTTTTAACTTTTAAAATTTTTTACCGTGCTGGGTCTTAGCTGTGGCACTCGGGTTCTTCGTTGCCGTGTGTGGACTTAGTTGCCCCTGAAGCGTGCGGGATCTTAGTTCCCAGGACAGGGACTGATCTTGGGTCCCCTGCACTAGAAGGCAGATTCTTAACCATTGGACCACCCGGGAAGTTAACCTAGTGGAATTTGTCTTTAAAATCCAGTCTGACTTAAAAGAGTTATATATGGGCATCACGGACTCAATGGACGTGAGAATGAGTGAACTCCAGGAGATGGTGATGAACAGGGAGGCCTGGCGTGCTGATTCATGGGGTCACAGGGAGTCAGACACGACTGAGCGACTAAACTGAACTGAACTGAATCTCTACTTTCTTTCTATCTGTCCCACAGTGTTCTCTTTCTTTTCTTTTTCCTTGACCTCTTTTTTTTTTTTTTTTTTTACTTTTTCTTCTTTCTTTAACCCATTATTAATCGGAAAGTTATATCCTTCAATTTTGGCTTTCCAGAGGGCTCAGTGGTAAAGAATCTGCCTGCCAATGAAGGAGATGTGGGTTCAGTCCCTGGGTCAGAAAGATCCCCTGGAGAAGGAAATGGAAACCCACTCTAGTATTCTTGCCTGGGAAATCCCATGGATGGAGAAACCTGGAAGGCTACAGTCCATGGGATCAGAAAGAGTCAGACATAACTTAGCAACTAAACAATAACAACAATCCTTTAATTTTAGTATTTTATGGTAACTTCACCTATTTTACCCACATACCTAACATGTCATTCAATGATATTTAAGTTCATCAGTATCCTTTCCCTCTGTTTGGAACATTCCCTAGACCCCAGAATGCTTTAACTCTGATTACTACCCTCTCCCACTTATGTGCCATTATTGAATAGTATTTTAGTTCTCTTCTTTTTTCTCCATAAAGTATACATTATATTTATTTTATATATTTGACTTTTTTTAGATTTGTCCATATATTATATTATCCTTTTATAATCTTCCTTTATCATTTCAATTTGTATGTCACATTTTTATCTAAAGTCATTATATGAATATCAGTTCAGTTCAGTCATTCAATTGTGTCTGACTCTTTGCAACCCCATGAACCGCAGCACGCCAGGCCTCCCTTTCCATCACCAACTCCTAGAGCTCACCCAAACTCATGTGCATCGAGTCGGTGATGTCATCCAGCCATCTCATCCTCGGTCGTCCCCTTCTCCTCCTGCCCCCAATCCCAGGGCTCCTGGCAACATTGATGTTCCTTCCCCTGTTCCTGCATCACTCCAACTTCTGTCCCATCTTTACAAGCCCTTTTCCTCTTCTTCGATGGACACTGGTTATAGAATTTCAGTTCAGTTCAATCGCTCAGTCATGTCCGACTCTTTGTGATCCCATGAATCACAGCACACAAGGCCTCCCTGTCCATCACCAACTCCCGGAGTTCACTCAAACTCCTGTGCATCGAGTCGGTGATGTCATCCAGCCATCTCATCCTCAGTCGTCCCCTTCTCCTCCTGCCCCCAATCCCTCCCAGCATCAGAGTCTTTTCCAATGAGTCAACTCTTCACATGAGGTGGCCAAAGTACTGGAGTTTCAGCTTTAGCATCATTCCTTCCAAAGAAATCCCAGGGTTGATCTCCTTCAGAATGGACTGGTTGGATCTCCTTGCAGTCCAAGGGACTCTCAAGAGTCTTCTCCAACACCACAGTTCAAAAGCATCAATTCTTCGGCGCTCAGCCTTCTTCACAGTCCAACTCTCACATCCATACATGACCACAGGAAAAACCATAGCCTTGACTAGACGGACCTTAGTCGGCAAAGTAATGTCTCTGCTTTTGAATATGCTATCTAGGTTGGTCATAACTTTTCTTCCAAGGAGTAAGCGTCTTTTAATTTCATGGCTGCAATCACCATCTGCACTGATTTTGGAGCCCAGAAAAATAAAGTCAGCCACTGTTTCCACTGTTTCCCCATCTATTTGCCATGAAGTGATGGGGCTAGATGCCATGATCTAAGTTTTCTGAATGTTGAGCTTTAAACCAACTTTTTCACTCTCCTCTTTCACTTTCATCAAGAGGCTCTTTAGTTCTTCTTCACTTTCTGCCATAAGGGTGGTGTCATCTGCATATCTGAGGTTATTGATATTTCTCCCAGAAATGTTGATTCCAGCTTGTGCTTCATCCAGCCCAGGGTTTCTCATGATATACTCTGCATATAAATTAAATAATCAGGGTGACAATATATAGCCTTGATGTACTCCTTTTCCTATTTGGAACCAGTCTGTTGTTCCATGTCCAATTCTAAATGTTGCTTCCTGACCTGTATATCCTTTGCAGCCAAAGATGGAGAAGCTCTATACAGTCAGTAAAAACAACACCAGGAGCGGACTGTGGCTTAGATCATGAACTCCTTATTGCCAAATTCAGACTGAAATTGAAGAAAGTGGGGAAAACCACTAGACCATTCAGGTATGACCTAAATCAAATCCCTTATGACTATACAGTGGAAGTGACAAATAGATTTAAGGGACTATATCTGATAGACAGAGTGCCTGAAGAACTATAGACAGAGGTTCATGACATTGTACAGGAGACAGGGAGCAAGACCATCTTCAAGAAAAAGAAATGCAAAAAAGCAAAATGGCTGTCTGAGGAGGCCTTACAAATAGCTGTGAAAAGAAGAGAAGTGAAAAGCAAAGGAGAAAAGGAAAGATATACCCATTTGAATGCAGAGTTTCAAAGAATAACAAGGAGAGATAATAAGAAAGCCTTCCTCAGTGAGAAATGCAAAGAAATAGAAGAAAACAATAGAATAGGAAAGACTAGAGAGCTCTTCAAGAAAATTAGAGATACCAAGGGACCATTCCATGCAAAGATGGGCTCAATAAAGGACAGAAATCGTATGGACCTAACAGAACCAGAAAATATTAAGAAGAGGTGGCAAGAATACACAGAAGAACTGTACAAAGATCTTCACAACCCAGATAATCACAAAGGTGTGATCACTCACACTCACCTAGAGCCAGGCATCCTGGAATGTGAAGTCAAGTGGGCCTTAGAAAGCATCACTACAGACAAAGCTAGTGGAGGTGATGGAATCCCAGTTGAGCTATTTCAAATCCTAAAAGATGATGCTGTGAAAGAAGAGGTGGCAAGAATACACAGAAGAACTGTACAAAGATCTTCACAACCCAGATAATCACAAAGGTGTGATCACTCACACTCACCTAGAGCCAGGCATCCTGGAATGTGAAGTCAAGTGGGCCTTAGAAAGCATCACTACAGACAAAGCTAGTGGAGGTGATGGAATCCCAGTTGAGCTATTTCAAATCCTAAAAGATGATGCTGTGAAAGTGCTGCACTCAATATGCCAGCAAATTTGGAAAACTCAGCAGTGGCCACAGGACTGGAAAAGGTCAGTTTTCATTCCAATCCCAAAAAAAGGCAATGCCAAAGAATCCTCAAACTACTGCACAATCGCACTCATCTCACACGCTCGTAAAGTAATGCTCAAAATTCTCCAAGCCAGGCTTCAGCAATATGTGAACTGTGAACTTCCAGATGTTCAAGCTGGTTTTAAAAAAGGCAGAGGAACCAGAGATCAAATTGCCAGCATCTGCTGGATCATGGAAAAAGCAAGAGAGTTCCAGAAAAACATCTATTTCTGCTTTATATGAGTATAGATTTTAGAATTTCCTTTGGAAAGGGTCTATTGAAGTAAAATATATTTTTACTTGTCTGAAAAAAATTTTTCCTAATTTTGCTTCCTTTCTTGAGAGCATCTTGGCTGGGTAGATAATTCTAGGTTGACATTTATTTTCACTCAGCAATATCTATTACTGCATAACAAACCAACCTCTTCAACACTCACTGGCTTAAAACAATAACAATGCTTTGCACATGACTCTGCAGTTAGGGCAGGGCTTAGAAGGGAACTGCCATCTCTACTCGGCATTTCATTGGCTGGGGTGGCTTCCTAGAAATGGGAGGACCCAAGATGTGTCATTCAAATGGTTGGGGAGTTGGTTCTAGCTGGTGGCTGAAAGCCAGATGGGAATGTTTTCTTTGGGCCTCATTCCTGGCTATCTGGATCTCTCCCATGGCCCACAGGCTTCTTCACAGCATGGTGCTTGGGGGTCAAGATCAAGTGTCCCAAGAGAACCAGATAGACGTGGTACAGCTTTTTATGACCTTGCCTCAAAAGTCATATATTATTTTCATTGTAGTCACAATCTTGCATAGATTCAAGTGAAGGAAACAGACACCACCTCTCACAGAGATGGGTGTCAGAGTCACATTATTAGAAGAACATGTGGGGTGAAAAATATTATTTTGCCCATTTTCGAGAAATGCATTCAATCACAAGGACATGTTTGCTGTAAACTTGACTCTTTGATGTGACTTGTGACGTAGTTTATTGAACCCACAGATGACCCTGCCCGCCTGGGAAGGACCTGATTGTTTCACAAAGCTTTGGGAATTTTCCATGAGAGAGGAAGCCACTGCATGCCTATCTACACACCTACCTGGCAGCCACCGCCTCTGCTGACTCATGACAACTATCATAAGACTTCTTGGATTTAAATCTTTCCTGCACCACTTACTGACCATGTGACCTCTTTGTGTCTTGGTTTCTTCATCTGTAAACTGAGGATAATAATAATACATATTTTAGAAAACTGTCATTAAGGTTAAAGGAATTAACTTGTGTAGAGGCCTCATATAGTACTTGACACATAGCTGGCCTACAGAGGATTCCACCCCAGGGACTCAGCTCTGTGCCCACCTTCCCATATTTCCAAGGTGAAGTAAAAGTTGCTTCTAGCCAGAGAGGGCCTTCCAAGTGTTGGGGTCCAAGTGCCATCAACTAAGGGGTCACATGAAAGAGATCTAGGGCTAGGGTTTCACTGGTGGTCCAGTGGTTAAGAATTTACCTTCCAATGCAGGGGATGTGGGTTTGATCCCTGCTCAGGGAACTAAGATCCCACATGCCACAGGGCAACTAAGTCTTCACGCTTTAACTACTGAGCCCGCCCATCACAACAAAGACTCAGCACAGCCAATGAATAAATAAAAAGAGGGATCTAGAGCTGAGCACCTCTGAACAAATCTGGGCAGCCTGGTCATTTGACCTGCATCCCTCGGCTTCTGACCACCTGAGGGTGGAAGGCACCTTTGACCCCAGGCCACCAGCTGTTCTCCACCTCCGAGACAGAGCACCTCCTGGGTCACTCCTCTCTGGCCATTATGGCTGGTCTCCATGAACAGAGCAGAGCTTCCCCCAGTTGGAGCCCAGTGGAAAAGCAGACAGCTTCAATCAGTAAGACAAACAGAAACTTCTGTTTAGTTTAGATGGCCTGGTTAGTCAGCCATCTTTCAGGACAGTGAGCTTGCAGGAAAACCACTGGTCACAGCATCAGCCTCCGAGATATAAACGGAAGTGACTTCTAACGAAACGTTAAGGCATCAGATAGAAGGACTTCTGCTTTGCCTCTCCTTTGTTCTCATTCATATGACCAAGAAATAGAAAAATAAATTCAAAGCAGTACAGGAAAACCAGAAAGCGTGCTTCCAGCAGACCAATACAGTAAGAGATTTTCAAAAAGAAATGAGACTGATTGACAGAAAAATCTGGCAGAGCAGAGGAAACTAAAGCCCTTACGTGGCCCAGGGCACTCACGCAGTTAGCAAAGGCGGGAAAGAGCTGAGCCATACCCTGGCTCTGCTTCTGCTTCTGCTCAGTTGCTCAGTCACGTCCAGCTCTCTGCGGTCCCATGGCCTGTAGCCCTTAATGCCCCTCCGTCCATGGAATTTTCCAGGCAAGACGACTGGAGCGGGTTGCCGTTTCCGACTGCAGGGAATCTTCCCAACCCGAGGACTAAACTCGTGTCTCTTGTGTCTCGTGCCCTGGCTGTTGGATTCTTTGCCAATGCACTGCCTGGAAAGCCCATATCCCTAAACTCTACCAACTCATCAACTCCTGGAGTTGCTCCCACAGCAGCTGGCTCTCACTGTATGGGCTCAGATGAGAGTCACCGGCACAGTTTTCTGAAGTGGTTTTTTATCACAGCAGACCCAGAGTAGTGGTGTTCTGAAGACAGGCTCTTGGGAGTCTGTGCTCATCTCTTCCCAGTTCCCATTCAGTACTGTTACGTTGCCAGCTTGAAACTGGCCAGAGTAGGAGAATTTATACCATGAAAATCAGCAAATGCTGCAAATCAAGGCTTCCTTCCCTCACCCTAGAGCCAGTTGTTAAATATTTACCAGCGTACCACTGCTCCAGAGTTAGCTAAGATTGGAGGGAAAGGACACTGCCCAGAGGGTCAGGGAACCAAAGAGAAGTTTACCTTCATAGTCCCCCTGCCCCTCCACAGCCCCAGGAGGCAGACTTCTCTAATGAAAACATGCACTCACTGCCAGGTAAACAGCAGTTTTCATTTGAAGTGAGCAAATGCATTCCAACTATGGATAAAATTTGGTCTAGACTTGCACCTACAAACAGGAACAGGCAACTAAGAACCAATAAACATTTGAGAGGAATCAACAACATGAAAGAGAGCACCAAATTCAACATATAGAACTAGCTCACGCTAAAAAACACAGAGTTAATGGAAACAGATTAGAAATAGTTAATATCCTCAGAGTTACTTGAAAGTATATTACATTAAAAAAAAGAGATACTTCCCAGGAAACACAATCAGAATGTATGGAAATTTTAAAATATAATTGCTAGACCTAAAAGTTTGTTTGAGTATCCAGTTAAAGAGTTAGAAAATTGAGTTGAAAGATTCTTTGAATATGATATGCCCCAAAAGACAGAAAGAGATGAAGAAATAGGGAGGAAAAAAGAAGGGAAGAAGAAAGAAAGAAAAGTAACATTAACAGACACGGAGGGTAGATATAACTAAAATTGTAGGTATAGAACTGTGAGAATAAACGAGAGGAAAGTGTCAAAGGAATAAGAAAAGAACATATCCCAGAACTCAAGAGGGACTTGCACTGAACGGGCTTATAGCGTTAATGCAAAATTATTTTCTAAAGGTGTCTGAGTATTAATATGAAAAAAGTTGGGTTTTCCTGCCTCTTCTTTTAGAAATCACCTATAAATAACAGGAAAATTATAACAGGAAAGTAAGAAACAGTAATGCCAACCCCATATCTAATGAAATGAGATGATGTCTGAAACTAAAATAGGAAGGATTGCCAAAAGTGGCAAGGGTCAAACAGAGATACAGATAAGCATGGATCCCAGAGCTGAAGATGTGAAAAAAAGGCAGCAGAATCCATGACTCTAATGCGCACAGCTTAAGATGAAAATCAATAAGCACTCATTTGCAACAATGAAATGAGGTTCTGGCAGGGAGAACCTCTTTGGACTCAGTTTGGTACCAAGAAAAAGCTGAGGAAGTAGATTTGAGCTAGAAATAGCTGATTTCTTGCTAATCATATTTTTCAGGACTAATCATATTTTTCAGGAAGCAGTCTGTTGCTGAGGGAGGAGAGTAAAGGAGAAAGATGTATTGTGACATCCCTTTGTTACTGACCTCAAGTAGGCTGTGGAGAAGCAAAACCTAAAGGAACTGACTCACACGCATACCCTGTATTATGAGGACAGTTTGTACTGATCTTGAATAAGTCTGGCCTCTTTCACACAAAACTCCAGTAAATAGATAGTCTGGGGAAAACTTACCTTATTTAAAATTTAATAAATGAATTTTTTTAAGAAAAGCTACTCCAGGAACTATGAAAAGATATGAGAAAGAATGAGGTGGAAAAGAACCGGTAAAACAAACGGCAGATGAAGAATTTTTACCATGGAGCAGGAAAAATTTGAGACCAAGCAAACTGCCATGAAACAAGTTTTAAAATTTTACCTCAATAAAATTCATCAGGATAAAATAAGAGCACAAAGCAGAAATATGAGCATTCAGGGAAGATAAAATAAAAACATGAAGATATATTTTTCTCCACATTGATGAAACACGAGACGGTAGGGCCCTAGGAGAACTGAAAGGAAAACAAAAATTTCAGTTGTCACTACAAGGATATATTGTACAATATGGGGTATATAAGCAATATTTTAAAATAACTACTTAAAAATTTCAGGTGTAAGCATGACACCAGAAGCAGCACAAAGGAAAATAAGCATTTCTGGAAACACAGTGAGGTAAGTACACAGAGGATAGGATTGAAAAAAAAACAGAACAAAATGAAAAAAAAAAGTTTTAACAGGATCAGACAAAGACAAAGAAAGAAAAATATATTTAAATATATTTTATTATAATTTAAAATATATTTAAATATATTTTTATTTACATTATTTTTTCAACCTGTCTGTCCAAAGGGTTTTCTTTGAAGTCAAATAAATTTATCACAACATAACTTGTTATAGATGTTCCACATTTCATTTTTAAAATATATTTTTAAATATATTTTCATTAAAAATATATAAAATATATTAAAATATATTTTTCTTTCTTTGTCTTTGATCCTGTTAAAACATATTTTTTCATTTTGTTCTGTTTTTTTCTTAATCCTATCCTCTGTGTACCTACCTCATTGTTTTTCCAGAAATGCTTATTTTCCTCTGTGCTACTTCTAGTGTTATGCTTACACCTGAAAATTTTAAGTAATTATTTTAAAATATTGCTTATATACTCCGTATTGTACAATATATCCTTGTAATGGCAACTGAAATTTTTGTTTTCCTTTCATTTCTCCTAAGGCCCTACCGTCTCGTGTTTTGTCAATGTGGAGAAAAATATATTTATGCATGACTAGTGTCTTTCAGCGGAGAAGGCAATGGCACCCCACCCCAGTACTCTTGCCTGGAAAATCCCATGGACGGAGGAGCCTGGTGGGCTGCAGTCCATGGGGTCGCGAAGAGTCGGACACGACTGAGGGACTTCACTTTCACTTTTCACTTTCATCCATTGGAGAAGGAAATGGCAACCCACTCCAGTGTTCTTGCCTGGAGAATCCCAGGGACGGGGGAACCTGGTGGGCTGCCGTCTATGGGGTCGCACAGAGTCAGACATGACTGAAGCGACTTAGCAGCAGCAGTCTTTCAGTCTAAACACTAAATAAGATGTTTAGATATCATTCAAGTAAACATTAAGAAATATTTAAGATGTAATTCTAAAGAATATTCCAGAAATAAAAGACTTGTACCAACTGATTGAAGAAATACATCATATCATTGGAAAAATTGGTTTTCCCACTTTTCTAAAGAGCTGGGCATATGGCTCAAGTCTCTGAATCACCGTGTGAAGAAGTTCAGTTCAGTCACTTAGTTGTGTCTGACTCTTTGCAACTCCACGAACCACAGCATGCCAGGCTTCCTTGTCCACTGAGAACTCCCAGAGTTTACTCAAACTCACATCCATCGAGTCGGTGATGCCATCCAACCATCTCATCCTCTGTTGTCCCCTTCTCCTCCTGCCCTTAACCTTTCCCAGCATCAGGGTCTTTTCAAATGAGTCAACTCTTCGCATCAGGTGGCCAAAGTATTGAAGTTTCAGCTTCAACATCAGTCCTTCCAATGAACACTCAGGACTGATCTCCTTTAGGACGGACTGGTTGGACTCCTTGCAGTCCAATAGACTCTCAAGAGTCTTCTCCAACACCACAGTTCAAAAGCATCAATTCTTTGGGGCTCAGCTTTCTTTACAGTCCAACTCTCACATCCGTACATGACTACTGGAAAAAAATTGTCCTGAAACCTGGAATACTTGTTGTATTCTGTTACCTTAGGAAGAAATGAACTTCTCTTTTGTTAGGACCATTTCATTAGTGACCTATCATAATAGTTTAGCGTATACTAACAGGGTCACAGAAAAAATGAATGTGGAACATCTATAACAAGTTATGTTGTGATAAATTTATTTGACTTCAAAGAAAACCCTTTGGACAGACAGGTTGAAAAAATAATGTAAAAAGGGAAAAAACAATTTCATCCAGCTTCAGACTATATTCTAATATAATATTCAGACTTCTCCATGGAATATTATCTCTAAGAGCCAGTAGAACAGTTCAATAAAATAAAGGAAATAAAGTGTCATTCAACAGACTTGTCAAATAGTCTCTGAAGTAAAAAAGGCAACAGGAAGACATTTCATTTTTGTTTTGTTTCAAGTATACACTTACTAGTCTCTTTGGTGGTGATGTCCAATACATTTCAGTACCTTTGTTTGCTGCATTAAGGTAAGGTGAAGTCGCTCAGTCGTGTCCGACTCTTTGCGACCCTGTGGACTGTAACCTACTACGCTTCTCCGTCCATGGGATTCTCCAGGCAAGAATACTGGAGTGGATTGCCATTTCCTTCTCCAGGGGATCTTCCCGACCCAGGGATCGAACCCAGGTCTCCTGCATTGGAGGCAGACGTTTTAACCTCTGAGCCACCAGGGAAGTGTTATTGCATTATCCCTCCATTTTTAAACATCTTGGTAAAATGATTCTGATTCTTTTGTTCCCCTTTAGTGTTTAAGTTTATTTTTAAATGGTGCATTCACATGGATGGGACAAAATTCAAAAGGTTCAGAAGTCAGTCTCCTTTTTATTCATCTTACCTAGTTTACCTCTTTAACAGCAGTCATGATTAATTCTTGGCCTTTCAGCTAAGATTATGTTTAAAGGCAATCATAGTTACCAGTTTCTTACATATTCTTCCCAAGAGGGGGTACAGTTCAGTTCAGTCTCTCAGTCGCGTCTGACTCTTTGCAACCCCGTGAACCGCAAAGAGCCAGGCTTCCCTGTCCATTACCAACTCCCAGAGCTTACTCAAACTCATGTCCATTGAGTTGGTGGAGCCATCCAACCAGCTCATCTTCTGTCATCCCCTTCTCCTCTTGCCTTCAATCATTCCCAACATCAGGATCTTTTCAAATGAATCAGTTCTTCACATCAGGTGGCCAAAGGATTGGAGTTTCAGCTTCAACATCAGTTCTTCCAATGAATATGCAGGACTGATTTTTTTTTTTAGGATGGACTGATTGGATCTCCTTGCAATCCAAGGGACTCTCAAGAGTCTTTTCCAACACCACAGTTCTAAAGCATCAATTTTTCGGCGTTCAGCTTTCTTTACTGTCCAACTCTCACATCCATACATGATTACTGGAAAAAACATAGCTTTTTCTAGACGGACTTTGTTGGCAAAGTAACGTCTCTGCTTTTTAATATGCTGTCTAGGTTGGTCATGCTGTCTAGTCTGTCTAGGTTGCTTCTTCTTCCAAGGAGCAAGCGTCTTTTAATTTTATGGCTGTAATCACCATCTGCAGTGATTTTGGAGCCCCCCGCCAAAAAAAGTCTGTCACTGTTTCCATTCTTTCCCCATCTATTTCCCATGAAAGTGATGGGACCTGATGCCATGATCTTAGTTTTCTGAATGTTGAGCTTTAAGCCAACTTTTTCACTCTCCTCTTTCACTTTCATCAATAAGCTCTTTAGTTCTTCACTTTCTGCCATGAGGGTGGTGTCATCTGCATATCTGAGGTTATTGATATTTCTCCCAGCAATCTTGATTCCAGCTTGTGTTTCATCCAGCCCGGCATTTTGCATGATGTACTCTGCATATAAGTTAAATAAGCAGGGTGACAATATACAGCCTTGATGTACTCCTTTCCCAATTTGGAACCAGTCTGTTGTTCTATGTCCAGTTCTAATTGTTGCTTCCTGATTTGCACACAGATTTCTCAGGAGGCATTCCCATCTGGTATTCCCATCTCTTTAAGAATTTTCCATAGTTTGTTGTGATCCACACAGTCAAAGGCTTTGGTGTAGTCAATAAAGCAGATGTTTTTCTGGAACTCTTGTGCTTTTTCTATGACCCAACTGCTGGCTGCTAAGTCGCTTCAGTTGTGTCCGACTCTGTGAGACCCCATAGACGGCAGCCCACCAGGCTCCCCCGCCCCTGGGATTCTCCAGGCAAGAACACTGGAGTGGGTTGCCATTTCCTTCTCCGATGCATGAAAGTGAAAAGTGAAAGTGAAATCGCTCAGTTGTGTCTGACTCTTTGTGACCCCATAGACTGCAGCCCACCAGGCTCCTCCGTCCATGGTATTTTCCAGGCAAGAGTACTGGAGTGGGGGTGCCATTGCCTTCTCCACTATGACCCAACAGATGTTGGCAATTTGATCTCTGGTTCTTCTGCCTTTTCTAAATCCAGCTTGAACATCTGAAAGTTCATGGTTCATGTACTGTTGAAGCCTGGCTTGGAGAATTTTGAGCATTACTTTGCTAGTGTGTGAGATGAATGCAATTGTGTGGTAGTTTGAACATTCTTTGGCATTGCCTTTCTTTGGGATTGGAATGAAAACTGACCTTTTCCAGTCCTGTGGCCACTGCTGAGTTTAACAAATTTGCTGGCATACTAAGTGCAGCACTTTCACAGCATCATCTTTTAGGATTTCAAATAGCTCAACTGGAATTCCATCACCCCCACTAGCTTTGTTCGTAGTGATGCTTTCTAAGGCCCACTTGACTTCACATTCCAGGATGTCTGGCTCTAGATTAGTGATCACACCATCATGATTGTCTGGGTCGTGAAGATCTTTTTTTGTACAGTTCTTCTATGTATTCTTGCCACCTCTTCTTAATATCTTCTCCTTCTGTTAGGTCCACACCATTTCTGTCCTTTATCGAGCCCATCTTTGCATGAAATGTTCTCTTGGTATCTCTAATTTTCTTGAAGAGATCTCTAGTCTTTCCCAATCTACAGTTTTCCTCTGTTTCTTTGCATTGATCACTGAGGAAGGCGCTCTCATCTCTCCTTACTATTCTTTGGAACTCTGCATTCAGATGAGTATATTTTTCTTTTTCTCCTTTGCCTTTAGCTTCTCTTTTCTCAGCTATTTGTAAGACCTCCTCAGACAATCATTTTGCCTTTTTGCATTTCTTTTTCTTGGGGATGGTCTTGATCACTGCCTCCTGTACAATGTCACGAACATCCGTCCATAGTTCTTCAGGCACTCTGTCTATCAGATCTAATCCCTTAAATCTATTTGTCACTTCCACTGTATAGTCATAAGGGATTTGATTTAGGTCATACCTGAGTGGTCTAGTGGTTTTGGCCTGCTGCAGGGTCGAGGGCACTCAGTGCAGCAATGCATGCATGGGACCTTTTGAAGGAGTTCACCATTATTCTCATTACCTCCACTATAGTTTGGCCTCAGGTCAAACAATAGGGAGGAACACAGCCCCACCCATCAACAAAAAGTTGGATTGAAGATTTACTGAGCATGGCTCCACCCATCAGAACAAGACCCAGTTTCCCCCTCAGTCAGTCTCTCCCACTGGGAAGCTTCCATATGCCTCTTATCCTTTCTGTCAGAGGGCCAACAGAATGAAAACCACAATCATAGAAAACAAGAGGGGTAAGTACACGTTAAAAAAATACACGTTACTGTACATTGTATACATGTTATATGTATAAAAAGTTTTTGCATATGTGTAAAATGCTTGTGTATATATACATGTGTTTGTACATATATACAAACACAAACATGTATAGTTTTCTTCCTTTATGCAAACAGAAATACACCAGGCACTTTGTCCTATATCTTGCCTTTTTCTGCATAATTACTTTATCTTGAATACTGTGCAGTGATGTTCTGGTAAATATTTCACAAGCAGTTCTCTTGCCCCTGTATAGCTTAATCTCCATGGAGCAGCTAGGATGGTCCTTCTAAACATTTGGTCACAGCCCTCCTCTGCTGGAAGCCCCTGATGGCTTCTCACGATCTTTAGAACACTATCCGCGGTTTTTCTATGCCTGCAAGGCGCTAGCTGGGGATTCTCCAGTGACTCAGCTGTAAAGAGTCTGCCTGCAATGCAGGAGACTTGGGTTCGATCCCTGGGTCATAAAGATTGCCCTGGAGAAGGAAATGGCAACCCACTCCAGTATTTGTGCCTGGAAAATCCCACGGATGGAGGAGCCTGGCAGGCTACAGTCCACGGGGTCACAGAGTCGGACACGACTGAGTGACTTCACTTTCACTTTCAAGGCCCTAGCTGATCTGACCCCCAGCTCCCACCTCACTTCCTACCACCTGCTTGCTTCACCAAGGTGTATCAACCTCCTGTTTGTATTTTGCCCTTGCTTCCCCTTCTGCCTAGTAGGTTCTTCCGCCAGACATCACAGGAGACTCCTCCACTCCTTTTACCTCCTCACATAGGTCTTCTATTGAAAACATTCTTTCTGAAATCGCACCCCTCATCACCCCCTTTGTTGTTCAGTCACTGAGTTGTATGCGACTCCACGGACTGCAGCACGCCAGGCTTCCCTGTCCTTCACTATCTCCCAGAGCTTGCTCCAACTCATATCCATTGAGTCGAGGATGCCATCCAAACATCTCATCCTCTGTCATCCCATTCTCCTTCTGCCCTCAATCTTTCCCAGCATCAGGGTCTTTTCCAATGAGTTGGCTCTTCACATCAGGTGGCCAAAGTTATTGGAGCTTCAGTTTCAGTATCAGTCCATTAATTCCTATTCCTCTTGATAAAACTAGTAACTTACAGTTATTGAATTAACTATATTCCAGGAACTATCTTTTCCATATTTTAAATCATTTAATCCTTCCAACAACCCTTGGAGGTAGATGATATTATTCTTCCCTCTTTACAGATGTACAAATGGAGTCATACAAACGTTTAAGTAACTTCCCTAAGATTACAGAACTTGTAAGTGTCAGGGCCAGGTTTAAAACCCAACTGAATTCCAGAGTCATATTCTATATAGTTCCTCATGTGCTTTTTCAAAATATATAATATTATACTGCCCTTGCTCAGATTTATTTTTAAAACATAGCACTTATCACTATATTATATATCTGACATATATCAGATATTATACTATATGTCTACATCTTTATTATATATTATTTTTGCCTATTAGTCCTACTGGGTTGTAAGATTTCTGAAAGCAAACTTTACTTATTTTCTTCACTACCATATATCACATATCTAAAACAGTATCAACACACAATACATGACACAAAATTATTCAATGAGTAAGTGGGGATATATATATATATAGGGCTTCCCTGGTGGCTCAGATGGTAAGCGATCTGCCTGCAATGCAGGAGACCATGGTTCAGGCCCTGGGTTTGGAAAATCCCCTGCAGAAGGAAATAGCTACCCACTCCAGTATTCTTGCCTGGACAATTCCATGGACAGAAGGGCCTGGCAGGCCATATAGTCCATGGGGTCACAAATAATCATACATGACTGAGCAGCTAACACACACACACACACACACACACACACACGTGTGTATGTAGAAATCTACAGATAAACTGAAAAGTAGGAGAGGATGTGTTTTTGAGAGTGAGGAAAGAAGGGTGAACACCCCTTACTCCAAACACTGACACCAACACATACGGCTGCAAACAAGAAAGAAAAAACAAGAAAGAACAATTTATAGCTTTTTGTGACAAGATATAAACTACTTCATCTAAAGTATATATCAGTGAATATGGATTTAAAAAAAGAAATATAAGAATTATACAGAAGGCAATGGCTTACCAACTTTCTTTTTCTGGGGAAAGTATATTTGAAGATGGCTTTGAATAAAGAAGAAGAGTGGTTTTAGCTGGCAGGTGGGAAGTGACAAGAAAAAAATAACATTTTTTGGACCTAAATTTAAAAAAAAATCTGATTGATGACACTTTGTTCTTAAAACACTATTTTTAAAAAATGTATATATATATATTCCATCCAGTGGAATTTCAAGATTAGAAACAAAATTTTATCACGTTTGGATCTGGTCAGTTTGGCCTAGTCCTGGTTGCCTCCCTGAAAACCGTTCATCATAAGGTAGTGGGCTTTCTGAATTAGTTGATAGAGAACATTGTAGTCAAGTCCACAGGGTGATTTGGTTGTCTGTTTCCTTCTGCCTGTAAAAAGGGACTTTTAAAAAAACTAGTACAATGACCAGATGTCCTGTTTAGGGTGGGACATATCTAGATTTTGATTAGAATATGAGCTTTTGGACAATTACATTTCTTGCATGTTTCAGAACTGATGGTGAGGAGAGAAAAGACTTTTTGCTCAGTGGCTCAGTCGTGTCCAACTCTTTGAGACCCCACACAAGTCCGTGTGCCAAGCTTCTCTGTCCGTGGGATTTCCCAGGCAAGAATACTGGAGTGGGTTGCCATTTCCTCCTCCAGGGGATCTTCCCAACCCAGGGACAGAACCCGCTTCTTCTGCGTCTCCTGCATTGCAGCTGAATTCTTCACTGCTAAGCCACAAGGGATGCCCCAAAGACTTTAAAAAATGATATATATGTAAATAAATTAACTCGAAACTTTTATGTGATCCTTATTAATTATTATTCATATCCATTTAGAGAACCTGGGTTAGAGTGATAATAAGCAAAGAAGGGACTTCCATATGGAAAGAATGTGGCAACTGATGAACATCAAAGTATGATTTAAAAAATAAGTTAATAAAAGCCCTGGGTGGATGAGTTTAAATTTTACCCTTGACCACTCGTCTTATTTTGACTTCTTCTATTGCTTGTGGTCTCATTTACCATCCTTCATAACACTCTGTTCATGCCTCTGTTAGCGGTACTGTAGCTTACCACTGTTAAGAAATTTACCACAAGCTAATAGCAGAGACATTATTTTGCCGACTAAGGTCTGTCTAGTCAAGGCTATGGTTTTTTCTGTGGTCATGTATGGATGTGAGAGTTGGACTGTGAAGAAGGCTGAGCACCGAAGAACTGATGCTTTTGAACTGTGGTGTTGGAGAAGACTCTTGAGAGTCCATTGGACTGCAAGGAGATCCAACCACTCCATTCTGAAGATCAGCCCTGGGATTTCTTTGGAAGGAATGATGCTAAAGCTGAAACTCCAGTACTTTGGCCACCTCATGAGAAGAGTTGACTCATTGGAAAAGTCTCTGATGCTGGGAGGGATTGGGGGCAGGAGGAGAAGGGGATGACAGAGGATGAGATGGCTGGATGGCATCATTGACTCAATGGACGTGAGTCTGAGTGAACTCTGGGAGTTGGTGATGGACAGGGAGGCCTGGCGTGCTGTGATTCATGGGGTCACAAAGAGTCGGACACAACTGAGGGACTGAACTGAACTGAACGGTAATTTACCACTTAACTACTTTTGTGATCTTTGCAACTTATTTAATCTCATGGAGCCCATCTTCTTATTTGTAAAATTGGGATAGGCTTCCCTGGTGGCTCACAGTTCACATATTGCTGAAGCCTGGCTTAGAGAATTTTGAGCATTACTTTACTAGCGTGTGAGATGAGTGCAATTGTGCGGAGAGGATGAGATGGCTAGATGGCATCACTGACTCAATGGACGTGAATCTGAGTGAACTCCGGGAGTTGGTAATGGACAAGGAGGCCTGGATTCATGGGGTTGCAAAGAGTCGGACATGACTGAGTGACTGAACTGAACTGAACTGAACTGATTAAAGATGGGGAGGATTTTGAAAGGGTATAGTCTGGACTGGTTCATTTTCCTTTGTTTCTAGTCTAGATAGCTGGAAATGGATGGTGGGATCGTTAATTAGGGTAGGGGACACACAAGGTGAAAAGTGGACATCTTCAGGAGGATTTGGATGGATGTCTATGTCTAGAATTCAAGGTTGTATTTTGGGATTTAGATATAGTAGTTTGAGAACATTTTCTGGCATGTTCGATTAACCTTCAGCTAGACAAGGAGAAGAGATCCCCTGAAACACTAGATATGTCTCTCTTAATAGTTAGCCTCCAGCAGACATTCACCTTGAATCACATTTCTGATCTCTCTAGAGCATTTAATATCAGCTGTATTATTCCTTGAGGATGAAATCAAGGAAGCTGACAATCAAGACAGCAATTTAGTAATTCTGTAAGACTGACCTGGGCTTCCCTGGTTCTGAAGTAGTAAAGAATCCACCTGCCAAGGCAAGAGGTGCAAGATATAGCTACAAGTAGTTTTGAGAATACTTTAAGCAAATGGTCAGACAAAATCCTTGAGAATGAAATCAAGGAAGCTGACAATCAAGACAGCAATTTAGTAATTCTGTAAGACTGACCTGGGCTTCCCTGGTTCTGAAGTAGTAAAGAATCCACCTGCCAAGGCAAGAGGTGCAAGATATAGCTACAAGTAGTTTTGAGAATACTTTAAGCAAATGGTCAGACAAAGTCTTGAAGGTGGCAATTGTCGAAGTTTCTGAAGGATAGAGTATTGAATGAAGGGAACAAAAGAAGATAGCTGGTCCCTGTGGAAAATGAGCATAAATGCAAGTGGAGAAAGAGGAATTCACAAGGGCAACCAAGAAAGAGTAAATATTAATAAAATGATAGGAGTAATTGGGAGAAGTGACACAGAGACCATTAGACAAGAAAGAATTCAGAAAGAAGGCACCGTCAGCAGTGCCAATTACTAAAGAAAAAGCAAGGAAGAGGACAGTCTTTTCAATTATCTGATGCTATGTCTGTTATTAGTGACCTTAGCAGGGCTGGCTTTACTGGAGTGAGAAGGTAAAAGTGAATAGTAGTATGTTAATCAATAAGAAAAATGATAGTGGATAGTATGAATATAGATTTTTATTTTGAAAATATTTATTATTTTTTAAAAGAAAGAAGAGAGAGAAGCAATAGAAGGAAATGTGAATTAAGGGTCAATTTTGTTTTTAAACATAGAAGAGATTTCCAATGCTAACTCTGTTGGATGAGTGATTTTGGACTCATCATTTAGCGATCCTGTGCCTCAGTTTCTTCATCTGCAAAATAAGGAGAGTAGTTACACTTTCTCACAGTCTTCTTGTGAGGGATAAAGGAGCTGATATACATAAAGCACTCAGAATAGTACGTGGCACATCTTAAAGACTGTGCAAATTTTTTTTTTTTTTGCCTATATATAAAATTATTTGTGCCCAGTCTCTAAGTCCTGTCTGACTCTTTGCAACCCCATGGACTGTAACCCACCAGGCTCTCTATTCATGGGATTTCCCAGGCAAGAATACTGGAGCGGGTTGCCATTTCCTCTTCCAGGAGATCTTTCCCACCCAGAAACCAAACCTGAATCTCCTGCTTGCATGTCTTGCATTGGCAGGTGGATTCTTTACCACCTGAGCCACCTGAGATAATATCCTATAGAGAAGGAGGGTTGGAAGTGTAGCTTTACCCTTATGATCCATGGGATCTAATGGGCCCACTTATTTGTCAAACAGCTACTAAATACTCATCCATATTCATGTTCTCTTCCTCCTGGCCTCACATCTAGGTCATATTTTTCAATCTTCCCTGTGGCTTGATTCATAGCAAACTCATGCAACCGAGTTCTACCACATGGCATCAGTGGAAATGGTATATATCACTTATGGGCATATATGACAAAATCCTCTAAAATGCTTCTTTCCCTAATGCTTGATGAATGGGGAGGTTTCTGAGGACTTGGGGAATCACAAGATGGGAAGAGCTTAGAGTAAAGGCTGCTTTCCTCACTGCTCCCAAATGACCAGCACTGAAATGAGACACAAAAGTGAGAGTGTGTTTGTGTGCTTAGTTGCTCAGTTGTGTCTGATCCTTTGCGACCCCATGGACTGTAGCTCACCAGGCTCCTCTGTCCATGGGGATTCTCAAGCAAGAAAGAATACTGGAGTGGATTGCCATGTCCTCCTTGAGGGGATCTTCCCAACCCAGGGATGGAACTCATGTCTCCTGCATTGCAGGTGGATTCTTTACCATCTGAGCCACCAGGGAAGCCCAGTGAGTGATCTGCTGGATCATGGAAAAAGCAAGAGAGTTCCAGAAAAACATCTATTTCTGCTTTATTGAGTATGCCAAAGCCTTTGACTGTGTGGATCACAAGAAACTGTGGAAAATTCTGAAAGAGATGGGAATACCAGACCACCTGACCTGCCTCTTGAGAAATTTGTATGCAGGTCAGGAAGCAACAGTTAGAACTGGACATGGACCAACAGACTGGTTCCAAATAGGAAAAGGAGTAC
>SJYX01022292.1:81382-128279 GCA_006410675.1 Oreotragus oreotragus | reverse complement strand
GGAGATGGTGATGGACCGGGAGGCCTGGCGTGCTGCGATTCATGGGGTAGCAAAGAGTCGGACACAACTGAGCAACTGAACTGAGCTGAACTGATTGGCCCTCATTCATCTTCAACATAAATTAAGCTTTCTCTATTATGTCACCTTTCCTTCCTCTGTCCCTTTACCCTGTTATTTTCCTTCATTGAAGCTACTGATACATAAGCAATTATTTATGTATTGTTTTACTGAAAAGTTTTCTTCTTTATTCCATTGTAAATCCTATGAAAATGAGAACCATGCCTGCTTGTTCACCATCAGATACAGAATACTCAGTGCAATGCCTGGTGCATAGTTGGAGGTTGAAAAACTTTTTGTTGAACAAAGAATGAATAAACAGCTGTCCCTCTTGGAAAGTTGTTAAAGAGAATGTGGGTCTCTAGGCCAAATGCAAGTGTTTGGGTACTGATTTAATTCATAATTCATGGCAAAGAGAAAGACTAGGAAGCTGGTAAGGCAAGGTCAGTGATCCTGTGAGGAAGAGGCAGGAAAAAGGGAAAATGATAGAACAAAGAAGGTCTGTGGACATCAGGATCCAGCTGAAAGAGGAATAGAAACCTTGCTCAGAACCTGCTGTAGCACTTTTAGGAGAATGATTATTCTACTCTGATTGGCAGCTTGCTGCTGTGCTGTGCCGTGTTTAGTCACTCAGTTGTGTCTGACTCTTTGTGACCCCACGGACGATAGCCCACCAGGTTCCCTTGTCTGTGGAAATTCTCCAGGCAAGAATGCTGGAGGATGTTGCCATGCCCTCCTTTGGGGGATCTTCCCAACCCAGAAATCAAACTTCAGTCTCCCACATTGTAGGTGGATTCTTTACCATCTGAGGCACCAAGTAAGCCTAAGAATATTGGAGTTGATCGCCTATTCTTTATCCAGGGGATCTTCCTGACCCAGGGTTTCCTGTATTGCAGGAGGATTCTTTACCAGCTGAGCTACCATGGAAGCCTTATTGGCAGCTAACATTTCTTTTTTAACTTTCTTTTTCTTTTCTCATTCTTTACTTTTTCTACACATGCACACACACACACACACACACACAAAACAAAAACCAATGAAATTAAAAAAAAAAAAAAAACATCTAGCCTTCGACCTGGGGCTAACATATTGTGAACAAAAAAGATAATTTATAGCCAGTGAAATCTTCAGGAGTATCCAAATTCATTCATTAAAAAAAAAGCAGTACATACATTTCTGCTCATTAACAAAATACAGATTAGTTCCCCTTATGAAATACTTAAATTTTACTGCCAAATTATTGTAATGATATTTTGCTAGGCCTAAACCTTCTGGAAAAGTTTTAGTAAAATTCCTAAAAGCATCAAGAGAGCAAAATTCCAGATTTCTGACTGAAATACATCCCTGAATCTGATTAAACACTCATATCAAAGGAACGCACACCCATATATAAAATGCAGACCATCAAAGGTCACGTTTTTGAAGGCAGAAGATTAAGGAAACAGATATCCTCTGGGTGACTGGGTATTATTGCTAACTTCCAAATACTCTTGGTTTCAGTTATTTTTTCAAGATGGCATAAAATCCTGTAGTCATTCCAATCATTTCATGCCAGAAGTTTTCCCCATAGAAATAACATATTTTTTCAAGACAATGTTACAAAAGGAATGAAGTTCTATTAAACATCTGCAGCAGATCTGTGAGATGAAAGACTCGATTGCTTCGTGGTGTGTTTATTCCTTTCTTCTGCTAGCTTGCTGAAGTTCCCTCTGACCAAGAATTTTCTTCACTGAAAAAAAAGAGTTCTGTGAAGTATATTTACACAGACCTCTTTACTCTCAGAACTCCTTTTTCACTAGTCTCCCCTTCTTGCTTTTCGTACCAGCTATGGTGGCATCCTTGGGTTCTTCTTTTTGGGAAATTAATTAATTTTTAAAATTTATTTTTGGCTGCACTGGGTTTTCATTTCTGTGCACAGCCTTTTCCAGTTGCAGGGCACAGGCTTCTCATTGTGGTATCTTCTGTGGCAGAGCATGGGGTCTAGGGTATAAAGGCTTCAGTAATTCTGGCATGTGGACTCTGTAGCTGTGGCACATGGGCTGCGTACGGAATCTTTCCAGACCAGAGACCGAACCCATGTCCCTTGCATTGGCAGACAGATTCTTAACTACTGGACAGCCAAGGAAGTCCACCGTTGGCTTCTTTGGACACAGAAGCTGTGCTCAACTTTAGTGCTTTTAAACTGGCTGTTCCTCCTGCTTGGGGTACACTTCCTTGGATTTTCTAGCTAATCTTTCAAGACTTACTTAAATTTCATCTTCCTCGGGTAACCTGAACCACCCTACTTAAATGCAATCTTTCATCTCTTTTCCTTGATACTCCTGACCTCATCTTGCCTGGCTTTGCTTTGTCTATTGCACTTATAAACTTTTAGCATAGTCTCAGGCACTCAGTCATGTCCAGCTTTTTGCTATTCCATGGACTGTACCCCACCAGTCTCCTCTGTTCATGGAATTCTCCAGGCAAGAACACTGGAATGGGTTGCTATTCCCTTCTCCAGGGGATCTTCCCAACTCAGGGACTGAACCCGGGTCTCCTGCATTGCAGGCAGACTCTTTTACTGTCTGAGCACAGCCAGGGAAGCCCACACACTTTTAGAGAAATGTGTCAGTGTTACTCATTCAGCCATGTCTGACTCTGTAACTCTATGGACTGTAGCCCACCAGGCTTCTCTGTCCATGGGTCTCCAGGCAAGAATACTGGCATGGGTAGCCATTCCCTTCTCCAGGGGTCTTCCTGACCCAGGGATTGAATCTGGGTCTCCTGCATTGCAGGCAGATTCTTTTCTCTTTGAGCCACCAGAGAAGCCCACACACTTTTAGAATACTGTATAATTTACTTATTTATTACCTGTTTCCCCTTAGTGTTAATGTTACATGTGGACAGGAAATTTTGGTTGGTTTCTATCTTATATCAAATGTGTTTCTCATGTGGCCTGGAATCCTGTAAGCATTAATCAATATTTGTTGAATAAGTGAACAGAGAAAAGAAGAAATCTTAGCAAACAGAATTGGGAAAGAAATAAACGAGTTACTAAGATAAAGACTGACGGGTTAGGGGAGGCCTATAATAGATTGGGAGGCCTCATTAAAGTTAATTTTAAGCTACACTGTGAACATCAATTGAATGATGCAAAGGAAAATATTTTGCAGGTGGAGGTCAGACATTCATCTATTCAACTCATATTTACTGAAGTCCTGCTTGGTTCCCAGATCTGTTTTGGATGTTAAGAATTCAATGATGAATAGAAAAAATAGAATAATTGGTCTTTAGAAGCTGATATTTTGTATTCTGGTAGTACCTATCCCTGCAATGCAGAAGACCCCAGTTTGATTCCTGGGTTGGAAAGATCCCCTGGAGGAAAGCAGGCAACCAACTCCAGTTTTCTTGCCTGGAGAATCCCCATGAAATGAGGAGCCTGATGGGCTATAGTAAATGGGGTTGCAAAGAGTTGGACATGACTGAGTTACTAAGCACATTCTGGTAGTAGAAGCAGACAATAAGTAAACTGTATAGCATCTTACAAAATGATACACACTAGGGAGAAAATGTGGTGCTAGAGAAGACTCTTGAGAGTCTCTTGGACAGCAAGGAGATCAAACCCTGAATATTCTTTGGAAGAACTGATACTGAAGCTGAAACTCCAATACTTTGGCCACCTGATCTGAAGAGCTGACTCTTTGAAAGGATGCTGATACTGGAAAAGATTGAAGGCAGGAGGAGAAGCGGGTGACAGAGGATGAGACAGTTGGAAGGCATCTCAACGGACATGAGTTTGAACAAACTCCAGGAGACGATGAAGGGTGGGGAAGCCTGGTGTGCTGCAGTCCATGGGGTTGCAAAGAGTCAGACACAATTGAGTGACTGAACAACAACAACCACAGGGAGAATAAGAATGCAGGGGAGGAGGGCAGAACTGTCAATGGCACAGGGTGAAGATGAAATTGGAGAAGATAGTACTAGAGATGAATGGCTATCAGATAACTGTGGGGGTGAGGGGCGAGAAATTAAGGACTTAATTGTGTATATTATATCTGTTGCCTTGAGAAAATCATGTGCTAATGGTAAGGAGTATGGCAGTGGGGTTGAATTGTGGGATTAAAGGAGAGATAACCCACTGTAGAGAATGGAAATATTGCTATCGATAAAATAAATTAAAATATCTGTTTCTTTCCTGATCCAGCAATGTTCTTTCCATTTGCATATTACTTTTGGTCGTACTTCACTCAGCCACTGTCTGTTGTAGCCATTAAATGGAAAATAATACTAAAATCCTATCGAAGTTTGACAGTTAAGTTTATGGATTTTGTGAACTGATACCTAATTTTAATTTTTTTATTCATGGAAAAAAAATCACATAACTTGAAAACCAGATACTGAATTGCTAAAGAACCCAGAAGACTATGAACTTGCATAATTGAAGAACTGAAGCAGAAAGGGTATTTCAGTTATAGAATAGAGTCCCAAGCTATGTTCTTAACTAAATTTAGGGAAGTTAGCAGAGCATTTCAAAATTTTTGTTCTATTTTTCCCTTAGTTAGGAAAAATGAATATATTCATAAGCCACTGATTCAGAAAAACAAATTAAAAATGTATTTTTCAGTTTAAAAATTAGAAGTCAAATTGTCAATAAAAGGAGTCAACCTTTAAATAATAATACTTGTTTAATACAATATGAAGCATTCATAACTTGATACTCTTGATGGAATGAAAGGTTGACCACTTTCCCCAAACAGTTGGAATTGTGGAGTGCTGTAAAACTAATCAGATCCCATTTTCCCTTAGAATCAGTCAGATTTTTACAATTGAGTAAACATGCTGGATATTTTCACAGAAATGACTTGAGGGGAAAAGAAACATCTGGAACCTTTGTAGCACATGTCTGGAGAGCAGGACCTGAGACATCTGTTGGTGAAATAAATGACTGTCTGCCTGGGATATTCTGTCCCCAAGTACTTCCCCACAGGCCTGTTTCTATTGGGAAATTCCACTATTAGCAATTCATTTCTTTGTTTAAACTTTGTGCTTCTGTAGGGTCCAGAATTGGTTCTATCTCCCACTCCCCCTTTCCCAATCAAATGTTAGTCTTTGTCAGCATTAACTCTGTGATATTCTCTTCGTATTTCATGGCTTTCACTGCTGCCATTTTGAGCCAACTGTGCACCAGTGATTTTCCAAACCTTATAAGGAAGTGACAAATAGATTCAAGGGATTAGATCTGATAGAGTGCCTGAAGAACTATGGACGGAGGTTTGAGAATTGATGCGTTTGAACTGTGGTGTTGGAGAAGACTCTTGAGAGTCCCTTGGACTTCAAGGAGATCCAACCAGTCTATTCTGAAGGAGATCAGCCCTGGGATTTCTTTGGAAGGAATGATGCTAAAGCTGAAACTTCAGTACTTTGGCCACCTCATGCGAAGAGTTGACTCACTGGAAAAGACTCTGATGATGGGAGGGATTAGGGGCAGGAGGAGAAGGGGATGACAGAGGATGAGATGGCTGGATGGCATCACGGACTCGATGGATGTGAGTCTGAGTGAACTCCGGGAGTTGGTGATGGACAGGGAGGCCTAGCGTGCTGCAGTTCATGGGGTCGCAAAGAGTCAGACACGACTGAGCGACTGAACTGAACTGAACTTCCCTGGTGGCTCAGATGGTAAAGCGTCTGCCTATAATGCAAGAGACCCGGGTTTAGTCCCCAGGTAGGGAAGATCTCCTGGAGAAGGAAATGGCAACCCACTCCAGTATGGAAAATCTCATGGATGGTGGAACCTGGTAGACTACAGTCCATGGAGCTGCAAAGAGTCGGACACGACTGAGCAACTTCACTTTCACTTTCACTGGTGGCTCAGATGGTAAAGAATCTGCCTACAAGGTGGGAGACCTGGGTTCAATCCCTGTGTTGGGAAGGAGGGCATGGTAACCCACTCCAATATTCTTGCTTGGAGAATCCCCATGGACAGAGCAGCCTGGTGGGCTACAGTCCATGGGGTCACAAAGACTTGGACACGACTGAGCAACTAAACACAGCACAGCACAATAGCAGTGACCTCATAAGTTTGATGCGAGGATTCAGTAAGGTAATACATGAACATGCATGCTAAGCCATTTCATTCGTGTCCGACTTTTTGCTACCCTATGGACCTCATCCTGCCAAACTCCTCTATCCATGGGGATTCTCCAGGCAAGAATGCTGGAGTGGATTGCGGCGCCCTCCCCCAGGGGATCTTCTTGATCCAGGGATGGTGCTCTGTATCTTTTATGTCTTCTGCATTAGGAGGTGGGCTCTTTACCACTAGCACCACCTGGGAAGCCCAATACATAAACTAAAATTGCACACACAGTTATAATTATTTTTCCAAAGAATTGATCAAGATTCTATTTGAATTATTAACTGGGAATTCAGAAACACTCTCTCCTTAAAAAAATATTTATTTGGCTGCCCTGGGTCTAAGTTGTGGCACACAGGATCTTTGATCTTGTGGGATCTTTAGTTGTGGCATGTGGGCAGCATGTGAACTCAGTTGAGGCATGTGGGATCTAGTTCCCTGACAAGAAATCAAAGCTGGGCCCACTGTGTTGGGAGCATGGAATCTGCCACTGGACAACCAACAAAGTCCCCAGACACATTCTCTTGATGTTTTGATTTTGCTCTGGATCCCACGTCCTTTCCTCTACTCAGGGGCCACATTTATATCTCCCTTTTCCCTTCTTTTTGGCACATCCCCTCTGACCCCCGAGCATGACTTTTAAGGCTTCTTCCCTTTCCTTCCTCGATCCCTTCAATAACTGCCTGTGTCACTCTACCCTTTCACAGCAAAGCTGACTGAATAAGTTGCCTGTACTTGCTGTCATTACTTCCCCTTCTCTTTCAACTCACTCCAATCAGGTTTATTTCTCCACCACTTCAAAGAACCAACACTTGCCAAGACTGCACGCTGCTGCTGCTGCTAAGTCACTTCAGTCGTGTCCGACTACGTGCGAACCCATAGACGGCAGCTGGGATTCTCCTCCATCCTGCTAAATGCAGTGCTATTTTTTTCGTATTTGGCCATCGATCAGTTCTTAAAATATTCTCTTAGCTTCAATGTCATCCTTTTTTCCTTATACTTCTTCTATTTTGCTACTCCTTTTAAATCTCTGACGCTGGCTCATCTGTTTCTCCTGACATGCGAGTGTAGAAGTGCCCCAGAATTTTTGGTTCAACTTAATTCCCCTCCCCCTCTATGTGTGATTTGTTCATCTCATCTGTATGTGGTGACGACTCTCAAATGTATGTCTTTGAAACTGACATCCGTGTTCAACTCCCAAGTCTTGTATCCAAAAGTCTGATAGCCATTTCCACTTGGATTGTTAATAGGCATCTTAAACCAAACATGTCCAAAACCCTTGAGTCCTCCTCCCTTTCTTCAAACCAGCTGCTCTCCATATCTTTTTCACCTCTGTGGCACCATTATACAACATTATACACCGTTATACACCAAGCATAACTCCTAGAACCATCCTTGATTTCTTTCTTGCTTTCATACTCTACTTCCAATCCATTAGCAAATTCTGTCAGCTCTACATTAAAAACAAATCTTGCGCCTGACCACTTCTTACCATGCCCACTGCTGTCACCTGGTCCCTGCCACCACCTTCTCTCCCCAGGGCTACAATATCTATTAAGTGGCCTTCCGATTACTGCCCCCCAAACCCTTTTACACAGAGCAGTCAAGGTGACCTTTTTAAACATAAATCAGATCATATCTCTGTTGCTTTAAAATCCTGCATTGGCTTCCTTGGACTGCAGCTTAGAATACCACCTTCCTTAGAATACGACCAGCCTCTGCCTCCCTCTGACCTCATCTTGGATCCTCTCTCAATTTATCACTGATCTCCAACTATACTGCCCTCCTTTACGTTTAACAACTCTGAGCCTTTGCATTGTCTGGCACTTCAGTGTAGACCTGTGCAGGTGTTTGCCTGGCTGATTCTTTGGTTCATTCAGGTCTGTGCTCAAATGTCACCTTCCTCAGAGGCCACTCTCTGGAAAGAGGTCTCTTCTCCTCACCACATGCGTGCACGCTAAGTCACTTTAATCATGTCCAACACTTTGAGACATTGTAGCCCGCCAGTCTCCTCTGTCCGTGGGATTCTGCAGGCAAGAATACTGGAGTGGGTTGCCATGCCCTCCTTCAGGGGATCTTCCCAACCCAGGGATCAAACCTGTGTCTCTCTTGTCTCCTGCTTTGGCAGGCAGGTTCTTTATCACTGGCACCACCTTGGAAACCCAATCCTCACCACTCTCTGTCCCAGTTATACTTCGCAGCCAATCCTCACCACTCTCCATCCCAGTTATACTTCGCAGAATGCATCACTCTCCTCAAGGATCTCGCTTATATCCTTGGGGCTCTCTTCTCACACTACGTGCCACAAGAGCAGCAAAGGCATTTGTTTTGTTCACTGTAACATCCCCAGTATTTAGAAGAGGGCCTGTCTTACTATAGGTATTCAATAAATGTTTGTTACTTAAATGAATGGATAGGGCTCCATTTATTTGACCATCCATTCTGTCTCCTCATTTGACCAAGAAACTTGGGGACTCTGCTTCTTGCTGTTACTGAAATCCGGTGCTCCTCAATGTGCAGAAGGTGCTGGTCTGGTGGTGACTTGAGATCTCTGTTCAGGCTTCAGTGAGTCTTAAAGGGAGACCAAGCCCACTCCTCCATTCTTAGCTCAGCCAAAAGTCTCTCTTTTCTTGGGTTCCGCTGGTTACAATTCCTATTCTACTTTCTATTCTTCCAGTTGCCATACACAGTCACCTCAGAGGAGGCTAGCTGCTCCCAGAAACACTGAGTTTCAGAATGTGCTCTGGACTCCACTACCCACATGAACCTCAAACCAGCTAATGGAAAAGAGCCTCTTTGAATCCAGACAATCTCTTGTCACCTTCCTTGTAAAAGAAAGAACAAGAGAGGAAAAGGAAAGAAAGAAAAAAATATAAAAAGAAAAGAAAAAGCACAAATTGGATTTTTTTGAGGTTATTCCTCTGAACAAAGTGATTCACTGATTTAGTCATTTAATAAATGTTTATTGGTTGCCAGCCATATACCAGGCATTCTTCTGGGCAACTGTTATATCACTGTAATCATCTCTATTGTCTTACACATAAGTCCATATCGCATTGTGAATTTCTTAAGAGCAGTAATACTCTTTTCATTGTATTAAATACTCAATAATCATCAATTGCTTGAATAAATGAGAGGAGATAGTTAATGCAAGACTTAAGATTTGACCCAGTTATAGTCATAATTAAATGAAAACAAAGAATAACGATTGCTCTTTAAATCATAGTTATTACAGTAAAACAAGTTTTAAATGTTTAATAATTGTCATAATCTGACAACCATAAAACGTAAACATTTTCCATGTTTTCTTTTGATGTTTGTCCATTTACACATACATTTTCACATATTTTTAACTTTATTTTCTGTGTTATCTTCTGCATTTCTCCTTAATACTGATGACAGACCTTTTTGCATGTTTTTAACTTGTCATATATCACCTGTCTGTATTTTAGTAATTTCTGTTTATTATATTTTGAAAATTTAGTTTATGCTTTAAAATCCTGCATTGGCTTCCTTGGACTGCAGCTTAGAATACCACCTTCCTTAGAATACGACCAGCCTCTGCCTCCCTCTGACCTCATCTTGGATCCTCTCTCAATTTATCACTGATCTCCAACTATACTGCCCTCCTTTACGTTTAACAACTCTGAGCCTTTGCATTGTCTGGCACTTCAGTGTAGACCTGTGCAGGTGTTTGCCTGGCTGATTCTTTGGTTCATTCAGGTCTGTGCTCAAATGTCACCTTCCTCAGAGGCCACTCTCTGGAAAGAGGTCTCTTCTCCTCACCACATGCGTGCACGCTAAGTCACTTTAATCATGTCCAACACTTTGAGACATTGTAGCCCGCCAGTCTCCTCTGTCCGTGGGATTCTGCAGGCAAGAATACTGGAGTGGGTTGCCATGCCCTCCTTCAGGGGATCTTCCCAACCCAGGGATCAAACCTGTGTCTCTCTTGTCTCCTGCTTTGGCAGGCAGGTTCTTTATCACTGGCACCACCTTGGAAACCCAATCCTCACCACTCTCTGTCCCAGTTATACTTCGCAGCCAATCCTCACCACTCTCCATCCCAGTTATACTTCGCAGAATGCATCACTCTCCTCAAGGATCTCGCTTATATCCTTGGGGCTCTCTTCTCACACTACGTGCCACAAGAGCAGCAAAGGCATTTGTTTTGTTCACTGTAACATCCCCAGTATTTAGAAGAGGGCCTGTCTTACTATAGGTATTCAATAAATGTTTGTTACTTAAATGAATGGATAGGGCTCCATTTATTTGACCATCCATTCTGTCTCCTCATTTGACCAAGAAACTTGGGGACTCTGCTTCTTGCTGTTACTGAAATCCGGTGCTCCTCAATGTGCAGAAGGTGCTGGTCTGGTGGTGACTTGAGATCTCTGTTCAGGCTTCAGTGAGTCTTAAAGGGAGACCAAGCCCACTCCTCCATTCTTAGCTCAGCCAAAAGTCTCTCTTTTCTTGGGTTCCGCTGGTTACAATTCCTATTCTACTTTCTATTCTTCCAGTTGCCATACACAGTCACCTCAGAGGAGGCTAGCTGCTCCCAGAAACACTGAGTTTCAGAATGTGCTCTGGACTCCACTACCCACATGAACCTCAAACCAGCTAATGGAAAAGAGCCTCTTTGAATCCAGACAATCTCTTGTCACCTTCCTTGTAAAAGAAAGAACAAGAGAGGAAAAGGAAAGAAAGAAAAAAATATAAAAAGAAAAGAAAAAGCACAAATTGGATTTTTTTGAGGTTATTCCTCTGAACAAAGTGATTCACTGATTTAGTCATTTAATAAATGTTTATTGGTTGCCAGCCATATACCAGGCATTCTTCTGGGCAACTGTTATATCACTGTAATCATCTCTATTGTCTTACACATAAGTCCATATCGCATTGTGAATTTCTTAAGAGCAGTAATACTCTTTTCATTGTATTAAATACTCAATAATCATCAATTGCTTGAATAAATGAGAGGAGATAGTTAATGCAAGACTTAAGATTTGACCCAGTTATAGTCATAATTAAATGAAAACAAAGAATAACGATTGCTCTTTAAATCATAGTTATTACAGTAAAACAAGTTTTAAATGTTTAATAATTGTCATAATCTGACAACCATAAAACGTAAACATTTTCCATGTTTTCTTTTGATGTTTGTCCATTTACACATACATTTTCACATATTTTTAACTTTATTTTCTGTGTTATCTTCTGCATTTCTCCTTAATACTGATGACAGACCTTTTTGCATGTTTTTAACTTGTCATATATCACCTGTCTGTATTTTAGTAATTTCTGTTTATTATATTTTGAAAATTTAGTTTATTTATTTTTGGTTGTGCTTGGTCTTGATTGCGGTGCCCAGGCTTTCTATAGCTGCGGCAAGTGGGGGCTACTCTCAAGTTGCCATGTGCAGACTTCTTGTCGTGGCTTCTCTTGTTGGGGAGCACAGGCTGTAGGCACATGGGCCTCAGTAGCTGTGGCACGTAGGCTTAGTTGCCCTGTGGCATGTGTGATCTTCCTGGACCAGGGATCGAACCTGCATCCCCTTCATTGGCAGGCAGATTCTTAACCACTGGACCACCAGGGAAGTCCTCTCTTCCCTTATTTTTGAAATCTCTGTTGGATTCCCTGTGGTTACTAGCACTATAACCCCCCGAACAATGTATCAGGTATTTTGTATTTTTTTCACAGATGGCAAGGTAAGAGAGTCCCTGGGAAAGTTCATCTCACTGTGAAGGAAGAGGTGCTGCCATGTCAAGGAGCAGTCAATCCCAGATGCACTCAGGAGAGAGAAAAGGTGTGCCTAACCAAGCTGCTTGAACAGAGAAGAGTGTGTGGAGGGTAATGTTTAGCTCCATCTTGCATTCTGATGAACGTTTCTACCTCCTGGCCCTTGGCGAGCAGCCTGTCTGGATACCATCTGCCAAGTCTGTGCTTTTCTTTCTGTTTTACATAAAGTTTTTGCTTTCACCATGCTGCTATTGAGTAGAGGAAAGTGAGAGAACACCAGATTTCAGGGGCCTGCGTGTTCCTCCTCTGCCTTTTAATGGAGCTTAGCTTTTTTTTTTCTTTTTGCCACTTGTTATTGTCAAGTATAGGATGAGTACAGAGAAGGACTACTGCATCTAACACAGGATGCTGCTCCTTGAAGAAATTATCAGGATATGAGAGAGGTTTTGTTTTTTTTTAATAAGTGCTTCCCCTCTGCCACTCTCAGGTTGGGAACAAGCAGTTCATTTGCAAAATTATATTGAAAATAAATGAGAAAAAATGTATTTTACTTTATAGGCAACTCTTCTGGAATGTAACTAGTTTTAAATTATATAACGAAGAAATGGCTCTTGTAATTCAGTGTTGATTAGTATTCTGTGAGCTGTGAATCCAGGATTGGAAATAGGAGTTCCAACCAAGGAATGAAAGGAGGAAGTTCTCTGGGTGACTTGCTCTCAAATCTTAGAGATATTCAATATTTTGTAAAATAGCCACAGAATTGAGGATATAAGTTATTTTGTGTTAATTTCTCCCCTTTTACTTATCAAGGTATGTTTTAACACTCGAAATATGCTTTGAGCTGTTAAAAAAATTCAGCTGGGTAAATTTAAAGATCTAATTGACTTTATTAAAAGATTCACGAATTCAGCATCCCAGCTAACACATAAAAGAGGCTCTCAGGAGCTAGAGCAAATGGAAGGCTTTTATAAGCAGGAGGAGGTTGGGACAAAGACATTAAAAGACTATATAATTTCAAGCAAGGTCACCTTCCTTTAGGGGAAAGTTGGGGGTCTTAGGTAGATTACCTCATTAGTGCTGACCAGGAAATTCCAGATATCAGTTTAAAATTCCACTCCTGGGAGAGGATGAAACTGCAACGTCATTATTTAGTCACTCAGTTGTATCTGACTCTGCAACCCCATGGACTGTGGTCTGCCAAGCTCTTCTGTCCATGGAATTTTCCTGGCAAGAGTACTGGAGTGGGTTGCCATTTCCTCCTCCAGACAATCTTCCTGACCTGAGGATCAAACCCACGTCTCCTGCATTAGCAGGCAGATTCTTTACTGCTGAGCCAACAGGTAACTCATTAGCACTAAGCAGGGAATTTCAGACATTGGTAAAAAATTCCACTGCTGGGAGAGGCTGACATTGCAACCAAGTTAGGTATTAAATCTTAGTGAGGCTTAGCGTAAGTGACCCTGCTTTGGGGTCTGTTGCTTCTTTTTAACAATTCCCCCCTTTTAATCAAACTCTCAGCCTAACTGAAAGATGTGGCCAACATGTAAAGCTTTAACGCCACTCTCAGCCACCACTCTACAGTTGTCACAGCTCTCCTTGATTCCTGTTTCTTGCTGAATCTTACATGGTATTCACAGGTTGCATTTCAGGCTTGTATTTTTTAAGTCGGTCACTCCTTTGTTTCCTTTTCCATGTTCCAAACTTAGGGAGATTATTTGCTTGGAGATCATTTTGCTTGGTAGTTAGCAGCTATGAACACACATTTGACAAGCTCTTGCTAGAATACAATGCACAAGAGAGATTGTTATGATTATTTTAAGCAGGATCATTTCCATATCTAGAGTATATTTTGGAGCCATGGCCCCCCAAGACCCAAACCAATCAAAATCAAGTAAGTCAAAAAAAGACACCTTGATGAAGTCACCTTTTAAAGCCAAATGGCTTGTTCAGTGATATTATGTAACCGAGTTTCAACTTTCTCAGAAGGTTGCAGCAGGTGGTGGTGGCACAGACCACCACAGACCTTTTTCAGCTAAAAGATAATCAAGGGCTATCCTGTTATCAAGAACAACTTTGGCCAGACCGTCTAAGGGTCTGTGTTGCACGGGCTTCCCAGGTGGTCCAGTGGTAAAGAATCCACCTGCCAATGCAGGAGACGGCAGGAGATGTGGGTCCGATTCCTGGGTCGGGACAATCCCCTGGAGAAGGAAAGGTCAACCCACTCCAGCATTCTTGCCTGGAAAACCCCATGGACAGAGAAGTCTGGTGGCTAGAGCCCATGGGGTTGCAAAGAGTCTGACACAACTCACACACACACGCTATTGCACAGCTATTGCTCTTGCATCAGATGCTGCAATATTTTTGAGTCAAGGAGAGCTTCCTGATTATAGTCTAATTTGTATTCACTCCTAACTAGGGAAGTTGAGCCCTACCAAAGAAGTAAATCCTGAAACAAGAATGCCGCTTGGTCAGCTCTTTCAAACTTGATAATTTAAATTCTAGGAAGTTGACCAGTGAGGTCTCAATTTGTTTTTAGACAGTTAAGGGCACAGTTAGATAACCTAAAAGGGCATTGCCTGGTTATGTGCCAACCTTCTAGGTATTCACAGGCTCAAGGAGAATGATAATCATCCCAGGCAAAGATAAATCCTGTGGGGGCACAAACCACTTTCACTAAGGTACTGTTACTGGACTCACTTGCAGGGAGTGCTGCATTTTCCTGTTCAAGCCAAGAGTCAGTTAGGTTCTTTTCCTGGCCCGAAATAAAAAGTTGTTCTAAATTCCAGAGCTCACCCCCTCTTAGCAATGTCCTGGGAGATATGGGTGATATCATTATCTTGCAGGCCATTGACATCCTTTGTAAAGGGAAGAGAAGGTTTCATGTTTAGTTAAAATATTAAATCTTTATCTTGCAACTTGAATGGAAGCAGTCTACATTGATGTCAGCTATTTCTTTCCTTGGTCAATTTGATTTGAAGGTGTATAGCATTTACACAGGAGCAGATGGCAGGAAGAGTATTCAGCTAGGAGATGTATATCCAGAGTTCAAATTCTTGATGTTTGTTTGTCATTTGGGTAGTGAAGAAGGCCTGGTGTAGTCCTTTCCAGGGAAATTTGAGGGCAGTCTTTGCTCTTAGGGATTCAAAATTAGAAAGGTGGAAAAAAAACTGGAAATGTTAGTTTGGAGAGTTATCATCAGATATTTGAGGAAACCATAAGAGTTCAGCTTTTTTTTCAGATATCTTCTCAGGTTTCAGCTGGGACAACAGTGAATATTTCTGGCAGTACTGAACAATCCCTTTGTTTTAGGAGGCATTCCCAAAGAAGGTGCAAAAGACATTACTCTGCCAAGATCTTAGAGCTACTCTCAAAGATGGCCAAAAGAAAGACTTAGATAATGACCAAAAAGAAGATAACAGCTGTCCCTGGAAGAGAAAGGATCAATAACCACTGGGTCAGGTTTTGGAAAGAAGGGGATAACGTGACATTCTATCTCTCTTTCTCAGTTGGGACCTACAGACTGAGATCTAAGGAGAGCTGTCTCTGGTAAGAATTCTCACACTTAGCCAACTTTTGTTGGCTTTCCCAGGACTTCATCTGCAGGCTTCGGTATTTACCAGAATTTGGCAAAGTTTTCTATTATATTTAGTTTTCCCTCTGATGATTATGGAAATAACAGCAATTTACCAGAAAAATCCCTTGGAGTCCCAGACAACTTTGGGAAGTGCCCAAATGGGCGCCCTCCTTTGAAGGTAGATATAGGGGTGCTTGTCAGGTCATTAACTAGGCAGAGTTTTGTGTGTGGTCATGTAGTCTTTTTAGAGTGGAAAGACAATTCAGACAGAGGATGACTAGAATGAGCACTCGAAGGAGTATAGCGGGAAGAGCAGGAGTAATGTCAGTCTTACAGTCTTTTGTTTTAGGTACCTCAAATATCTTTAATCTTTCATTAGTCTCTAACAGTGAATCTTTTAATGAAGCTATTTTTTTGGAATTATAAAGCCTTTTGGAGGCTTCTATATACAAATTAAAATAATTATTCTACTGTTTGATGTGGGAATTCTTACTTTTAAGTGCACTTTTTGAATAATCTTATCCATTGGGACAGTGCTCACAATGGCCATTATAATTCTAGATTGTAAATTCCCTGCAAGTTTGCAGCAGTTTGGCAGGATCTCAGGCATAGACAGAATTTAACCTGCATTTTTGTCCAGCCATATCTGACTGCAAACGGGGTGCAATCCACATCTCTGTCCAGCCATATTTTGGGACGAACCCCTCCCCCCCACAGCCTGATGGTTACCAAGTCAGATTCTCAGGAGACAAAATTCTAGATCGTCTTTAGTAAGATCTTGCCAATTTTGTAGGTATTTATAGCTTTGGGACCATAGTTTTCAGATATAAAATAAGTAGATTGCCAGAAGATAGCACATCCAACTTGAAACCATGCCCCATAGGGTTAACAGAAGCTGATGTCCTAACAGAAATCCCCAAGTACGTCTTACAGAACAACAGATAAAGGAATGGTTTGTTTTAAAACTCTTCCTCTAACATGCCTTTAGTGATAAGGCTTGCTTTACATATTCCTTTTTCTTATTCTTTCTTTAACTGTATACTCTCCAAGCTTCACATAGGTTAGATAATATATTACAAGACTTTTTAACCACTTTGGTAACACCTCTAACCCATGAGGTCACTACAATGGGGCTTGTTTCCTAGAAACTCAAGAGTCAGCGTGTCCAGTTCAGGTTGGCTAAAGTTGTTTGGGATCACGGACCCTAAAACTGGGCCTGTGCAGGTATTGGATGAAATGACCTTTTGACGTCAGAGGGCTTAAAAGTCCACCCTCGAATCAAGGTAATCACCTCTAATTTTGAATATGCATCCCACTAAGAAGCATGTAACCCAAATATACCTGCCCAGGAGGCTTACTACCTCAGCTTTTCCCTACCTCCAATCACTTTTCCTTACACCTAAGATCACCTTGCTTCTTTATGCCATTGATATCTCAAGGCCCTTGCCTTCAGGGACGTAGATCTGAGACTAGTTCTATCTCCTCTCTTGCCTGTCTTGTGAATAAACTCTTTCTCTGCTACAAACCTTGGCATCTCAGCATATGGCTTGCTACAAGTCAGGCAAGTAAGCCTGGTTCGGTAACAAAGTCTGGATATAAAGGCTGCCATTTCTTTAACTAGGCCTTTGGGTTTTGTGGAGCTGAACTAACACCTAAGAGAGATACATGTGGTGTTGGAAACTGTGGGGTGTTCTACAGCGTAACTTGTTGCACAGAAATTTTCTTGAGTCTGGTGGGAAACTTAGCATCCAACCAACCTATTCCATAATCAACTTATCATGGAAGTTTTCTTGAGGTGGCCAGCACTGTAAAATGTTTAAATGTTCAATCCATAGCTACCAATTTTTTAGGTTTTCTGGCTTCCAAAATCCCCATTAGCAGTAGGTTTTACTGGACCTAGTCCAGTTTTTAAATCAACCCAGTATGATCCCAGTTGGAAACCACCAACAATTCTCATGGCTCTTTGGGCTGGGGAAATGGATTAAACTAGTAAAGGAGTCCCACACTGAGATCCTCCAGCCCTCTACAAGGGCTGTGAGCCTGCAAGTACTGAGGTTACTACTACCCGAAGCCCCCACAGGCCGAGGTCAAGGGCAGAAACCCTTGGATTCCCAAACTCACATAATTTCCAAAATCCTTCTGTCACCCTCAAATTCTCTATGAAATGCACCATGACTCCATTTTGGGTTTGTCGTTTCTTTTTAGCAGGGCTATAACATAATTGCTTGAGCCAGAGATTTAATGGTGAACAAGAGCATCCCCTGGAAGCCAACATATGGATAGCAGGTATAATGAGAGCGAGCTCCTAAGAGGGAGAAGATTCTGGAGGTGAGGGTCACCCCAAAACTGAAGGCTAAATTGTTTAGTAGCCCCTTCCCAAGATTGCCAGAGCCAATCTTGAATATTATCATTTCAGTTTTATCTTTATTACAAAAGTAGCTTACACTTTAATAAGTATACTCAAGCCCCTCCAAATTCTTTTCAAAATATTTAAAGTAATGTGAGGAAATTAAGTCAAGTGGAACTTAAATAACGACATTTTTATAAGCTCTAAGATCTAGCACAATTAAAAGTATGAGTTATTAAAATCAGAATGGAATTACTGAAAAGCCAAAGCCCATCCACCCTGACGTTCTAATATGTTCAATCATTCATCTATTCTTGCACTGAACATTTACTGAGTGACTATTAAGTGCTGGGTATTATAGGCAGAAGTGAGTGGAACACTGTTGTTATCTGCGTATTTAATAATTTCAGAATGTGTTGGATAAGTGAGGCTTAAGTGTGTGGGGCACAAATACTTTAAGGCATGAGTGAGGTTACTGGCTCAGGGTCTTATCTACACTCTGCATCCTTGGAAACTTCACTTGATGTCAGAATGTGGTTAATGCTATCCACATTCTTCTACTACACCATCTTGTCTGAAGATTAGTGACCTTAATCACTATTTACTGTAAAGTCCCACAATTTAAATACCAGGCGATTATAGCATATGGTTTTTTGAGCCTGATGAATCTTGTATCAATAAATACCCAAAATATACAGAAGATTTCTCTTCATGGCCTCTGATATACATGGGAACAGTGTGAAGAGTACCAAATCGAAGTCAGTGTATCTTGTGCAACTCTTTGAATACTGTGCAAAATTGTTGGTGTTGGAATCATAAATTGGAACACTAAAACAAGGAAAATATGTACTTGACACCACTTTGTTATGCAAAAAACAAAAACCAAAACCCACCAGAGAAAACAACTTTGTAATGCAAGTATTTATTGCACTCAACTGAGAGGAAGCCTTCACAAGTTAATCTGTCTTCTGATTTACCTAACTGCTTCTGCTGCTCAGATTCTGCCTAACTCCAAAGCAGTTCTATCTCTAATACGGGCAGCTATAGCACCCACAAATTTTCACTGCATTTGGAGTTCTACCTTTTGTTTTGAAGATAAAGGGCAAGAGATCCAAAATGTTTCCTAGGAGCCTGAATAGTACTGGCCATGGGAGAGGGTACTGATAGCTATGGGCCAGAGTTCAGCATCTGTAGGAGAGGCACTCATGTCTTTTAATATATTTGTGATAGGTAAGGTCCTTTAAAGCATGGGGTCCAGCATAAAGGCCACTTCTGTCTAGGTCTAAGTGCCGTAGTGGTTAGCGAAACTGGGAATTTAATGCCACGTTCATCTGCAGGGTGATCTAGATGGCTGTGGGCTTCCCAGCTGGTGCTAGTGGTAAAGAACCCACCTGCCAACGCAGAAGACATAAGCGACCCAGGGTTCAGTCCCAGGGTCGGGGAATCCCCTGGAGGAGAGCATGGCAACACATTCCAGTATTCTTGCCCAGAGAATCCCATGGACAGAGGAGGCCCTCTGGGGTTGCAGAGTCCAATAGGACTTAAGTGACTTAGTAGGTGCGCGCTAGGTGGCTGTATTTTTCTTAGAATTTCTTCAGCATCAAGAAAGACAGTGCTAGAATACTGGCTTAGAAAATTATAGCAAACCTCTAAGTTTGACTTTCCCCAAAACTAGGTATAACTGATAGTGCTATGAAGGCTTTTTAAAGAAAGGAAAAGGCATATACCAAAAAGAGGATAGTAAAGTGAACCCCATTTCCAATGCCTAGCTCCAAGAATTACCCACTGATGGTCAGTCTTCATCTATACCCCTACCCATTCCTCCTCCCTCAAAGACTCATTTTAAAGCAAATTCTAGGTGTTTTGTAAGTGAAAATCGCTCAGGCATGTCTGACTTTTTGCGACCCCATGGACTATACAGTCCATGAGATTTTCCAGGCCAGAATACTGGATGGGTAACCGTTCCCTTCTCCAGGGGATCTTCCCAACCCCGGGACTGAACCCAGGTCTCCCACATTGTAGGCGGGTTCTTTACCAACTGAGCTACCAGGGAAGCCTAGATGTTTTCTAACATCCTATTTATTTCTAAAAGATATAATCACAATACCATTATCCAATGATTCCTACTTAAATACCCTTCACAGCTTCATCCTTGTGAAAAGCACTGTGTGGTTCTTACCTTTGAGGATGTAAATTGTTTGCCATGAAGAAATAGTGGTGTAGTGTTCCGCATGTTTGAAGTCACAAGATCTGAAGAGGTGTGCCATGCATGTACAGTTAAAGCTACACTAAATCTGTCCGGCTTGGCTTCAAGAACTGCATATTTTGGATCTAACTGACCTGGTTTAATTTTTTTTCCCCTTAACCTCTGGAACGCAAGGCGTGGGAAGGAGATTTGGTGTCTGTGTTAAATGCGGAGGCGTGTTTGAACTTGTTTCTTTTTCCAAAACGTACAAGTTGCTGAGCGAACCATGGACTTACGTGAACAAATGCTGCAAGAAAAAAATAAAAGAGAGAGAGAGACAAAACTGGCTGAGTTAGGAAAAATCGTCGGCTTCGGGTCACGTTCTTGCAGTCGGCAGTCCCGGCCGGTTTGCTCCGGGCGTGCTGGAGGTCAGCGGCCTCGGACTTGGTGACCGGGTCTCGGCAGCTCTCTGGCTCCAGGGCGTTTCCTCCTTTTCCGGCCTTGGAAAGTTTTGTTTTGGTCCTTAATTCCCTATCAAGGAAAGGCACCCTGTTGACCATTTCTGAGAGTCTCCTCCAGCTGGCTAGAGGCCAAGTTTCCCCCTTCCCAGTTGGCCCCAACTTGGGTCCCTCTCCGAGATCCTCGAAAGCGCAGGAAGCGAGTCTTCTGAGGAGGGAGAGAGAAGGCAGCCTGGCGGTGGGTTCCACTGTTTCTGGCCGGCCCTTCTCTTCGCTCCGTCCCTATGCCGGTACCCAACGCACAGCGAAGGGTGCGGGCAGTCTACCGGGTGATGCTCCGGGGCCGGGGTCTCCACCATTCCAAAAAGAATACTCATTCTCCGACGCGCCAGCGCCGGGCAGAGAGGAAGAGGACGAAAAGCCCGGGAATGGGGCCTGGGACGCATGCGCAACCCAGCCTGGGCGGTGGAAGGTTCGCCCCGCGGCGGCGGCCGCTAGGTGGCGCATGCGCCCTGGAGGGTGCGGGCAGGTCTCCGGGAAGAAGGCGGCGGCTGCAGCGAAAGGCGGGGGCGCCGTGGGGGCCGGGCCCGTGTTTACGGAGCGGCGGGAGGGCGCGGACGCGGAACCCGGCGCGGCGTCGGCAGCGGCACGATGGTCATGGCGCATTTCGTTGAGAATTTTTGGGTAAGAGAAGACTGCTGGACATGGGGTGGGTTTCGGAGGCCGAGAGTTTCTCCGCCTGACCGCGGCCTGCGTGCGCTTCGGGCGGTGGCGGCGGCTCCGCGGGCAGGGCCGGCGTCCTCGGACCTCCGCCTGCTGCGTCCCGCCTGGACGAAGCCCGTCGAGTGACGACGGGTCGCCGGCCGCGCCGCCTCGCGGGCTCGCCGCCCCGGCGCGGNTCTCCGCCTGACCGCGGCCTGCGTGCGCTTCGGGCGGTGGCGGCGGCTCCGCGGGCAGGGCCGGCGTCCTCGGACCTCCGCCTGCTGCGTCCCGCCTGGACGAAGCCCGTCGAGTGACGACGGGTCGCCGGCCGCGCCGCCTCGCGGGCTCGCCGCCCCGGCGCGGGGCGGGGGCTGTCAGCGCGGCCCCTCAGCCCGCGGCGGGGACGCCGAGGGGCCGCCCGCCGCCGGCGCGGGGACAAAGCGCCGGATGGGGCGGGAGACGGGAGCCGGCCCCGCCGGAGACTCCCGGCGCCGGGCGCGCTCCGCGGTTCGGACGCGGACGACGGGCCCGCGGCGCGGCCACCCCAGCTGCGCGCTGCCGGCGAGTGCGGCCCGGAGCCGGGCGGGGAGGCTCGCCTCCTTCCCGCCCCGCAGGCCCCCATCTTAGCCCTTCGGCCCCCCACCATTTCCCCACGAATTCCCGGGCGGACTTGAGCTGGATCAGCATTTCCTCTCGGCCTCGCAGCTCGACTCGTTGGTCTGCGCCCAGGACTTTGCCTCTGGGCCTGTTCACAAAGCGTACAAAAGTTGAATTTAGTTTAACTGGATTCCTTGGGCTTGAATGCACCCATACTTCCCCCTTGTTCCCTGGGCTCCTTCGCCTTCCTCATTCTTTCCACACCTCTCCTCTAAATTCAGTATTGGTTTTAGGTGGTTCGCCGAGAATGACTTCCCAGTTTCCCAGTGGAGTGTTTTTCTGCAGTTACTGTTTGTTGTATTGGGGAGTAGAGTTCAGCCGTGTACAGGAAAGGAACATGTGTACTCAGGTGTCTCAGGAATCCCATTTTATGGCTCGACAGTTGCAAGAGGTACAATTCCATTTTAGGTAAGATGTAGAAATATTTGAAGTGGTACGCATAAAGTGAATAAGGAATGTCTTAGTTTCTAATTCACCCACAGGTTTGCTTAGTAATCAAATCAGTTCATAGTTATTTGTCTTGAATGTTCCTTGTTTTCCACAAGCGACACAAATACTAGACGTCAGCTTTGTTTTGTTTTTAAGAGCTTTGTTGAGGTACAGTTCACTCGCCATACAACTCATTTAACAATTGAAGGATTTTTCGTATATTCATAGAGCTGTGCAGACGTCAACGACGCTTTATTGAGGTATAATTCGCCTGCCATACAACCCATTTAAATGAACAATTCAAGGTTTTTCGTATGTTCATAGAGTTGTGCAGACGTCAACCATGCTTTTAGAATAATTTCTTCATCTAAGGAAGGATCGCAATGTTTATTAGCAGTCACCTTACCATGTAGATTTGTCTACGCTGGGCATAATCATATAAGTGGGTTCATACACGTGGTCCTTTATGACTAACTTCTTTTATTAACGTTTCCAGGGTTCACCCAGGCTGTAGCATGCAACAGTAGTTAATTCTATTTAATGGTCAGATGATGTTCGTGGGTGTGTGTGTGTATCGTATTTTATTTAGCCATTCATCTGTGGTAGAGATTTGTTTGGTTGTGCTTTTTGGCTGTTATGAATAATTTTTGTACAAGTTTTTATGTGGGCACATGTCTTCGTTTCATTTGGGAGTCGAATTGCTGGGTCATACAGTAACTCTGTGTTGAACATTTTGAGGAACAGCCAAACATTTTCCAAAATAGTTGCACCATTTTACAGTCCCACTAACAATGTCTGAGGGTTCCAGTTTTTTCACATGCTGGGCTACACTTGTTGTTATCTGTCTTTTATTGTAGTGGATGGGTGTGAAGTAATATCTCATTGTAGTTTTGGTTTGCAGATAACATAATTTTGTAAGTATTATCTCCCGTTGTTTGGGTTGTCTTTTTCACTCTCTTGATAGTGTCCTTTGAAGCATGTAAGTTTTTAATTTTGATGAAGTCGCATTTGTCTAATTTTTCAGTTATCTGTTAGGCTTTTGTTGTGATATCTGAGAAGTCTTTCCTAGCCCAGGGTCACAGAGGTTTACTTCTGTATTATTTCTGTGGGTTTTATGTGATGTTTTAGTTCTGACATAGGCCTATGGTCCATTGAAGTTAGTTTTTGTGTACAGCCCTGGGAAGAGGTGCACCTTTATTCTTTGCATGTGGGTTTAGTTGTCCCAGCATTGTTTAAAAGGCTATTCTTTTTCCATTGGATAGTTTTGGCACTCTTGCCAAAAATCAGTTAACAATAGGCATATGAGTTTTATTTCTGGATTTTCATTGGTAGCTCTATCGTTATGTTAGTACCACACTGTTTTGATTACTGTAGCTTTCTAGCAAGTTTGAAATGTGGAAGTGCGAGTGCTCCAACTTCATTTTTCATTTTCAACATTATTTTGGCTCTTCTGGGTACCTTGATTTCAATCTAGCCTATTGATTTTAGACTTTAGTTTTTACGTAGGCAGCTTCTGAAAATTCTATAAGGATTGTTTAAAATTTGATGTTCTTAGAGTTTTCTGTATTTTTTTTTTTTTTTGGATGCATGATTGTGTTTTTGAAGTTTGATGACTGCATGTTAACATTTAAAAGTTACGTTTTGTTTTCTGTCCATGATTTTGAATATAGCCTTTTGGGGATGTGTTTGGCTATTTTATGAATAATGTTTTATGAACATTTTTGTGCAGATTTTTGTGTGCCCCTTGTCTTCCCTCTTAGTAGAGGCATGGGAATAAATTTGGATATCTGAAATGTAGAGAGAATCCCCAGTCTAGTTTATGTTTTAGTGTACGTTTAGTGTTTGCTTTCACTTCCAATGTTGTGTACATATTCTTAAAATAGACTGCATTTTATTTTATCTCCAAGCCTGGTTGTGGCTGAAGGTGCTAAATTGGCTCTTAAAAAGCTCCAAAGAATGATAAATGAACTGGAAAACCCTGAGGACTAAATAACTTCTGAAAATTCTTAGCTGTCTGTTTAGACCACTTAAAAATTTGCATATTTCTGAATCATTATAAAATAATTTCTTATTATAGAGAATTTATTTCTCTATTCAATTTCTTGTTTCTCCCCTAATGTTTAAAGTGGCACTGTCAAAACAAAATAAAACTTGTCAAAGTGGGGTAATGGGAACCTTTAAAGCTTTAGGTTTCTAACCAAACAGGCTATTAATTGTTTTTTTCCCTACATATAAAAAGACATCTTTTTGTTGTGGCATTTTGTTAGAGGAAAATTTGAATCATTAAAACTCTCTTCAAGTTCATTTGAAAGCAATATATCCTGCCTTTTTCGTTATAGTTTTTTCTTAACTAAAACTATATGCTATGTTACAAATTCTTTTATTTAATACTAACCTTTGAAGAGGAAAATATATATGAAACTTCCTACACAACAGGTGTTTTGTTGCTGATAAGTCAGTTTTTGCCACAGAGTATAGTGCTGCAAAGATAATCAAGTAGAAAATGTATTTCTTTCTATTAAAATTAGATGGCAAGAATAATTTTGATAACATATCCACAGTTACCTTTAGTATATAAAAACAGTTGTTAGCCCTTCAAAAGATTATTTAACTTTAAAAAAAGTTACTGACAAATATTACAGTGAAGAAGTATCTCCAAATGCTGCTTCTTTCTCAAAGAGTCCAGTACTGGTTTTTAGTACTCTTGAGATTATAGATGTCCACTTTACATTATAATGATTAAAATGGTGATTTATATTTTTTATAAAGCCCAAATTATTTTAATTCAGGAGTTAAAAGGTTTTTTATTTTTAAGAAGTAGATTTCATAGTAATAAAGGGAAAAAACAAGTACAACATAACATGATTTAAATAGGCCTCATTTTACATAGTGATCCCAATCTATATAAGATATAAAGCATTCTCCCAAAGACACCAGTATTTTTTAGCGTGCATTACATTGTAATAAAATGACATTTTTACTTAGGTAACTTTTTTCAAAGATCTCCGTTCGGCATATCAAGAATGACTGGATAACAATTATCTTAGATATTTTTGTTTTGAATCTTTTTTTTTTGACTGCAACAGGTCTTAGTTGTGGCACGTGGGCTCTGGTTCCCTGACCAGGGATCGAACCCCAGGCTGCTGCACTGGGAACTCTTAGCCACTAGACCACCAGGGAAGTCCCTGTTCTGAAGTTTTTCTTCCTTTTCTTTTCTTTAGTGCTTAACTAGTTAAGAAGTCTCATGTCATTTATCTGTTGATTTCACTGGTACTGTAGTGCTTTACTTTTAAATAAATTGAGAGCACCTGGTTATACAGTTCTCTCTCTGTATCCTTGGGGAATTGTTTCCAGGACCAATATCAAAATCTACATGATGCCCCAGTCCCCTGTGTAAAAGGCATATAATACTCTATAGCCAAAATTTGATCTGTCATTACATGGATAAACTGGGAGGATTAAAATTAAAAAAAATCTGGAGTTGCTATTAATAAGGACTATGGAATGCAAACCATTATTATGTTTTTGCTTGGTTATTTAATCTAAATTTAGTATCTTACATGAGAGATTAATGGCACCCCTCCACATACATATATACATATTCTTTGGGGTTATTTATCCATATGAAAAATTTAAAATATACATTTTTAGAAAATTAGTTGAGGTGACCATAGAAACCCAGAATATAGAGTGTTACTTGAAATTTACAAATATTGTAGTTGGATCTGATCCCATCAGATGATACACAAAAAATTTTAAAGGATGTACGTTTGTATATTTGCATATATATGTTAATTAACATACTTACATGTTTTAGTATTTAACAGCGGGGAAGGCAATGGCACCCTACCCCAGTACTCTTGCCTGGAAAATCCAATGGACGGAGTAGCCTGGTGGGCTGCAGTCCATGGGGTCGCTAACAGTCGGACAGACTGAGCGACTTCACTTTCACTTTTCTCTTTCATGCATTGGAGAAGGAAATGGCAACCCACTCCAGTATTCTTGCCTGGAGAATCCCAGGGATGGGGGAGCCTGGTGGGCTGCCATCTATGGGGTCACACAGAGTCGGACACGACTGAAGTGACTTAGCAGCAGTAGCAGTAGCAGCAGTAGTATTTAACAGGTGCAAAAAGGAATGTAGTATAAGATCTCCCTCCTTTTATCCACCCACCAAAATCTCCCAAAAGGCAATTCACTGTTACCAATCTCTTATGTAGCTTTCCAGAGATAACTTATGTATACAAGCAAATAGCATATATGTTAAAATGTGTTACCCAGTTATCTATGCCCAAACTGTTTTCAACTGCAACAGGGTATGAAAACTCAAACTACAGGTTCATCTGTCTTAGTGCAAGTAGACTTGTCAGGTAGATATTATATAATTATATTATTTCAGATGAAACTGAATTTTATTGTCAGTCCCTTAGGTTTTTTTCTAGGTGGGGGGAGGTAGAGTTGAAGGGTGGTTTATTTTTTGTTTTTGCCTTTATTGTTGAAATTGAGAAATTGTTACTGATTTAGTCTCCTTTTACTAAATTTGCTAAGAAATATAGTCTGCATTTACTAAGAAATTGTTACTGATTTAGTTCAATTTAGGGGAAGGATTTTAGAGAATTGATACAGAGTGATAAAAATTTGCTGTCTGGGTTCTTTTCCAGCCCTACAGACTGAATCTTAATTGTTTGAATCCTTTCAGAACTACTTAAATTATTTAGACAAAGGCATGGGAGAACTGTATGCTTTGTGTCGTGCTGCAGGTTTGATTAGTATAAGCCCTTTGGAAATACATTGTTGTTGTTTAGTCCCTAAGTCGTTCCAATTCTTTTGTGGCCCCAGGGGCTGTAGCCCACCAGGCTCCTCTGTCCATGGGATTTCCCAGGCATGAATACTGGAGTGGGTTGCCATCTCCTTCCCCAGGGGATCTTCCCAACCTGGGGATGGAACCCGCATCTCCTCATCTGCATTGGCAGGCGGATTCTTTACCACTGAGCTCCCCGGGAAGCCCTTGGAAACACACACACACACTCTCACACTCACACTCATGCACACGTTCACACACACACACATACGTTTTGGGAGAAGAGCAAGTAATTTTTTGAGTCCTAGGTGTCTTCTCAGATTATCCATCCTGATTTTATAATTGTGGAACAGTTTAACAGAAGTGCTCTGGGAAGTCTTTCTAGAAATACAGTGCAAGGAAAATTGTGCAGAAAGGAGAATTAGGACTTGTCTTTAAATTTATCTAGTGTGGAAAAATTAAGATATTTGAATTGGAAGAATTTTAGTAGAAATCTGGCCCATAGTGATAAGCAAAAATTGGTCAGATGTGAGGAAAAACAAAAGCCAGGCAGTAATGGAGACCTGTAATTCTAGTTGACCCTTAAGCACTATGAGGTTTAGGAGTGCTGACCTCTGCGTAGCTGATGCTTCCGCTCCGTGGTTCTCTCTAGTGGGACTCTACATCCTTGGATTTGCCAAGCCCCTGATTGTGTAGTAGTACCGGAGGAGTTACTATTGAGACATGTAAGTGGTCCTGCACAGTTCAAACCTAAGTGGTTCAGGGTTCCTCTGTGCATCTGCTGGTAAAGAGGCTAGAGAACATTGCTGCAGTGGCCAGAGGCAGAGAGGATTACATTGGGAAGTGATTAGTGGATGATGTGATGAAGTTGAGGCACAGAATTCCATCATTTCCATCATACATGCTCTGTGATGTAATAGCAGGAGTAAAATGTATGGAAGATATGACAAGCATGTTTGCTTGACTTGAGGGAAAAGATAGGAAGGTACAATACAAGTAATGCAAATTAGTGGCTGCTGGGACCTTAGGTAAGAAGTGTTAGTTACTAGTGGCTTAATAGCCAGTGACTGGCTCATATCATGAACTCCGTATTGCAAAATTCAGACTTAAATTGATGAATGTAGGGAAAACCACTAGGCCATTCAGGTATGACCTAAATCAAATCCCTTATGAGTATACAGGGGAAGTAACAGATTCAAGAGATTAGATCTGATAGACAGAGTGCATGAAGAACTGTGGACAGAGGTTTGTAACGTTGTACAGGAGGCAGTGATCAAAATCATCCCCAAGAAAAAGAAATGCAAAAAGGCAAAATGGTTGTCTGAGGAGGCCTTAAAAATAGCTGAGAAAAGAGAAGAGAAAGGCAAAGAAGAAAAGGGAAAGATACGTCCATCTAATGCAGAATTCCAGAGAATGGCAGAGAGAGAGAAAAAAGCCCTTTTAAGTGAACTGTGCANCCCCAAGAAAAAGAAATGCAAAAAGGCAAAATGGTTGTCTGAGGAGGCCTTAAAAATAGCTGAGAAAAGAGAAGAGAAAGGCAAAGAAGAAAAGGGAAAGATACGTCCATCTAATGCAGAATTCCAGAGAATGGCAGAGAGAGAGAAAAAAGCCCTTTTAAGTGAACTGTGCAAAGAAATAGAGGAAAACAGTAGAATGGGAAAGACTAAAGATCTCTTCAAGAAAATTAGACATACCAAGGGAACCTTTCATGCAAAGATAGGCACAGTAAAGTACAGAAAGGGTATGAACTGAACAAAAGCAGAAGGCATTTAGACGAGGTGGCAAGAATACACTAAATCTTAATGATCCACACAGATAACCACAATGGTGTGATCACTCACCTAGAGCCAGACATCCTGCAGTGTGAAGTCAAGTGGGCCTTGGGAAACAAAGCTAGTGGAGGTGATGAAATTCCAGCTAAGCTATTTCAAATCTTTAAAAATGATGCTGTGAAAGTGCTGCACTCAATATGCCAGCAAATTTGGAAAACTCAGCAGTGGCCACAGGACTGGAAACAGTTTTCATTCCAGTCCCAAAGAAGGACAATGCCAAAGAATGTTCAAACTAATGCACAATTGCACTCATTTCNCTGTGAAAGTGCTGCACTCAATATGCCAGCAAATTTGGAAAACTCAGCAGTGGCCACAGGACTGGAAACAGTTTTCATTCCAGTCCCAAAGAAGGACAATGCCAAAGAATGTTCAAACTAATGCACAATTGCACTCATTTCACATGCTAGCTAAGTAATGCTCAAAATCCTTTAGGCTTCAGCAGTATGTTAACCAAGAACTTCCAGATATTCAAGCTGGATTTAGAAAAGCCAGAGGAACCAGAGATCAAGTTGCCAACATCCTTTGGATCATAGAAAAGCAAGAGAATTCCAGAAAAACATCTGCTTCATTGACTACTCTTAAAGCCTTTGACTGTGTGAATCACACCAAACTGTGGAAAATTCCTGAAGAGATGGGAATACCAGACCACCAATACCTCCTGTGAAACTTACATGCAGGTCAAGAAGCAGTAGTTAGAACCAGACGTGGAACAACAGACTGGTTCCAAATTGAGAAAGGATTACATCAAGGCTGTATATTGTCACCCTGCTTATTTAACCTATATGCAGAGTACATCATGCAAAATGCTGGGCTGGATGAAGCACAAGCAAAAGTCAGGATTGCTGGGAGAAATATCAGTAACCTCAGGTATGCAAATGACACCACCCTTATGGCAGAAAGCGAAGAGGAATAAAGAGCCTCTTGATGAAGGTGAAATAGGAGAGTGAAAAAGCTGGCTTAAAACTCAACATTCAGAAAACTAACATTGTGGCATCTGGTCCCATCACTTCATGGCAAATAGATGGGGAAACAATGGAAACAGTGACAGACTTTTATTTTCCTGGGCTTCAAAATCACTGTGCATGGTGACTGCAGCCATGAAATTAAAAGACACTTGCTCCTTGGAAGGAAAGCTATGACGAACCTGGACAGCATATTAAAAAGCAGACACATTACCTTGCCTACACATGTCCATATAGTCAAAGCTATGGTTTTTCCGGTAGTCATGTACAGATGTGAGAGCTGGAAAATAAAAAAGACTGAGCGCCGGAAAATTGATGCCTTCGAACTGTGCTGTTGGAAAGGACTCTTGAGAGTCCCTTGGACTGCAAGGGGATCAAACCAGTCAATCCTAAAGGTAATCAACCCTAAATATTCGCTGGAAGGACTGATACTGAAGCTGAAGCTCCAATACTTGGGCCCTCTGATGCAAAGAGCTGACTCATTGGAAAAAGACCCTGATGCTGGGAAGATGGAAAGGACTCTTGAGAGTCCCTTGGACTGCAAGGGGATCAAACCAGTCAATCCTAAAGGTAATCAACCCTAAATATTCGCTGGAAGGACTGATACTGAAGCTGAAGCTCCAATACTTGGGCCCTCTGATGCAAAGAGCTGACTCATTGGAAAAAGACCCTGATGCTGGGAAGGATTGAAGGCAGGAGGAAAAGGGGACGACAGAGGATGAGATGGTTGGATGGCATTACCGACTCAATGGACATGAGTTTGAGCAAGCTCTGGGAGATAGTGAAGGCCAGGGAAGCCTGGCGTGCTGCAGTCCATGGGGTTGGAAAGAGCAGGACATGGCTGAGTGACTGAATAACAACATATAGTCAGTGAAGATGCTTTCCCTTTTTTGGGTGTGTGTGTCTGTGTTTTCCTTTTTATTTATAGCTTATTATGTGATAGTTAAAAGACATAACAAAGTAAAAATTACCTGTAGCCTTTTGTTCCAAGATTTTCTTTGAAAATACAAAATTCTTAGCGAGTTCTACTGTATACTTTTGTATCTTGATAGCTTCAAATGATACTAACATCAAAGCATTTTTCTCATGATTAAGTATTCTTTGAAAATATTTTCAGTGTAGGTTTCATGGAATAGATAAGATGTCATTTTTAGCATTCTCCTTTTAGACATTTAGGTTACTTTCAGTTTTTGTTTTTTTCCATTCATGAATTATGAGGATTGGTGATTTAAATCACCAATTAATGTGAATGACATGCCAGATTAAGAAGGTAGCCTTGTGTATCTTTCCAATCATAGATTGAGAAGTTTTTGAAAAAGCTGAAATTGTTTTATTTTTCATTTTGAAAGTAATGAAAACAAATTTATATACAGAATACTACAGAAAATTTGAAATATAAAACAGTAAAGAATTAGCTCAAAACTATTTGCTTCTGCTGTTTTTGTTGTATCTGTAAAATATTTTTTTATATGGCTTAAGGATTTAACTAACTGGAAGAGCTGAGTTGTAATTTAAAAGATATGGGAGGAGTATTTAAGGGGTGAGAAAATGAATTTTTTTTTTAAGTAATAAGATTTGTTTCTTTCAACCAATCAACAGCTGAGTTTGAATGACTACTGTTCTGACTGCTGAGCTGTACTAATTCTACATTTTAATCACTGTTTTCTGCTTTAACAATATCTTGTCAAGAGCTCTACATAATAGTTTTAGTGATCTTGTGTGAAAATTTTAATACGTAGAGGTTATAACTTGTGGTTGAAGTCCTGTTTACCTGTAGAAAAACCGTGTGCATGTATTCTTTTTGTAGTGGTTTTCACGGCAAAAAAGAAATGGCCCTGGAGGGCCATTTGTTGGGTATATTTGTTGAATTCCTATCAAAAATATCTAGAAAATTCCTCACCAGAGGGGCCATTCTTCAAAGCAAAAAAAAAAAACAAACAAAAAAACTTCAGAATTAGTTCAATGTTTCATCATGTTTTTCAGAGAAGGCAAAATAAAATGAGATGATATCAAACACAAATTAATGTTATGTTTTGCAGTGATTTGTCCTAGGTTACCTGTTAAATGTCAGTGAGAGCTAGAGTAAAGGGAGAATGTAGAAAGTTGGAAATGATGATATTTATTCATTTTTGAAGCAGTTTATAGTGCAGAGGCATGAAACTTAGGCATGAAATTGCTGTTCACATGAGAGTGCCTCCTGATCCTTTTCTCCTTCCAGAAAAAATTTTTGATTAAAAAGGAAACTAGGTAAAATCAACTTTTTAATGAATAGCCTGATTATGTAGCATGCACTCTTAATCTTTTGCCTATTTTCTAGTTCTTTGACTTACCAAAAGGGAAGAATATCCAGGTTTTTAATTTTAATGTTTAATATACGGTTGCCCTTAAAAGTTCTTTGAAGGAGAAGTATCAGAGCCCAGTTAAAATCTATATGATTTACAGTTTTGTGCTTTTTCATTATTACTTTCCATGGCTTTCTAAAACCCAGATATGTTGACAGTTCCATTTTCATTCAGATAGGAGTTTCATAGCATTATTAATACAGTCCACATTTTTCTTCAGGTGGAAATACCTTGTATTTTGATTGTATTTTATAACTATTAAAAAAATAAAAGTGTATAGTTACGAGATCAGCCAGAAAAGTGAATGTTTTGAGTTGCCAAAATAGCTTTGATGACTTAAACATTTTAACTTGAAATTTCAAGGCTGTCTCACTTGTAGACTGTATATGGTATGCTTAGTCACTCAGTCGTGTCTGACTCTGCCACCCTGTGGACTATAGCCCACCAGGCTCTTCTGTCCATGGGTTTTCCAGTCAAGAATACTGGAGTGGGTTAACATTCCCTTCTCCAGGCGATCTTCTTGACCCAGGGATCAAACCCAGGTCTCCTGCATTCCAGACATATTCTTTACCGTCTGAGCCACCTGGGAAGCCGCAAGACTCCATATTAGACCGGAAAAAAATCTGAACATTTTTAGTGACTTGGTGGCCTTTTTATATCTTTTCAGCTAAATTTCACTTAAATTGATGATTTACAATATGCATAAATGATCTCATTTTTATATTAAAAAGAAGCATGTTTTTGTATGTATGCAAAGGAGGAATCTGCACTGATACAAATCAAACTGTTAAGTTCAGGAATCTTACTTCAATTAGCATCTCTAGAAGAAATGATAGGTACTAAGTTGGTCGTCTCTTACAGGATCTGTTAAAAAAAAAAAAGCAAGTTCCAGAAAAAACATCTGTTTCTGCTTTATTGACTATGCCAAAGCCTTTGACTGTGTGGATCACAATAAACTGTTGGAAATTCTGAAAGAGATGGGAATACCAAACCACCTGATCTGCCTCTTGAGAAATCTGTGTGCAGGTCAAGAAGCAACAGTTAGAACTGGACATGGAACAGCAGACTGGTTCCAAATAGGAAAAGGAGTACGTCAAGGCTGTATATTGTCTCCCTGCTTATTTAACTTATATATGCAGAGTACATCATGAGAAATGCTGGGCTGGAAGAAGCACAAGCTGGGATCAAGGTTGCCAGGAGAAATATCAAGAACCTCAGATATGCAGATGACACCACCCTCATGGCAGAAAGTGAAGAACTAAAGAGCCTATTGATGAAAGTGAAAGAGGAGATTGAAAAAGTTGGCTTAAAGCTCAACATTCAGAAAACTAAGATCATGACATCTGGTCCCATCATTTCATGGGAAATAGATGGGGAAACAGTGGCAGATTTTATTTAGGGGGTCTCCAGAATCACTGCAGATGGTGACTGCAGCCATGAAATGAAAAGACTCTTAATTCCTGGAAGGAGAATTATAACCAGCCTAGACAGCATAAAAAAAGCAGAGATACTACTTTGCTAACAAAGGCCCATCTAGTCAAAGCTATGGTTTTTCTGGTGGTCATGTATAGATGTGAGTTGGACAGTAAAGAAAGCTGAGTGCTGAAGAATTGATACTTTTGAACTGTGGTGTTGGAGAAGAGTCTTGAGAGTCCCTTGGACGGCAAGGAGATCCAACCAGTCCACCCTAAAGGAAATCAGTCCTGAATATTCACTGGAAGGACAGATGCTGAAGGTGAAACTCCAGTACTTTGGTCACCTGATGAGAAGAGCTGACTCATTTGAAAAAACCCTGATGCTGGGAAAGATTGAAGGCAGGAGGAGAAGGGGACGACAGAGGATAAGATGGTTGGATGGCATCACTGACTCAATGGACATGAGTTTGGGTAAACTCTGGGAGTTGGTGATGGACAGGGAGGCCTGGCACACTGCAGTCCATGGGATCGCAAAGAGTTGGACATGACTGAAAGGCTGAACTNGTGGCATCACTGACTCGATGGACGTGAGTCTGTGTGAACTCCGGGATTTGGTGATGGACAGGGAGGCCTGGCGTGCTGTGATTCATGGGATCGCAAGGAGTCGGACACGACTGAGAGACTGAACTGAACTGACATTTCCTTTCTCTTTTGCCTTTCACTTCTCTTATTTTCTTAGCTATTTGTATGGCCTCCTCAGACAACCATTTTGCCTTTTGCATTTCTTTTCCTTGGGGATGGTCTTGATCACTGCTTCCTGTACAATGTCAGGAACCTTTATCCATAGTTCTTTAGGCATTCTGCCAGAGAGAATCCCTTGAATCTATTTTTCACTTCCACTGTATAATCGTAAGGGATTTGATTTAGGTCATAGTTGAGTGGTCTAGTGGTTTTCCCTACTTTTTTCAATTTAAGTCTGAATTTGACAGTAAAGAGTGCATGATCTGAGCCACAGTCATCTCCTGGGTTTGTTTTTGCTGACTGTATGGAGCTTCTCCATCTTTGAAACTTCTTCATCTTGTCTGTATTACCTCCACCATAGTTTGGCCCCAGGTAAATAACAGGGCGGGAACATAGCCTCATCCATCAACATAAAATTGGATTAAAGATTTACTGAGCATTGCCCTGCCTATCACAACAAGACCCAGTCTCCCCTCAGTCAGTCTCTCCCATCGGGAAGCTTCCATAAGCCTCATATCTTTCTCCATTGAAGGGCAGACAGACTGAAAGCACAGTCACAGAAAACTAACCAATCTGATAACATGGACCACAGCCTTGTCTAACTCAGTGAAACTGTGAGTCATGCTGTGTTGGGCCACCCAAGAGAGATGATGGGTCATGATGGAGAGTTCTGACAAAACGTGGTCCACTGGAGAAGGGAATCACAAACTGCTTCAGTATTTTTGACTTCAGTATCTCATGAACCATATGAGAAGGCAAAAGATAAGACACTGAAAGATGAACTCCCCAGGTTGGTAGGTGCCCAATATGCTCCTGGAAATCAGTGGAGAAATAATTCCAGAAAGAATGAGGAGATGGGGCCAAAGCAAAAACACCCAGTTGTGGATGAGACTGGTGATGGAAGTAAAGTCCAATGCTGTAAAGAGCAATATTACATAGGAACTTGGAAGTTAGGTCCATGAATCAAGGCAAATTGGAAGTGGTCAAACAGGAGATGCTAAGAGTGCACATCAACATGTTTAGAGTCAGTGAAGTAAAATGGACTGGAATTGGTGAATTTAACCCAGATGACCCTTATATCTACTACTGTGGGCAAGAATCCTTTAGAAGAAATGACAGAATGATCTCTATTCATTTCTAAGGCAAAACATTCAATAGCCCAGTAATCCTAGTCTATGCCCTGACTAAAGAATGCTAAAGAAGCAATGCTACAGAAGCTGAAGTTGAACGGTTTTATGAAGATCTGCAAGGCCTTCTAGAACTAACACCCCCAAAAGATGTCCTTTTCATGACATGGGACTGGAATGCGAAAGTAAGAAGTCAAGAAATACCTGGAATAACAGGCAAATGTGGCCTTGGAGTTCAGAATGAAACAGGGAAAATGCTAATAAATTTTTGCAAAAAGAATGTAGGCATTCAGTTTAAAATTTATAAATTTCTGATCAGCCAAGATGGTAGACTAGGAAGACTCTGAAATCATCTCCTCTCATATGCATGCCAAAATTGCAACTATTTATAGAACCATCAATGAATAAAACAGGAACCTACCAGAAAAGATCTTCTACAACTAAAGACATAAAGAAGGAACATCAGTACTGCTAAGAGGGGCTTAGTCACAATATAGTCAAGTCCCCTACCCCTGAGTGTTTAATCCATAAATGGGAGATTAATTAAAATTGCAGAATTTTTCCCCAAAGAGTAAGGGAGACTATGCCCCATATCCAGGCTTGGGGATTCTGCACCAGAGAGACAAGCCCCTGTGTATTTGGTTTTGGAAGTCATCAGGGCTTACTTTAAGAAATCCCAGGGGTCTGTGTGAAATAGAGGCTCCACTCTTAAACTATTATTCACTGAGTTGTGTCTGACTCTTTGCAATCCTATAGACTGTAGGCCAGCAATCTTCTCTGTCTACAGGATTTCCTAGGCAAGAAAACTGGAGTGAATTGCCATTTCCTTCTCTAGAGTATCCTCCTGACTCAGGGATCAAGCCTGGGTCTTCTGCATTGTCAGGCAGATTCTTTATCATCTGAGCCATTGCATGCTCCAGGACCCAGAGCTAAAGCAGTAATTGGAAAGGAACCTGAGTCAGACTCATCTACCTATCTTAGAGAGCCTCAGGAAAGGCAGGTGGAACCTACAGCTCACTCTGGGAAGCTAGACAGTAGTGACAGCCATTTGGGGAAATCTTTCTACCACAATGACAGTGATGCTGGTAAGTGCAATTTTGGAGTATTTTCTATAGATTTTCAGCCTCCAGATTCAGCCTTGCCCTTGCACAACACCCTGTAGACATCTTAGGCCAAGCAACTAATTTGGCATAGACACAGACCAACCCACTTGCAGATAGGCTGCTTTAAGAATCCTTGAGCCCACAGCCTCCCCTGGACATAGTCCTACCCACAAGAGCACCCAGGACTTGGCACCGTACACTAATTCACAGGCACTCGTCCTGGGATCCCTACTAGACACAGGCTATAGGCCTCAAGGCCCTACAGCCAGAGAGCTTGGGACTCAGATCTGCATACCAGTGGGCAGACAGCAGCCTTAGAAGAGCTGGCCCACCTACCAGTGAACCTGCTTGAGCCTCAGGCTATACCTCACCAGCAGGCAGAAAAAAGCTTCTGGAGGACTATAGTCCTGCAACCTACAGATCTAGGTCACCCATAAGCACGCCAGCATCTTCCCTGGGACAAGTCCAGCTCTCCAACTGCTGTTCAGTGAGCCTGGTCTAGCCTCAGGCTCATTCCACCCACCAGTGGGTAGACATTAGCCACAGGCCAACTGCAGCCTTGCAGCCTACGGATCCAGGCCACCCATGAGCAGGCCAATACCTTCCCTGGGACCAAATGGGCCATGGTGCTGCCTACTATGTGCCAATATAAGCTTTGAAACATCATGGACACCACAGCCAAGTATGTCAGGAACTGACCACACTCAGCAGTCTCTTGAGTCTGAAAGCCAGGAATCAGCTCTGCCCACCAGTAGAACAGTGCTAGCTTCAGGACCTATTTAGATATAAAAGTTTCATGGTAACCACAAACTTAAAATTTACAGTAAATATAAACACAAGAAAAGAGAAAGGAATCCAAACATAATACTAAAGGTGGTTATCAAACCACAAAAGAAAGGAAAAAAAAAAAAAGAAAGAAATAACTGCAGCAATTAAGGAAATGGCAAGAAGAACATACATATCAATAGTTATCTGAAATGCAAATGGACTAAATGCTGCAATCAAAACACATAAAGCGGCTGAATAGATACAAAAACAAGACCTATATATAAGCTGCCTATAAGATACTCACCTCAGATACTGTCTCTTATNGGCAAGAAGAACATACATATCAATAGTTATCTGAAATGCAAATGGACTAAATGCTGCAATCAAAACACATAAAGCGGCTGAATAGATACAAAAACAAGACCTATATATAAGCTGCCTATAAGATACTCACCTCAGATATAGAGAAACACACAAACTGAAAGTGAGTGAATGGAAAAAAAAAAAAATTATATGAAAACAGACATAAAAAGAAACCCAGATTAAGAATACTTTTATCAGACAAAAGAGGCATTAAAATAAAAACTGTTACAAGAGACAAAGAAGAACATCAAGAGATCAATCCTAGAAAAAGATATAACAATTGTAAATATATATGCATCCAACAAAACACCACCTAAATATATAATGAAGATATTGATGGACATAAAGGGAGAAACTGACAGTTACACAATATCAGTAGGATACTTTAACATGTCCTTTACATCAATGGACAAATCATTCAAACAGAAAATCCAAAAAGAAACATTGGTTTTAAATGCTATATTAGACTTGATGGACTTAATAGACACATACAGAACATTCTTCTCACAGGCACATAGAACATTTTCCAATGTAGATTAAGTATTAGGACACAAAACAAACCTCAGTAAATTTGAGAAAAATGAAAGCATAACAAGTATCTTTTATGACCACAATGTAATGAGAATAGAAAACAACTACAAAAAAACCCCCACAAACTCAAGGTGACTTAACAATATGCTACTAAAAACCAATGGGTCACTGAAGAAATCAAAGAGAAAATAAAATACCTTTATATACCTGGAGACAAATGATAATGAAAACATAATGATCCAAAATCTATGGAACAGAGCAAAAGCAGTTTTTTAGCAATACATGCTTACCACAAAAAAACAAACACACAAAACCTCAAGTAAACAATGAAACTGTACTGTTAAATGAACTGGTTTCCCAGTTCAACTCAGTTAGGAGAACAAACAACTCAATTAGCTAGGGAGAAATTATAAAGATCATAGCAGAAATAAATAAGAGACTAAAATAACAATGTCAATTTAAAAGACCAATGAAGCAAAGAGCTAGAAAGATAAACAAAATTGATAAACCTTTATTTAGTCAGACACATCAAAAAAATAAAGAGAAGGCCCAGATCAATAAAATCAGAAATGAAAAAGAAGTTAAAAACAGCATCACAGAAATACAAAAGATCATAAGAAGTATTATGAACAATTGTATGCCAATAAAATGGACAACTGAGAAAAATGGACAAATTATCAGAAATATACATATAATCTCTCAAAACTGAAGCAGAAGGAAATAGAAAATATGAACAGACCAATTACCAGTATTGAAATTAAATCAGTAGTTTAAAAACTCCTAATAAACAGAAGTCCAGGACCAGATGTCTTCTCAGGTAAATTCTACCAAACATTGAGAGAAGAATTAACACTGAACAGTTCTCAGATTACTGCAAACATTGCAGAGAAAACTCATTCTGAGGCCAATATCACCCTGATACTAAACCCAGACAAAAATATATTACAAAAAAAAAGACAGTTACAGGCCTCTCTCTGATGAACTTGGATGCAAAAATCCTCAACAAAATATTATCAAGTGAATTCAGTAATATATTTAAAGAAACATACACTGCAATGATGTGGGTTTTATCCCAGGGATACAAGGATGGTTCAGCATCTGCAATTCAATCAATGTAATGCACCACATTAATAAACTGAAAAATAAAAACCATATGATTATCTCAATAGATGTAGAAAAACATGACAATATTCAACTTCTATTTATAATAAAAAAAAAACTCTTCATAAAGTTGATATAGAGGAAACAGACTTCAACATAGTAAAGATTATATATAAGTCAACAGTTAACATCATACTCAATGGTAAAAAGCCAAAAACACTTCCTCTAAGATCAGGAATAAGACATGAATGGCCACTCTGACCACTTTTATTTAACATAGGTAGGGAAATCCTAGCTATGGCAATCCGAGAAGAAAATAAATAAATAAATAAAAGGAATCCCAGATTGGGAAATAAGAAGTTAAACAGTCACTGTGTGCAGATGACATAATAATATATATGCGCTGCTGAGCTGTGCTAAGTTTCTTCAGTGTTCAACTCTTTGCGACTCCAAGGACTGTAGCCTGCCAGGCTCCTCTGTCCATCGAATTCTTCAGGCAAGAATACTGGAGTCTGTTGCCATTCCTTCTCCAGGGTATCTTCCCTACCCAGGGATCAAACTCAAGTCTCCTGAATTACAGGCAGATTCTTTGCCATCTGAGCCACCATATGGAAAAGGCTTAATCTGGTCAGTAGTCAGGAAAGTTAATATTTAATATGCATTTAAATAACCATGAATTAGAATTTTACATTGAGATTGGGGGAAAGTGTCGAAATCTAGTGATTACCAAGTGCAAGAGATGATGGAGAAAATCAGGAATTTTTGCATACTACTAATGGGGATGTAAATCATATTTCAGAGAGAATTTTGACAGTTCCTAGTAAAGTTGAACATGAGCATATTCTAAAATTATCTAAAAATATATACTCTAGAGAAATTCTAGCATAGGTGCACAAAGCAACATATATAAAATTGTTTATTGTAGAATTGTTCATAGTAGCAAAAGCTGAGAAAAAAAAAAGTTGAATAACCATTGAAATAAAGATGGATGAATAGATTGTGGGAAATCCACTTAATGGAAAACCATAATAGAATGATGTTTAAAATTAATTAAAGCTATATGTAACTATGAAAACCACAATATACCAAAAAGAAATGTTGCATGAACAATGTTCATCCACTTAAATTGTTAAATACTCAACTAAAAAAAAATTACCTGTCTATATACACACAACTTCAGGATATTGGTGAGTGCTTTCAGAAAGACAGTATGAGGAGTTCCTTGGATCTTCCCAGGAACCAGCTGTAATTGGTGGAAAAAACTTAAGTCTCCAGAAATTGTCCTAAGCAAGTAAGATAAAAGAAGAAACATATATTCAAGAAAATCTTCTAAATCTCAGAATGTGTGAGTTTGTAGCACCTGCTCCCTTTGTTGCAGTGAAAAGGAAAAGAGAAATGAGTTTTTTCTTTCCCTTTCCTGAAAACAAAAAAGATAAAGAGAAGAGTGAGCAGGACTGAACAATTCTAGCTTTTCTACTTTAACTGCACCTAATTCTGCATATCGGTAACTAAGTTTGCTTTTCTGCCCCCCTAACTCTGCAAGAACTACACTTCACACCTATTGTCTCTTCTGGTTGTTGTTTACTTGCTCAGTTGTATCAAACTCTTTTGCCACCCCATGGACTGTAACCCACCAGACTCCTTTGTCCATGGGATTTCCCAGGCAGAAATACTGGAGTGGGTTGCCATTTCCTCCTCCAGGGGATCTTCCCAACTCAGGGATCAAACCCGCACCTATTGAGTCTCCTGCATTGACAGGTGGGTTCTTTTCCCTCTGAGCCACCTGGGAAGCATTTCCCTTTGACTCTATGCTAAATACATCAAGTATCTGGTGTTTACCTTTACAACACTCTTTTTCTTACAGTTCTTCCTTTTTACATACCAGAAAGAAGGCTGTAGAGCCAACAAACTCCCAGACTAAATTATTGAGTTACTACACCAGCCTATGACTGTCTTTGAAACAGTGCAAGAGGAAGAATTCAAGACCCTAACACCTTTGTTTCTCATCATCAACTCCTAACTTCAAGTCCTCATCTTATAGAAGTCCCTAGACTCCTCATGGACTTCCCAGGTGGGGCTAGTGGTAAAGAACCCACCCGCCAGTGCAGGAGATGTAAGTGGCACAGGATCAATCCCTGAGTCAGGAAAATCACCTGGAGGAGGGTCTGGCAACCCACTCCAGTATTCTTGCCTGGAGAATCCCATGGACAGACATGACTGAAGTGACTTAACACACACAGAGAGACTCCTCATGGAGGGGAGACACTGTTCTTGACGTGTGAACCTACTGTGTTCCTCTCTCCACCAGTTGAGAATTAAAGCCACCTTTCTATTACCTCCAAATTCTATCTCCATAGTTTTTATTCAGTTTCAGCGGGCAGATAAAGCTAAGAATTTGACCAGCAACACCTTCCTAGATCCTCTCCAACTGGCCAAGATAACGAGAGCTCTAATTTAGACATGTGCGATCAAGCAAAGGAGCCCATCTTTTCCTCAGCCCCTGGACAAGAGATAGGTTATTTCACTATCTCACTTGGAAAGGCAGGCTGCCAGCATTTCTCATTTCCCACTCCCTGACTCCAAATTAAACGAATTACTCCATTCCTGGCAAGGGTGGCCAAATATTGAAGGCAATCTTCCTCCACACAAGCAAAGGAGCCCATCTTTTCCTCAGCCCCTGGACAAGAGATAGGTTATTTCACTATCTCACTTGGAAAGGCAGGCTGCCAGCATTTCTCATTTCCCACTCCCTGACTCCAAATTAAACGAATTACTCCATTCCTGGCAAGGGTGGCCAAATATTGAAGGCAATCTTCCTCCACTCATACCCAATTTGTAAGGCTGAAGACAACTTCATAGGAGATGTAAGCCTAAAAGGAAAAAAAAAAAAAAGAGGACAGTGCCCAATCCCAGTGTTCTGCCAATGTATCAAGGGCATCCCTGCAGGAGAAGCAGGCCACAGTCTCCATTCCAAGCCCTAAAGTAGGAGTTCACAGATTTTGATAGAAGATATACTACCAAAACAATCTTTGAAAAAGCTCTCTCCAGAAGACACAGATTATTTGCAATATTGTGGAGGATTTCAAGCCTAAGGGTACATTTAGAAACAATATACACTTTGATAGTATGCAATTAAGAGCAACAAGCTAGACAAAAGGTCAGCTAATTTACCAGAGAGAGAACTAAGGAAAGAGACTGCTAAGAATAGCCCTTCTGAATTCAGAACAAGTTGCAAAGACTTCCTGAAAGAAATACCTCTCCAAATGGATCCCAGTTTGATTGAGTCAGACTTGGAGTAATTTATGACTTCATAACAAAAACAGAACATTCACTGGGGCAATTAATGCAGCTTAAAAGCTGAGGGGATACCAGAAAAGGGAGTTGGTTTAACAGAGATTGCATAAGAGAGAGACAAAGAGAGTTCTATTGAAACTGCACCACCCCAGCCTGACTGTGTGCATTCCCAAGTGCGCTCTTTGTGGGGTGATACCAGTTGTTTCACACTGAGGAGACAGAAGATAAATGTCAATGAAATAGTCCAGCCTTGTAAATAAACAAGTAAATGAACAAACAATAACAAAATCAAATCCCAGAGTCTTGAAGGATCAGTATCCAGGGTTGCTGTAATGTACCCTTTGAAATAACTAGTTTATAACAACGACAATGACAGCAAAACTCGCCACCCATTAGAAATGCAAATAAAAGGGTTACTATTATTCCATAAACAGAGGGAATTAAACAGGTGAAGATACTGCCTGTGACAGACCAGAAATCAGAATGATAAGACAAAGACTTCAAAACAGCCATTATAAACATCCAAGAAGCAAAAAAAAAAAAAAAAAGTTAAGAAAAAAAAAAAAAAAGAAAGAAAGAAAGCCATGATGACAATGTATTATCAGATAGAGAATATCATCAGTAAAAAGACAGAAATTAGAAAAGTTAAACAAATGGAAATGTCCCTTTACTATGTTCTCANAGCCAAAAAAAAAAAAAAAAAGTTAAGAAAAAAAAAAAAAAAGAAAGAAAGAAAGCCATGATGACAATGTATTATCAGATAGAGAATATCATCAGTAAAAAGACAGAAATTAGAAAAGTTAAACAAATGGAAATGTCCCTTTACTATGTTCTCATGTTAGAGACTATCAGGGTGCTATAGCAGTAGACTCAAATAGCTGTTTATTTAGTGTCTACTTGAAATGAACTGTAAGATTTTGTTGTTGTTCAGTTGCCCAGTTATGTCTGATTTTTTGTGATCCCATGGACTACAGCAACCCAGACTTCCCTGTCCTTCATTATCTCCCAGGGTTTGCTCAAACTCAGATCCATTGAGTCAATGATGCCATCCAACCATTTCATCCTCTGTTGCTCCTTTCTCCCCTTCCTTTCCAGCATCAGGGTCTTTTCCAATGACTTGGCTCTTCACATCATATGACCACAGTATTGGAAGTTCAGTATCAGTGCTTCCAACTAATATTCAGTGTTGATTTCCTTTACTTTGATCTCCTTGCTAGCCAAGGGATTCTCAAGAGTCTTCTCTAGCATCACAGTTTGAAGGAATCATTTCTTCAGCACTCAGCCTTCTTTATGGTTGAACTCTCACATCCATACATGACTACTGGAAAAACCACAGCTTTGACTAGATGGACATTGGCAGTAAAGTGATGGCTCTGTTTTTTAATACACTGCTTAGGTTTGTCATAGCTTTGCTTCCAAGGAGCAAGAGTCTTTTAATTTCATGGCTGCAGTCAACATCTCAAGTGATTTTTGGAACCTAAGAAAATAAATCCTTTCACTGTCTCCATTTTTCCCATCTATTTGCCATGAAGTGATGGGACCAGATGCCATGATCTTTGTTTCTTGAACGTTGAGTTTTAAATTAGCTTTTAGGCTCTCTTCTTTAACCTTCATCAAGAGGCTCTTTAGTTCCTCTCACTTTCTGCCATTAGGGTGGTGTCATCTGCAAATCTGAGGTTATTGATATTTCTTCCAGGAATCTTGATTCCAGTTTGTGGTAAATCCAACTGGGCATTTCACATGATATACTCTGCATCTAAGTTAACTAAGTGGGTAACAATATACAGCTTTGATATAATCATTTTCCAATTTTGAGCCAGTTTGTTGTTCCACATTCTATTCTAACTGTTGTTTCTTGACATGCTTCTTTACATGCTTTTCAGGAGACATGCAAGGTGATTGATATTCCTATCTCTTGAAGAATTCTCCACAGTTTGTTGTGATCCACACTGTCAAAGGCTTTAGCATTGTTAATGAAGCAAAAGTAGATGTTTTTCTCAGATTCCCTTGCTTTTTCTATGATTCAGTGGATGCTGGCATTTTGAGCTCAGGTTCCTCTGCCTTTTCTAAATCCAGCTTGTACACTGGAAGTTCTCTGTTCATATACTGTTTTTTGCTAGCATGAAGGATTTTGAGCATTACCTTGCTACCCTGTGAAATGAGTACAATTGTGTAGTAATTTGTACATTTTTGGCATTGCCCTTCTTTGAGATTGAAATGAAAACTGACCTTTTCCAGTCCTGTGGTCACTGCTGAGTTTGCCAAATTAGCTGGAATACTGAGTGCAGAACTTTCACAGCATCAGCTTTTAAGACTTGAAATAGCTCAGCTGGAATTCCATTACCTCTACTAGCTTTGTTCACAGTGATGCTTCCTAAGGCCCACTTGATTTTGGACTCCAGGATGTCTGGCTCTAAGTGAATGAGATAACCACACCATCATGGTTATCTGGGTCATTAAGATCTTTTTTGTATAGTTCTTCTGTGTATTTTTGCCACCGCTTCTAAATATCTTCTAATTCTGTTAGATTCATACTGTGTCTGTCCTTTAGTGTGCCAATTTTTGCATGAAATGTTCCCTTTGTATCTCTAATCTCCTTGAAGAAATCTCTAGTCTTTCCTTTTCTATTGTTCCCCTACTTTTTTTTTTTTTTTTTTTTGGTGTTTTTTGCTTAGGAAGGTTTTCTTATCTGTCCTTGCTATTTTTGGAACTCCACATTCAGGTGGGTGTATTTTTCCTTTTCTCCTTTGCCTGTCACTTCAAGAAGATATAAATCATATCTCCTACTGGTCAATTTTATACCCATATTTCCAAGATCTTGCATAGAGTTTGGCATATAGTACACATCAAATAAACCTATTTAATAAAACACGTGATTCTAGAGCCTTAAAGAGAGATTCAGATATTGACATTTTGTATTTACACATCTACTCAACCATTTTCCTGTTTAAAGGGAAGTAACCGTTAATGCTGCTGCTGCTGCTAAGTCACTTCAGTCGTGTCCTCCTCTGTGTGACCCCATAGACGGCAGCCCACCAGGCTCCCCCATCCCTGGGATTCTCCAGGCAAGAATACTGGAGTGGGTTGCCATTTCCTTCTCCAATAACCCTTAATGAGCACCTCTCATATGCCAGACATAGCACTAGGGAATCATGGATACACTTTATTTTTCAGCTTCACAACTTTATGAAGACAATAGTATTGCCCATTTTGTAAATTAAGCAAAAAAAAAAAAAAAGCTAAAAGAGATGAACTTAAGGTCATAAGTTACTAAGTGTGAAATTAGCATTAAATTTTTATGGAATTAAAATTTGTGTGGAAAACAGTATGGATAGTATGGAATTAAATTTCTGACTGGTTCATTATAGGCCTTTGGTGTTTATGCAATACTGTTTCGTGGTAGAAGAAAATTAAAACTCATTCAACAATAAAAGAAAAGTTGGAGATAGTAATAAAGCTGTATGCACCTTTTGAGTTTGAGGTTAGTACAACCTCATAATTGTTTCCTATTAACAAGCCAGACCTAACTCATCTGAGATGAGTCATGATGCTATGGATTGAATATTTGCTGTTTCTCAGCCACTCAGTCATGTCTAACTCTTAGAGATCCTGGACTGTAGCCCTCCAGACTCCTCTGTCCATGGGATTTTCCAGGCAAGAATACTAAAGTGGATTGCGATTCCCTCCTCCAGGGGATCTTCCTGACTCAGGGATTGAACCCAAAGCTCCTGTGGCTAGTGTATTTCAGGCAGTCTCTTTATCACTGAGCCACCTGGGAAGCTCAATTGAATGTTCAGTTCAGTTCAGTTCAGTTCAGTTCAGTCGCTCAGTCGTGTCCAACTCTTTGTGACCCCATGAATGCCAGGGCCACCCTGTCATCACCAACTCCCAGAGCTCACTCAGACTCACGTCCATTGAGTCAGTGATGCCATCCAGCCAGCTCATCCTCTGTCGTCCCCTTCTCTTCCTGCCCCCAATCCCTCCCAGCATCAGAGTCTTTTCCAATAAGTCAACTGTTTGCATGAGGTGGCCAAAGTACTGGAGTTTCAGCTTTAGCATCATTCCTTCCAAAGAAATCCCAGGGCTGATCTCCTTCAGAATGGACTGGTTGGATCTCCTTGCAGTCCAAGGGACTCTCAAGAGTCTTCTCCAACACCACAGTTAAAATGCATCAATTATTCAGTGCTCAGCTTTCTTCACAGTCTAACTCTCACATCCATACACGACCACTGGAAAAACCATAGCCTTGACTAGACAGACCTT
>SJYX01022292.1:0-75890 GCA_006410675.1 Oreotragus oreotragus | reverse complement strand
AAAACATTTATTTCTGCTTTTTTGACTATACCAAATCGTTTGTTTGCATCACAATAAACTGTGGAAAATTCTGAAAGAGATGGGAATACCAGACCACCTGACCTGCCTCTTGAGAAATATGTATGCAGGTCAGGAAGCAACAGTTACAACTGGACATAGAACAACAGACTGGTTCCAAATAGGAAAAGGAATACGTCAAAGCTGTATATTGTCATCCTGCTTATTTAACTTCTGTGCAGAGTACATCACGAAAAATGCTGGGCTGGATGAAGCACAAGCTGGAATCAAGATTGCTGGGAGATATATCAATAACCTCAGATATGCCAGATGATACCACGCTTATGGCAGAAAGTGAAGAACTGAAGAACCTCCCGATGAAACTGAAAGTGGAGAGTGAAAAAGTTGGCTTAGAGCTCAGCATTCAGAAAGCTAAGATCATGGCATCTGGTCCCATCACTTCATGGCAAGTAGATGGGGAAACATGGAAACAGTGGCTGACTTTATTTTGGGGGGCTCCAAAATCACTGCAGATGGTGACTGCAGCCATGAAATTAAAAGACACTTGCTCTTTTGGAGAAAAGCTATGACCAACCTAGACAGCATATTAAAAAGCAGAGACATTACTTTGCCAACAAAGGTCCATCTAGTCAAGGCTATGGTTTTTCCAGTAGTCATGTATAAATGTGACAGTTGGACTATAAAGAAAGCTGAGGACCAAAGAATTGAGGCTTTTGAACTATGGTGTTGGAGATGACTCTTGAGAATCCCTTGGACTGCAAGGAAATCCATCCAGTCCATCCTAAAGGAGATCAATCCTGAGTGATATTTGGAAGGACTGATGCTGAAGCTGAAAGTCCAACACTTTGGCCACATGAAACAAAGAGCTGTCTCATTTGGAAAAACCCTGAGGCTAGGAAAGTGAATGCAGGAGGAAAAGGGTACCACAGAGGATGAGATGGTTGGATGACATCACTGACTCAGTGGACATGAGTTTGGGTAAACTCTGGGAGTTGGTAATGGACAGGGAGGCCTGACATGCTGCAGTTTATGGAGTTGCAAAGAATTGGACACTACTACTAAGCAACTGAACTGAACTGAACTGAACCTGACTTTTGATGGGGTGTGTGTGTTGGGAGAATGGGAGGCTGGGTAGGGAGGTGGGGACTGGGGGGTTGAAATTCTATAGGATAGAGTTCTCTAGCCTTCTACACGGTCATAGTTTTTGGTATGTGTGCATGCATGCTCTGTCACTAAGTTATGTGTGACTGTAATTCCATGTGCTATAGTCCCCCAAGCTCCTCTGTCCATGGAATTTTTCAGGTAAGATTACTGGAGTGGGTTGCCCTTTCCTACTCCAGGGGATAATCCCGAGCCAGGGATGGAACCCACCTCTCTTGAATCTTCTGTATCAGCAGGCAGATTCTTTACCAAACAATGGCACTCATTAGGCAGGAATTCTTTGATGTAAACCAATAATTTTAATTAGCACAGGCTTATGAAAGTATTAATTTACATAAATGACTTCTTGAATTTCAGTAAGAAGTAATAACATCCTTGACTAAGTAGCAATTTAAAATACAGAGCAAATTAAAGGATTCAATTATATTATTAGCTCCAGCATATTTCTAACGTATTAAGATATTTGTTATACAAAATCCTAGTACCCTCCAATAACCTATTTGTCCTAAAAGTATCTTAGATTTAGCAAAATTTATAGACAAAATAAAATTGAACAGTGTTCCTAAGAATCATTGAAAGATTAAAGGAAAAATTTCTGATCAACTACTTAAAATACAAAACTCTTCAAAGATAATTGTTCTGTTATTCAAACAGTCTAGGAAAATTAATTCAAAAAATTGGCAAAAGTTTAGCATAGTCATTATATAAAAGATATACAAGATTTTACAGAATAATATTAAGACATGTATACGTAAATCTGCAAAAAAAGGAAAAAGTGATGAGAATATATAGAAAATTTTGATAAACTGTGAAATAAGTGTGCATTTAAATGAGATACAATTTATTCTCACTAAATATGGAAAATTTAATTCTAGTGCTCACGAGAATACATGAACTTGTTTTGTCATATACAGCACAGCATAAGGCAATAAAAACTCTTGTGACATTTTTGGATGTATTTCAAAATCCGTGAAACAAGTCATATATTTTGCCTAGCATTTTATTAGCATTGCATTACAGTAATAATCAAAGAAGTTAAAATTATTGTAAAAGATAATTAATAATGAATATATGCTGTGCTGTGCTGTGCTTAGTTGTGTCCGACTCTTTCCGACCCCGTAGACTGTAGCCCACATGGCTCCTCTGTCCATGGGATTCTCCAGGCAAGAATACTGGAGTGGGTTGCCATGCCCTCCTCCAGGGGAATCTTCCTGACTCAGGGATCAAACCTATATCTCTGGTGTCTCCTGCATTGCAGGCAGGTTCTTTACTCACTGAACCACCTGAGAAGGCCAATGATGAATATAATACCATTTAAAACATGCATATAGTATAATGTCCAGTAAAGATGCCAAAGTAAACATATGAGCATTCAATTTGTGACTGACAAAGCAGTTATTCACATAAAGTCTAGAAGAGAAATGATACAGAAATACAAACAATAATTGTGTTAGGGCTGTGGTATTACATGGGATCCTCTCATTTGCCAAGTTTTTTCTAATATTGTTATATGTTTATAAGTTTGATATGAGTGACATAAACAGGCATAGGAAGAGAGTAGAGGTTCCAGGTGATTTTTTACTGTATTCACTTGCTATGTGAGATAAAGTGCTGGTAAAAGAGTGTGAGAAGAAGAGAATGAACACATTCCTTAAAACTTTACAGAGCTGTCAAACTGTTCAGAAATAATTTGCTAAAATGTAGCATGAGCCTTTCCTTGGTCTCTTTTTTATTGTTTCTATCACCTGCAGATGTGACATAACAAAATTATGATGATTTACAGCTGTGCTGCAGAGAGGTTTATAATGTATATGGGAAAATCTTCATAATACTTGGAGCTTGAGGGTCTGTATGAAACCATGAGAAATTGCTTCAGAGACCATGCTGAAATATAAATCTCGTTTACAGAGACTGAGTAGAGGGGGGTACTATAGATAAAGGCAACTAAAATACAATATTTAAAATGACAGATCATCATAGAAGTTAAAAAATGCATTTAGCTTATCCAGGTGTGCTGCATTTACTCAATTTTGAGGGACTGTTAGTAAGCAAAGCACATATTATATTATGCTCTTTAGTGTTTTCATTGTTTAGGGGATCAAGTAGAAATATTCTCTTGAAAGATAAAGTATGTTATACACTTACAAAAGTAAGCCAGGTTAAGTCCCATCTTTGCCAAGTGAGTCAATATTAATATCTAAAAGGATACAGAACTCAAAAAGATTTGTTTGATAGAAAACCAGTCCTACATCTTTTCAAAGTATACATTAGATCAATACAAAATGAGCTGCCATCTCTGCGTAAAGAGATTGAATTCCAATGAAGATAGGTCTCTCTTGGGGAAGTTTATATTGTAACCATTAAAGTGTACAAGCACAAAAGGAGAAATAATTTGGCTTCATTTCTCATAGATACTTCTCAACTGCAAGTATCTTTTGGTCTACAGTGAAACCTGTGTCCAATTTTTTATCCCAAACTTTTTGGCCCAGAAAACTGATGACTTTATGAAGTAGATGAAGATTCTATAATTTGCAATCAAAAGTAGTATTGGGTTGTCAATGTCAGAGAATTGTGTTTTTCACTCGGAAAGGCCAACAGGGAAAGTTACAAATGCATATGTGGGAGCACAGTAGTGAAACAGCTAGCTCAAGTTTACATGTCTAAATATGGTAGAAGGAAGACTAGAAACTTATAGTTTTTATCTAGATTAATTAAAATTTGAAAACACTTGCATGAAATAAAAGTACATTTATATGGGACTTAGATTCAGTAAATATAGCCTGTATTTTGCTTATTGGGGATGAGGAGGGACTGGTAACTGGCTTTATGATAAAAATAAAAAATATCTCATTTCTCTGGACTTGCAACAGTGGACTTTCAAATTATAAGCAGACACATTTATCATGTTAAAATTAAAAGAACAAACTCTCTTTACCTACAGGTGGCTATTAGTTACCATAGAGAATAAAATAAAATCCAATGGGATAAAAGACAGAAGGTTTTCATGAGTCTCTGTGAAGAGATCAAAAAAAAAAAAAAAATGGGTGGAGAAAATCTGCAATACTGGCAAATGAAAGATAAACATTTGAAAGATAAACAAGTTGCATATGATTGATGATGTACTCAGAGCTATCATTATGACATGCAAAATAAACAAAGGAGTTACCCACTGTAGGGAAAGAGCAAATTACCCAAAGTGGCAGTGGCCAGATTCTCTCACCACAAGGCCTCTTGCTTTTGCCCCACATTTGGTAAATACATTGTTATGTAACAGCTGAGATCACTTATAGGACTGCATGTGTGTGTCACGATGTACCCACTTGGCCATGGGCCACTTTTGTTCTATAAATCTGTATAAGCTACACCTGAAAAGCCCTTGAGGCTATATTATGTCTGTGTTAAAGCTGTGTTAAGTTCACATCAAGGCTGCATTAAGGCCCCATATGGCTGTGTTATGTCTGAGTTATGGCTACATTATGGCTGGATTAAGCCTTTGTCTGCTAGGTCAACCACAAGAGTAAAGCATACATGCCTTGCTGCTGCAAACAAACATGTCTGCAGTTCCTATGGCTCCTCAAGTTTGCTTCCAGTTTCCCCATTCACACATTGCCTACGCTGCGTTCAGTGAACAGTGAGATACAGCGAGATAACTGGCATAGTTGATGGGATACCCAGCAGGTAGGGGAGCCTGAGGCTCCAGTGGATGGAGGAAGTCAGTGGACACCACATAGTATGTGGTACCTGGTGGCCACAGTCCTTTCAGTGTGCACCTCAGTTGAAGACTGGGAGATAATGGACAGATCACAGGATAATACTGAAAAGGCAGTACAGGAGGTGAGTTCCCATTTGCCAGATAATGTGCCGTGTACCGCCACTGGCACCATGAGATGGGTTTTCCTAACCTCTGAAGGCCAATATGAAGAGTGCTCTCCATGGTGCTACTCAAGTGCATGAAGTGCAGAGACAGGTGAAGAAGAGGTGGAACCATGCACATGTATGCTGAGGCAAGATACGGCTGGCCTTGAGGAACCCAGTGCCTCAGTCTATGGGGTAATGAGAGACGATAACAATGAACACTGTGAGACTGCAGGTCCCTGCTTGGCAGCGAGGCCTGTTGTACAGCAGAAAGTGAAACATGAGCAGTCTATGGCTCAGGGGGGACATCTTCAGGGGGCCACAATGTGACTGAGTTCCCAACGTATTGACCATATATTCAGGTAGAGTTGGTTGACTTGGGTAAGCAGTTACAGCAAAAGCAAGAGGAATGGTTGGCAGCATGGCTATTGCTACTCTGGGACACAGGGGTGGAGGGCATCATTTGTTCCAGGGATGAAATAGAAGGGTTTGCATCTACAACCACTCACCCCTCACTGAGACAAAGGTCGTAGAACGTTATGAGACTGCAGGTCCCTGCTTGTGAGCAAGGCCTGTTATGCAACTGAGACCAGAACAGCAGTTTAAGTGCCCATAGCAAAAGATACAGGCTGTGACTCTGAACATACAGACTCATGATGTGAGCTGCGAAGGCTACAAAAATCCTGTTTGAAGAGGTGGGCCCTGTGCCTGTGGGGGAATTTGCAGGTCCTTACTGAGAGAACTGGATGGAGACAGGCAAAGAGGATTAAAAGCATGAAGACTCCCAAGGGGACCTGAGCTGGCATGAGCCCCATCTGGGTTACACAAATGCATATGTGGGCTGATTTGTGCAGAGATGTACTGTAAAGGCTGTCTTATGATGTAGATGTAGCAGCACTGTGTACTATAAAGGCTGTTCCCTGTGACGTAGATTTAGTAGACGAGTGTACTGTAAAGGCTATGTTTTATGACATAGATTTAGTATAAGGGTGTACTGTAAAGGCTGTGTCCTATGATGTAGATTTAGTATCAGAATGTACTGTAGAGGCTGTGTTCTATGATGCAGATTTAGTAGAAGAGTGTACTGTAAAGGCTGTGCCCTATGATGTAGATTAAGTAGAACAGTCTCCTCTAAAGTCTGTGTCTTATGATGTAGATTTAGTAGAACAGTGTCCTGTAAAGACTGTGTCCTAGCTTTAGAATAGTGTACTGTAAAGCCTGTGCCTTATGATATGCTGCTGCTGCTGCTGCTGCTAAGTCGCTTCAGTCTTGTCTGACTCTGTGCAACCCCATAGATGGCAGCCCACCAGGTTCTGCCGTCCCTGGGATTCTCCAGGCAAAAACACTGGAGTGGGCTGCCATTTCCTTCTCCAATGCATGAAAGGGAAAAGTGAAAGTGAAGTCACTCAGTCGTGTCTGACTCTTTGTGACACCCATGGATTGCAGACTACCAGGCTCCTCCATCCATGGGATTTTCCAGGCAAGAGTACTGGAGTGGGTTGCCATTGCCTTCTCTGAAAGATATTGTTTGTGAATTACGACCCAGTATAACTGCTAAAATTCCAGAAATCACAATGATTATTATAGGCAAGGCTGAACAGATATCATGATTTTTTTCATATACAGGCTCCCCTTACCAATTATATTTGCATTCAATGATTTTGCAATGGACTTATGAATGCATTCATGCTAAATCACTTTAATCATGTCCAACTCTTGCAACCCTATAGACTATAACCTGTCAGAAGCTCTGTCCATGGGATTCTCCAGGCAAAAATATGGGAGTGGATTGCCATGCCCTCCTCTAGGGGATGTTCACAACTCAGGGATCAAACCTGCATCTCCTGCAGCTCCTGCATTACAGGTGGATTGTTTATTACTGAGCCATTAGGGAAGCCCAATGGATAGATGTTAGCAGATATTATTCAAGCATTTTTCTGTGTCTGGTTAGGCACCATAAATACTAAAGTGAAAAATCAATATATTTTTACCTTTGGCTTATATATTTCTGTGAATATTTGTACATTGTTTATGAAAGGGAGAAGAAAAATGGATAATTGAGGAATAATGTATTTTCTTGTGGGAAGCACTGAGTTATAAAAAATTCTGAGATGAAAACAAATGAAGTTGACTAGGGCTTCCCTGATAGCTCAGTTGGTAAAGAATCTGCCTGCATTGTAGGAGACCCCTGTTCAATTCCTGGGTGGGGAAGATCCGCTGGAGAAAGCTTAGGCTACCCACTCCAGTATTCTTGGGCTTCCCTTGTGGCTCAGCTGGTAAACAATCGACCTGTAGTGCAGGAGACCTGCGTTTGATCCCTGGGTTGGGAAAATCCCCTGGAGAAGGGAAAGGCTGCCTAGTCCAGTATTCTGGCCTATAGAATTTCAGGGACTGTATAATACATGGGCTCACAAACAGTCGGACACAACTGAGTGAGTTTCACTTTCACGAGGATCAACTAGAAAAGAGCAGGTGAATATCATCTATAAATTATAAGGTCATTGCAGCTGCATGCAATATATTCTACGAGAAACCTTGCTTACTCACTGCTTAAGACACAACCCTACAATGACTATTCATATCATTTCACCTGAATACTGTTTACTAAATCAGACTTTGCCACCTGAGCCAGGTGTAGTTCCTCAATAAAATAACCAACTAAATATGATGTGTACAATGAAAAGAATGAGCTGAGACAACCATATTCTTTCCTTGGAATTATATTAGGGAAATTTTTAAAAATTTAAGAAATTAATGACATGAAGTAAAAATTTCAGAGAGGACAGTGAATTGAATTGGAGTTGTTAATGACTGTGATAAAGCAATGAGGAAACAGACATTATGGAAAACGACTTAAAAGGAAGGATAGAGGAGGAAAAAAAGTCAGTAGACAAGGAGAAGAAAATAGAATCAGCAAGGAGAACCCTTTCTTTCCCCCTTTCTTCTATCCTTCTTCTCTTTCCACTCTCCCTTTCTTCTTCCTCCTTTGCTTTCTTCTCTAATCAAGGGGAAAAAACACATGTAACATTAAATTTTCCATCTTAATCATTTTTAAGTGTACAGCTTAGTATGGTTAAGTATTTTACATTGTTTGCAACGTATCTCTGAGACTTCTTCATCTTGCAAAACTGAAACTCTATACTCATTAAACATCATGCGTCTGCTGCCAAGGCTTTGGAAACTACCTTTCTACTTTCTTTTCCCATGATTTTGACTACTTTAGATACTTTATAGGAATGGAATCATACAAAATTTTCCTTTCATATTCCTATCGATTTTGTGAGCTATGTGCTTTTCCAGTGACAACAATGCGGTACATATACATCCTTACAACAGTTATGAAAATAAATACATATTTTTGAGATACAAAACAGTACCAAATAAACCCAAGTAATAACAAGTAGCAAGATTGTCCTATTGAGTCAAGGAAATAATTGAAACACACAATTTGAAATATTTATTCAATAAAATAATACTTGGTGGGGAGAGTACAACAAAAGTCCATCTAGTCAAAGCTATGGTTTTTCCAGTAGTCATTATGGATGTGAGGGTTAGACTATAAAGAAAGCTGAGCACCAAAGAATTGATGAACTGTGGTGCTGGAGAAGACTCTTGAGAGGCCCTGGGGCTGCAAGGAGATCAAACCAGTCAATTATTAATGAAATCAGTCCTGAATATTCATTGGAAAGACAGATGCTAAAGATGAAGCTCCAATACTGTGGCCACCTGATGCAAAGAACCAACTCATTGGAAAAGAATGATGCTGGGAAAGACTGAAGGCAGAAGGAGAAGGGGATGACAGAGGATGAGATGGTTGGATGGCATCACTGACTTGATGGAAATGAGTTTGAGCAAACTCTGGGAGTTGGTGATGGACAGGGAAGCCTGGTGTGCTGTATTCCATGGGCTCACAAAGAGTTGGGCACAACTGAGTGACTGAAGTTAACTGGGCGGGGGGAGTACATGGACCCAAGAAATATATTAGGTATTGGTGTTTAAGGGAGGTTAAAGTAAATATATCCCACTTTCACTTTGTGCCAGGAAAAAAAAAAGCAAATACTTTTAAAATACTTTAATGATTTTAAAATAAGTTTAATGTATTTTAACTGAGTTAGAAACCTGACAGAGAATGCAACTAATGATGAAATTTTTAATTATGTTTTCATAAAACTTTAAAATAGGTTTTAGTTCCACTTATCTTTCACAATGACAATACTCCTTGCTAGATTAATCTTAAAATAAACTTGGTGTATTTTAATCTTGTGTGAAGGTTTCAAATATGCACTGTAATGTATTTTAGTAAAATATATAAATTATGACATTTCTGTAAGCAGTTCTGTATATAAAGAGATACCTGTCTCTATGGGAAAGACTGAAGGCAGAAGGAGAAGGGGATGACAGAGGATGAGATGGTTGGATGGCATCACTGACTTGATGGAAATGAGTTTGAGCAAACTCTGGGAGTTGGTGATGGACAGGGAAGCCTGGTGTGCTGTATTCCATGGGCTCACAAAGAGTTGGGCACAACTGAGTGACTGAAGTTAACTGGGCGGGGGGAGTACATGGACCCAAGAAATATATTAGGTATTGGTGTTTAAGGGAGGTTAAAGTAAATATATCCCACTTTCACTTTGTGCCAGGAAAAAAAAAAGCAAATACTTTTAAAATACTTTAATGATTTTAAAATAAGTTTAATGTATTTTAACTGAGTTAGAAACCTGACAGAGAATGCAACTAATGATGAAATTTTTAATTATGTTTTCATAAAACTTTAAAATAGGTTTTAGTTCCACTTATCTTTCACAATGACAATACTCCTTGCTAGATTAATCTTAAAATAAACTTGGTGTATTTTAATCTTGTGTGAAGGTTTCAAATATGCACTGTAATGTATTTTAGTAAAATATATAAATTATGACATTTCTGTAAGCAGTTCTGTATATAAAGAGATACTGCTGAGCTCACTAGCTGTTATATAATTGAACTTATCAACTATCTTGCAATTTTTTAAAGAGTCTTCCTTTTCATCATNGTGAAGGTTTCAAATATGCACTGTAATGTATTTTAGTAAAATATATAAATTATGACATTTCTGTAAGCAGTTCTGTATATAAAGAGATACTGCTGAGCTCACTAGCTGTTATATAATTGAACTTATCAACTGTCTTGCAAGCTTTTAAAGAGTCTTCCTTTTCATCATCCTAAACATTTTTAAATCTCCTCTGCTTTCACAAAACTGGATTATCTTACACAGTGTGAGAATTTGTAATTAAAGTTTACTTAGAAAATGTATTAAGCACTATAGGAGCTTTTGTGCAAGTGCTAATGAATATACTGTATTTAATCATCAACAAACAGATCAGATATAAGGAGCTGATACGTTAAAGTAAGCAACTTTTAATAATGCAGATACACTCAAAATTGTGGTATTGGCATTGTAAGAAGTAGATTTATCCCATGTCATTTATGTTAAATGGGTATTTTTTTTAACTTCTCACTAGTGACATAGGTGTATGGTAACTATTAAGCAAACTTCTAACATGTAACAATTGGGAAAATTGTATGAATTATAATGACAGAGACAAAGAGTTTTTAAAACTAAAAAGAAAAGTATCATTTAGTAATGTGAAAGATTTTCCTCAAAACACTGAGTGCTCTTTGGAAGAAAATCTATGACAAATCTAGACAGTGTATTAAAAAGCAGAGACACCACTTTGTTGACAAAGGTCTGTATAGTCAAAGCTATGTTTTTCTGGTGGTTATGTATGGATGTGAGACTTGGACTACAAAGAAGGCTGAGCACTGAAGAACTGAGGCTTTTGAACTCAGTTGGAGAAGACTCTTGAGAATCCCTTGGACAGCAAGATCAAAGTAGTCAATCCTCAAAGAAATCAACCCTAAATATTTGTTGGAAGGACTGATTCTGAAGCTGAAGCTCCAGTACTTTGGCCACTCACTGGAAAGACCCTGATGCTGGGAAAGATTGAAGACAAGGTGAAACTGAGGCTTCAGAGGATGAAATGGTTGGATGGCATCACTGACTCAATGGACATGAGTTTTAACAAGGTCTGGGAGATGGTAAAGGGCAGGGAAACCTGGAGTGCTGCAGTCCATGGGGTCACAAAGAGTCAGGCATGGCTGAGTGACTGAACAATTGACTGCTAAATATTTGGAAAGTCTAATTCTGGTATTTTTAGGATCTTAGTGAGCCTGTTCATTAAGTGATCTCTAGACCTGGAACTGTTGGGCTAGATGATGATAAGGAAAAAGAACAGTTAATTTAGGTTATGCAGGAGATGAGCTGTGTATGATGATAGAAGGTATAAGCTAGTGAGGATGGATTAGAAAGAAAGAACTGCCAAGATCAACAGAAGCAATGTTTGGCTCCTCTGGGATATCATATCTTCTCCTGAGGAATCAAGGTCAAAGGGGAAAGATTCTCTGTAAGCAAAGAAGTAGAGAGTATACAGGTTTATCTGACCTCATGAACTAGAGAATGCTTTCATGCAAAAATGACTTGTACTCTCAATAATTTTTGGAAAAAAAAAATCTCTAAATGAGGCATTTATCCTCTGACTTTTGTGGTCCTCTCTAATCTTTAAGAAGTGTTGCTTACTAATGCTACACTTAGGGCCCAAGTCATTGTCTCTTACTAGAACAAAAACTCTGACATGGGGTTTAGAAGAGAACCATGGCCCCAGGAGCTCTAAAATATTGACTGTAGAGTGCCTCATTTTTCCTCTTTTTGGATAATTCATTCTTATGCAAGTGGTTTGTTCTTCCTATGGTTGGTGTAGGGTTAAGGCCTACACATTCATAGTAGTATTAGTTTTACTTTGCCATCACAGGATTTTCATGCTAACAGGGACCTTAGAAGCTGGCTGGTTCTTCTCATCTAAGTAATACTCAGGCGTGATAATACTCCCAGACCTAAAAACCAAGTTCCTCTCAATTTGCTGGCCCTTCCTTATTAGTCTATTGTTCTCTAAAAAATGAGAGTAATAAAAAACCCCTAAAAGCTCAGAGATTAGTACTGGGCTCAATCCTTTAAACATTGCAGTGCTTACATAAGATCCTGATGAGAGAAAGGAGAGATTCATTTGAGCGATGGCACAGACAGGTAATCAAACATAACAGAGTATATCAGTTCAGTTCAGTCGCTCAGTCGTGTCCGACTCTTTGCGACCCCATGAATCGCAGCACGCCACATTACTTTGCCAACAAAGGTCCATCTAGTCAAGGCTATGGTTTTTCCAGTAGTCATGTATAAATGTGACAGTTGGACTATAAAGAAAGCTGAGGACCAAAGAATTGAGGCTTTTGAACTATGGTGTTGGAGATGACTCTTGAGAATCCCTTGGACTGCAAGGAAATCCATCCAGTCCATCCTAAAGGAGATCAATCCTGAGTGATATTTGGAAGGACTGATGCTGAAGCTGAAAGTCCAACACTTTGGCCACATGAAACAAAGAGCTGTCTCATTTGGAAAAACCCTGAGGCTAGGAAAGTGAATGCAGGAGGAAAAGGGTACCACAGAGGATGAGATGGTTGGATGACATCACTGACTCAGTGGACATGAGTTTGGGTAAACTCTGGGAGTTGGTAATGGACAGGGAGGCCTGACATGCTGCAGTTTATGGAGTTGCAAAGAATTGGACACTACTACTAAGCAACTGAACTGAACTGAACTGAACCTGACTTTTGATGGGGTGTGTGTGTTGGGAGAATGGGAGGCTGGGTAGGGAGGTGGGGACTGGGGGGTTGAAATTCTATAGGATAGAGTTCTCTAGCCTTCTACACGGTCATAGTTTTTGGTATGTGTGCATGCATGCTCTGTCACTAAGTTATGTGTGACTGTAATTCCATGTGCTATAGTCCCCCAAGCTCCTCTGTCCATGGAATTTTTCAGGTAAGATTACTGGAGTGGGTTGCCCTTTCCTACTCCAGGGGATAATCCCGAGCCAGGGATGGAACCCACCTCTCTTGAATCTTCTGTATCAGCAGGCAGATTCTTTACCAAACAATGGCACTCATTAGGCAGGAATTCTTTGATGTAAACCAATAATTTTAATTAGCACAGGCTTATGAAAGTATTAATTTACATAAATGACTTCTTGAATTTCAGTAAGAAGTAATAACATCCTTGACTAAGTAGCAATTTAAAATACAGAGCAAATTAAAGGATTCAATTATATTATTAGCTCCAGCATATTTCTAACGTATTAAGATATTTGTTATACAAAATCCTAGTACCCTCCAATAACCTATTTGTCCTAAAAGTATCTTAGATTTAGCAAAATTTATAGACAAAATAAAATTGAACAGTGTTCCTAAGAATCATTGAAAGATTAAAGGAAAAATTTCTGATCAACTACTTAAAATACAAAACTCTTCAAAGATAATTGTTCTGTTATTCAAACAGTCTAGGAAAATTAATTCAAAAAATTGGCAAAAGTTTAGCATAGTCATTATATAAAAGATATACAAGATTTTACAGAATAATATTAAGACATGTATACGTAAATCTGCAAAAAAAGGAAAAAGTGATGAGAATATATAGAAAATTTTGATAAACTGTGAAATAAGTGTGCATTTAAATGAGATACAATTTATTCTCACTAAATATGGAAAATTTAATTCTAGTGCTCACGAGAATACATGAACTTGTTTTGTCATATACAGCACAGCATAAGGCAATAAAAACTCTTGTGACATTTTTGGATGTATTTCAAAATCCGTGAAACAAGTCATATATTTTGCCTAGCATTTTATTAGCATTGCATTACAGTAATAATCAAAGAAGTTAAAATTATTGTAAAAGATAATTAATAATGAATATATGCTGTGCTGTGCTGTGCTTAGTTGTGTCCGACTCTTTCCGACCCCGTAGACTGTAGCCCACATGGCTCCTCTGTCCATGGGATTCTCCAGGCAAGAATACTGGAGTGGGTTGCCATGCCCTCCTCCAGGGGAATCTTCCTGACTCAGGGATCAAACCTATATCTCTGGTGTCTCCTGCATTGCAGGCAGGTTCTTTACTCACTGAACCACCTGAGAAGGCCAATGATGAATANTCCATGGGATTCTCCAGGCAAGAATACTGGAGTGGGTTGCCATGCCCTCCTCCAGGGGAATCTTCCTGACTCAGGGATCAAACCTATATCTCTGGTGTCTCCTGCATTGCAGGCAGGTTCTTTACTCACTGAACCACCTGAGAAGGCCAATGATGAATATAATACCATTTAAAACATGCATATAGTATAATGTCCAGTAAAGATGCCAAAGTAAACATATGAGCATTCAATTTGTGACTGACAAAGCAGTTATTCACATAAAGTCTAGAAGAGAAATGATACAGAAATACAAACAATAATTGTGTTAGGGCTGTGGTATTACATGGGATCCTCTCATTTGCCAAGTTTTTTCTAATATTGTTATATGTTTATAAGTTTGATATGAGTGACATAAACAGGCATAGGAAGAGAGTAGAGGTTCCAGGTGATTTTTTACTGTATTCACTTGCTATGTGAGATAAAGTGCTGGTAAAAGAGTGTGAGAAGAAGAGAATGAACACATTCCTTAAAACTTTACAGAGCTGTCAAACTGTTCAGAAATAATTTGCTAAAATGTAGCATGAGCCTTTCCTTGGTCTCTTTTTTATTGTTTCTATCACCTGCAGATGTGACATAACAAAATTATGATGATTTACAGCTGTGCTGCAGAGAGGTTTATAATGTATATGGGAAAATCTTCATAATACTTGGAGCTTGAGGGTCTGTATGAAACCATGAGAAATTGCTTCAGAGACCATGCTGAAATATAAATCTCGTTTACAGAGACTGAGTAGAGGGGGGTACTATAGATAAAGGCAACTAAAATACAATATTTAAAATGACAGATCATCATAGAAGTTAAAAAATGCATTTAGCTTATCCAGGTGTGCTGCATTTACTCAATTTTGAGGGACTGTTAGTAAGCAAAGCACATATTATATTATGCTCTTTAGTGTTTTCATTGTTTAGGGGATCAAGTAGAAATATTCTCTTGAAAGATAAAGTATGTTATACACTTACAAAAGTAAGCCAGGTTAAGTCCCATCTTTGCCAAGTGAGTCAATATTAATATCTAAAAGGATACAGAACTCAAAAAGATTTGTTTGATAGAAAACCAGTCCTACATCTTTTCAAAGTATACATTAGATCAATACAAAATGAGCTGCCATCTCTGCGTAAAGAGATTGAATTCCAATGAAGATAGGTCTCTCTTGGGGAAGTTTATATTGTAACCATTAAAGTGTACAAGCACAAAAGGAGAAATAATTTGGCTTCATTTCTCATAGATACTTCTCAACTGCAAGTATCTTTTGGTCTACAGTGAAACCTGTGTCCAATTTTTTATCCCAAACTTTTTGGCCCAGAAAACTGATGACTTTATGAAGTAGATGAAGATTCTATAATTTGCAATCAAAAGTAGTATTGGGTTGTCAATGTCAGAGAATTGTGTTTTTCACTCGGAAAGGCCAACAGGGAAAGTTACAAATGCATATGTGGGAGCACAGTAGTGAAACAGCTAGCTCAAGTTTACATGTCTAAATATGGTAGAAGGAAGACTAGAAACTTATAGTTTTTATCTAGATTAATTAAAATTTGAAAACACTTGCATGAAATAAAAGTACATTTATATGGGACTTAGATTCAGTAAATATAGCCTGTATTTTGCTTATTGGGGATGAGGAGGGACTGGTAACTGGCTTTATGATAAAAATAAAAAATATCTCATTTCTCTGGACTTGCAACAGTGGACTTTCAAATTATAAGCAGACACATTTATCATGTTAAAATTAAAAGAACAAACTCTCTTTACCTACAGGTGGCTATTAGTTACCATAGAGAATAAAATAAAATCCAATGGGATAAAAGACAGAAGGTTTTCATGAGTCTCTGTGAAGAGATCAAAAAAAAAAAAAAAATGGGTGGAGAAAATCTGCAATACTGGCAAATGAAAGATAAACATTTGAAAGATAAACAAGTTGCATATGATTGATGATGTACTCAGAGCTATCATTATGACATGCAAAATAAACAAAGGAGTTACCCACTGTAGGGAAAGAGCAAATTACCCAAAGTGGCAGTGGCCAGATTCTCTCACCACAAGGCCTCTTGCTTTTGCCCCACATTTGGTAAATACATTGTTATGTAACAGCTGAGATCACTTATAGGACTGCATGTGTGTGTCACGATGTACCCACTTGGCCATGGGCCACTTTTGTTCTATAAATCTGTATAAGCTACACCTGAAAAGCCCTTGAGGCTATATTATGTCTGTGTTAAAGCTGTGTTAAGTTCACATCAAGGCTGCATTAAGGCCCCATATGGCTGTGTTATGTCTGAGTTATGGCTACATTATGGCTGGATTAAGCCTTTGTCTGCTAGGTCAACCACAAGAGTAAAGCATACATGCCTTGCTGCTGCAAACAAACATGTCTGCAGTTCCTATGGCTCCTCAAGTTTGCTTCCAGTTTCCCCATTCACACATTGCCTACGCTGCGTTCAGTGAACAGTGAGATACAGCGAGATAACTGGCATAGTTGATGGGATACCCAGCAGGTAGGGGAGCCTGAGGCTCCAGTGGATGGAGGAAGTCAGTGGACACCACATAGTATGTGGTACCTGGTGGCCACAGTCCTTTCAGTGTGCACCTCAGTTGAAGACTGGGAGATAATGGACAGATCACAGGATAATACTGAAAAGGCAGTACAGGAGGTGAGTTCCCATTTGCCAGATAATGTGCCGTGTACCGCCACTGGCACCATGAGATGGGTTTTCCTAACCTCTGAAGGCCAATATGAAGAGTGCTCTCCATGGTGCTACTCAAGTGCATGAAGTGCAGAGACAGGTGAAGAAGAGGTGGAACCATGCACATGTATGCTGAGGCAAGATACGGCTGGCCTTGAGGAACCCAGTGCCTCAGTCTATGGGGTAATGAGAGACGATAACAATGAACACTGTGAGACTGCAGGTCCCTGCTTGGCAGCGAGGCCTGTTGTACAGCAGAAAGTGAAACATGAGCAGTCTATGGCTCAGGGGGGACATCTTCAGGGGGCCACAATGTGACTGAGTTCCCAACGTATTGACCATATATTCAGGTAGAGTTGGTTGACTTGGGTAAGCAGTTACAGCAAAAGCAAGAGGAATGGTTGGCAGCATGGCTATTGCTACTCTGGGACACAGGGGTGGAGGGCATCATTTGTTCCAGGGATGAAATAGAAGGGTTTGCATCTACAACCACTCACCCCTCACTGAGACAAAGGTCGTAGAACGTTATGAGACTGCAGGTCCCTGCTTGTGAGCAAGGCCTGTTATGCAACTGAGACCAGAACAGCAGTTTAAGTGCCCATAGCAAAAGATACAGGCTGTGACTCTGAACATACAGACTCATGATGTGAGCTGCGAAGGCTACAAAAATCCTGTTTGAAGAGGTGGGCCCTGTGCCTGTGGGGGAATTTGCAGGTCCTTACTGAGAGAACTGGATGGAGACAGGCAAAGAGGATTAAAAGCATGAAGACTCCCAAGGGGACCTGAGCTGGCATGAGCCCCATCTGGGTTACACAAATGCATATGTGGGCTGATTTGTGCAGAGATGTACTGTAAAGGCTGTCTTATGATGTAGATGTAGCAGCACTGTGTACTATAAAGGCTGTTCCCTGTGACGTAGATTTAGTAGACGAGTGTACTGTAAAGGCTATGTTTTATGACATAGATTTAGTATAAGGGTGTACTGTAAAGGCTGTGTCCTATGATGTAGATTTAGTATCAGAATGTACTGTAGAGGCTGTGTTCTATGATGCAGATTTAGTAGAAGAGTGTACTGTAAAGGCTGTGCCCTATGATGTAGATTAAGTAGAACAGTCTCCTCTAAAGTCTGTGTCTTATGATGTAGATTTAGTAGAACAGTGTCCTGTAAAGACTGTGTCCTAGCTTTAGAATAGTGTACTGTAAAGCCTGTGCCTTATGATATGCTGCTGCTGCTGCTGCTGCTAAGTCGCTTCAGTCTTGTCTGACTCTGTGCAACCCCATAGATGGCAGCCCACCAGGTTCTGCCGTCCCTGGGATTCTCCAGGCAAAAACACTGGAGTGGGCTGCCATTTCCTTCTCCAATGCATGAAAGGGAAAAGTGAAAGTGAAGTCACTCAGTCGTGTCTGACTCTTTGTGACACCCATGGATTGCAGACTACCAGGCTCCTCCATCCATGGGATTTTCCAGGCAAGAGTACTGGAGTGGGTTGCCATTGCCTTCTCTGAAAGATATTGTTTGTGAATTACGACCCAGTATAACTGCTAAAATTCCAGAAATCACAATGATTATTATAGGCAAGGCTGAACAGATATCATGATTTTTTTCATATACAGGCTCCCCTTACCAATTATATTTGCATTCAATGATTTTGCAATGGACTTATGAATGCATTCATGCTAAATCACTTTAATCATGTCCAACTCTTGCAACCCTATAGACTATAACCTGTCAGAAGCTCTGTCCATGGGATTCTCCAGGCAAAAATATGGGAGTGGATTGCCATGCCCTCCTCTAGGGGATGTTCACAACTCAGGGATCAAACCTGCATCTCCTGCAGCTCCTGCATTACAGGTGGATTGTTTATTACTGAGCCATTAGGGAAGCCCAATGGATAGATGTTAGCAGATATTATTCAAGCATTTTTCTGTGTCTGGTTAGGCACCATAAATACTAAAGTGAAAAATCAATATATTTTTACCTTTGGCTTATATATTTCTGTGAATATTTGTACATTGTTTATGAAAGGGAGAAGAAAAATGGATAATTGAGGAATAATGTATTTTCTTGTGGGAAGCACTGAGTTATAAAAAATTCTGAGATGAAAACAAATGAAGTTGACTAGGGCTTCCCTGATAGCTCAGTTGGTAAAGAATCTGCCTGCATTGTAGGAGACCCCTGTTCAATTCCTGGGTGGGGAAGATCCGCTGGAGAAAGCTTAGGCTACCCACTCCAGTATTCTTGGGCTTCCCTTGTGGCTCAGCTGGTAAACAATCGACCTGTAGTGCAGGAGACCTGCGTTTGATCCCTGGGTTGGGAAAATCCCCTGGAGAAGGGAAAGGCTGCCTAGTCCAGTATTCTGGCCTATAGAATTTCAGGGACTGTATAATACATGGGCTCACAAACAGTCGGACACAACTGAGTGAGTTTCACTTTCACGAGGATCAACTAGAAAAGAGCAGGTGAATATCATCTATAAATTATAAGGTCATTGCAGCTGCATGCAATATATTCTACGAGAAACCTTGCTTACTCACTGCTTAAGACACAACCCTACAATGACTATTCATATCATTTCACCTGAATACTGTTTACTAAATCAGACTTTGCCACCTGAGCCAGGTGTAGTTCCTCAATAAAATAACCAACTAAATATGATGTGTACAATGAAAAGAATGAGCTGAGACAACCATATTCTTTCCTTGGAATTATATTAGGGAAATTTTTAAAAATTTAAGAAATTAATGACATGAAGTAAAAATTTCAGAGAGGACAGTGAATTGAATTGGAGTTGTTAATGACTGTGATAAAGCAATGAGGAAACAGACATTATGGAAAACGACTTAAAAGGAAGGATAGAGGAGGAAAAAAAGTCAGTAGACAAGGAGAAGAAAATAGAATCAGCAAGGAGAACCCTTTCTTTCCCCCTTTCTTCTATCCTTCTTCTCTTTCCACTCTCCCTTTCTTCTTCCTCCTTTGCTTTCTTCTCTAATCAAGGGGAAAAAACACATGTAACATTAAATTTTCCATCTTAATCATTTTTAAGTGTACAGCTTAGTATGGTTAAGTATTTTACATTGTTTGCAACGTATCTCTGAGACTTCTTCATCTTGCAAAACTGAAACTCTATACTCATTAAACATCATGCGTCTGCTGCCAAGGCTTTGGAAACTACCTTTCTACTTTCTTTTCCCATGATTTTGACTACTTTAGATACTTTATAGGAATGGAATCATACAAAATTTTCCTTTCATATTCCTATCGATTTTGTGAGCTATGTGCTTTTCCAGTGACAACAATGCGGTACATATACATCCTTACAACAGTTATGAAAATAAATACATATTTTTGAGATACAAAACAGTACCAAATAAACCCAAGTAATAACAAGTAGCAAGATTGTCCTATTGAGTCAAGGAAATAATTGAAACACACAATTTGAAATATTTATTCAATAAAATAATACTTGGTGGGGAGAGTACAACAAAAGTCCATCTAGTCAAAGCTATGGTTTTTCCAGTAGTCATTATGGATGTGAGGGTTAGACTATAAAGAAAGCTGAGCACCAAAGAATTGATGAACTGTGGTGCTGGAGAAGACTCTTGAGAGGCCCTGGGGCTGCAAGGAGATCAAACCAGTCAATTATTAATGAAATCAGTCCTGAATATTCATTGGAAAGACAGATGCTAAAGATGAAGCTCCAATACTGTGGCCACCTGATGCAAAGAACCAACTCATTGGAAAAGAATGATGCTGGGAAAGACTGAAGGCAGAAGGAGAAGGGGATGACAGAGGATGAGATGGTTGGATGGCATCACTGACTTGATGGAAATGAGTTTGAGCAAACTCTGGGAGTTGGTGATGGACAGGGAAGCCTGGTGTGCTGTATTCCATGGGCTCACAAAGAGTTGGGCACAACTGAGTGACTGAAGTTAACTGGGCGGGGGGAGTACATGGACCCAAGAAATATATTAGGTATTGGTGTTTAAGGGAGGTTAAAGTAAATATATCCCACTTTCACTTTGTGCCAGGAAAAAAAAAAGCAAATACTTTTAAAATACTTTAATGATTTTAAAATAAGTTTAATGTATTTTAACTGAGTTAGAAACCTGACAGAGAATGCAACTAATGATGAAATTTTTAATTATGTTTTCATAAAACTTTAAAATAGGTTTTAGTTCCACTTATCTTTCACAATGACAATACTCCTTGCTAGATTAATCTTAAAATAAACTTGGTGTATTTTAATCTTGTGTGAAGGTTTCAAATATGCACTGTAATGTATTTTAGTAAAATATATAAATTATGACATTTCTGTAAGCAGTTCTGTATATAAAGAGATACTGCTGAGCTCACTAGCTGTTATATAATTGAACTTATCAACTGTCTTGCAAGCTTTTAAAGAGTCTTCCTTTTCATCATCCTAAACATTTTTAAATCTCCTCTGCTTTCACAAAACTGGATTATCTTACACAGTGTGAGAATTTGTAATTAAAGTTTACTTAGAAAATGTATTAAGCACTATAGGAGCTTTTGTGCAAGTGCTAATGAATATACTGTATTTAATCATCAACAAACAGATCAGATATAAGGAGCTGATACGTTAAAGTAAGCAACTTTTAATAATGCAGATACACTCAAAATTGTGGTATTGGCATTGTAAGAAGTAGATTTATCCCATGTCATTTATGTTAAATGGGTATTTTTTTTAACTTCTCACTAGTGACATAGGTGTATGGTAACTATTAAGCAAACTTCTAACATGTAACAATTGGGAAAATTGTATGAATTATAATGACAGAGACAAAGAGTTTTTAAAACTAAAAAGAAAAGTATCATTTAGTAATGTGAAAGATTTTCCTCAAAACACTGAGTGCTCTTTGGAAGAAAATCTATGACAAATCTAGACAGTGTATTAAAAAGCAGAGACACCACTTTGTTGACAAAGGTCTGTATAGTCAAAGCTATGTTTTTCTGGTGGTTATGTATGGATGTGAGACTTGGACTACAAAGAAGGCTGAGCACTGAAGAACTGAGGCTTTTGAACTCAGTTGGAGAAGACTCTTGAGAATCCCTTGGACAGCAAGATCAAAGTAGTCAATCCTCAAAGAAATCAACCCTAAATATTTGTTGGAAGGACTGATTCTGAAGCTGAAGCTCCAGTACTTTGGCCACTCACTGGAAAGACCCTGATGCTGGGAAAGATTGAAGACAAGGTGAAACTGAGGCTTCAGAGGATGAAATGGTTGGATGGCATCACTGACTCAATGGACATGAGTTTTAACAAGGTCTGGGAGATGGTAAAGGGCAGGGAAACCTGGAGTGCTGCAGTCCATGGGGTCACAAAGAGTCAGGCATGGCTGAGTGACTGAACAATTGACTGCTAAATATTTGGAAAGTCTAATTCTGGTATTTTTAGGATCTTAGTGAGCCTGTTCATTAAGTGATCTCTAGACCTGGAACTGTTGGGCTAGATGATGATAAGGAAAAAGAACAGTTAATTTAGGTTATGCAGGAGATGAGCTGTGTATGATGATAGAAGGTATAAGCTAGTGAGGATGGATTAGAAAGAAAGAACTGCCAAGATCAACAGAAGCAATGTTTGGCTCCTCTGGGATATCATATCTTCTCCTGAGGAATCAAGGTCAAAGGGGAAAGATTCTCTGTAAGCAAAGAAGTAGAGAGTATACAGGTTTATCTGACCTCATGAACTAGAGAATGCTTTCATGCAAAAATGACTTGTACTCTCAATAATTTTTGGAAAAAAAAAATCTCTAAATGAGGCATTTATCCTCTGACTTTTGTGGTCCTCTCTAATCTTTAAGAAGTGTTGCTTACTAATGCTACACTTAGGGCCCAAGTCATTGTCTCTTACTAGAACAAAAACTCTGACATGGGGTTTAGAAGAGAACCATGGCCCCAGGAGCTCTAAAATATTGACTGTAGAGTGCCTCATTTTTCCTCTTTTTGGATAATTCATTCTTATGCAAGTGGTTTGTTCTTCCTATGGTTGGTGTAGGGTTAAGGCCTACACATTCATAGTAGTATTAGTTTTACTTTGCCATCACAGGATTTTCATGCTAACAGGGACCTTAGAAGCTGGCTGGTTCTTCTCATCTAAGTAATACTCAGGCGTGATAATACTCCCAGACCTAAAAACCAAGTTCCTCTCAATTTGCTGGCCCTTCCTTATTAGTCTATTGTTCTCTAAAAAATGAGAGTAATAAAAAACCCCTAAAAGCTCAGAGATTAGTACTGGGCTCAATCCTTTAAACATTGCAGTGCTTACATAAGATCCTGATGAGAGAAAGGAGAGATTCATTTGAGCGATGGCACAGACAGGTAATCAAACATAACAGAGTATATCAGTTCAGTTCAGTCGCTCAGTCGTGTCCGACTCTTTGCGACCCCATGAATCGCAGCACGCCAGGCCTCCCTGTCCATCACCATCTCCCGGAGTTCACTCAGACTCACATCCATCGAGTCCGTGATGCCATCCAGCCATCTCATCCTCTGTTGTCCCCTTCTCCTCCTGCCCCCAATCCCTCCCAGCATCAGAGTCTTTTCCAGTGAGTCAACTCTTCGCATGAGGTGGCCAAAGTACTGGAGTTTCAGCTTTAGCATCATTCCTTCCAAAGAAATCCCAGGGTTGATCTCCTTCAGAGTACATAGGTCAGTGAAAAGCTTCTCTAAAACAAACTGAAAAAGTGAAAATACCTGTTTTGAAATATAGTCACAATAGATTCAAGCAAAACCATTACTAAAATGTTTATTCAAATTTCTCTGAATTTTTTCAAATATATAAACTTAATATATGTGTGAATTTTTGCAAAGAATAAAAAAAATGTAAAAAGAGGAAATCATTAAAGAAAATTGTTTGAAGAACCTAGGAACACTGTAGATAATAGGGAAGCCCAAGAATACTGGAGTGGGTAGCCTATCCCTCATCCAGAGGATCTTCCTGGCCCTGGGAATCAAACTGGGGTCTCTTGATTTGTAGGCAGATTCTTTATCAGCTGAGTTACCAGAGAATCCCACATTTTCTGATAATATGTTAATAATAATAGCAAAGTAATAGAGTACAATACTGCAAATTTTCATTCTGGGCACTTTTTTTTTTTTCTCTCCAGCCCAAAGATACAATAGAAGACAAGCTCAGAGCCTCTGAATTGGAATGGCAGTTCTACCTGAGCAGGAGTAGAAATGCATGGAATACCTGAATCTACAATCAGAGGATTTGAGAAATCAAAATCCCCAAATTCTATCCACTGTTAATTGCTAACTGAAACAAAATGCAATTTAAAAATAAATTTCATCTTTTTTCCCCTTTTGTCCCATGAGAAAAGAACATGAAATAGCTATACATGCTAGTGTATGTTTGCAATAGTATTTATACAGAAGCAAATCTGCTCTACTAATAAGAAACTAAAAACACTTTTGGATATAGAGAATAGCCACATAAGTGTAATTATTTTATTTGTTTTGTTGCAAGATATAAGAGCTTTCATTCATACCAAAATTTTGTGTGTATTGAAAATTTAAAGATATACCTTTTTATAAAAATCCTGCGAGTCAGCTAATTTAATTTTTAGCTATAAACTCTGTGAATTTTCTTTCAATAGGCAATAAACATTATTTCAGTACAACTTTTATATTAACTTTGGTGTAATAAATACCACTGTAACAGGTTTAGAAACACCTCTTTGTTGAGACCAGCTCTACAAGCAGGGTTTCCAAAAGCACGACTGAGTGAGAGAATGAGAAAGGAGACACAAGAATTCAGAGAAAAGCACGCATCAGGGGACCAACACTGCTCCAAGGTGAAGGTGCTGAAATTGAATCCAAGCCAGCTAAAGATTTCAGCCGTGAAGGAAAGAGCTTGTGGGGAGTTAAGCAATAACTCATGTGGCCTTCAGGGCCAAAGAACAAAATGATCATTAACCATTGAGTAACTAAGAAACAGTAATCAATAACATATCAGTAACTATTACTAATATTCCTATCTATAGATTTTCTACCAGAAACATAAAACACGTGACTCTGAGACGCCAGTTGAGAAACAGTCTGGGATAGGTTTTCCGACCCCAGGATCATATCTTGTTTTCAAGGCTATGAACTGTTCCCTCTGAACTTGTTCCGAGAGTCTCATGCCTTATAACATCCCATTGATCAATAATTATAAATTTCTTTTGTGGCCCTTTTTGGGGCCTGCTTTTCTTTGATTCTTCCTGCTTCCTACACCTCTTGTCAATCTACAGCCTCTGGGGTAGGTTATCATTGTGTATGTGTATCTAGTCACTCAGTCCTGCCCAAATTTTTGGGACCCATGGACTGTAGCCTGCCAGGCTCATCTGCCCATGGGATTTCTCAGGCAAGAATACTGGAGTGGGTTGCCATTTCCTCCTCCAGGGAATCTTCCCAACCCAGTGGTCAAATGCATGTCTCTGGCATCTTCTCTGTCTCCTATGTATCCTGCAATGTGGATGGATTCTTTACCCACCGAGTCCCTAGGAAGCCCAGGTTGTTAGGAGAAGACACCAATAAAAATATGACATAGTATATTGATTCAAACTCCCTAGTTTTAGCAACTATAATTGTTTGACTAAGACTGAACAAAACTTTACACACACACACACATACACACACACACACTTTCTATCCTTATCTTTGGAATAATAAGCAAATTAATAAGGTAAACTAATTTATGTAAGAAATGACTACTTTCATGTATAATGTCTTTAAGAATTTTAGCATACTAATTATTTGTATTCAAAGGAATATTGAAAATCTATTACATATAAGGAAAGATCTCTATTTAGTAACTTGTAAGTTCTTTAAGAAACTTTGTAGCTCAAAAATATAAATCAACTATCTTGAATAATTTCTTATAATTCATCCCTTCAGTAGACATGGATTTGATAGGGCTTCTTATAATTCAAATTGCTTCTTAATTATCTTAATAATTTAGAAATACATTAGAGTTTTCAGTTTAAATGTTCGATTCCTGTGTCAAGAAGATCCCGTCGAGAATACTACCCTCTCTAGTATTATATTCGGGGAAGGCAATGGCACCCCACCCCAGTACTCTTGCCTGGAAAATCCAATGGATGGAGTAGCCTGGTGGGCTGCAGTCCATGGGGTCGCTAACAGTCGCACAGACTGAGTGACTTCACTTTCACTTTTCTCTTTCATGCATTGGAGAAGGAAATGGCAACCCACTCCAGTATTCTTGCCTGGAGAATCCCAGGGATGGGGGAGCCTGGTGGGATGCCATCTATGGGGTCACACAGAGTTGGACACGACTGAAGTGACTTAGCAGCAGCAGCAGTATTATATTGCCTGGAGAATTCCATGGACAGAGAAGCCTGACAGCTACATGTAAACCATGGGGTCCCAAGAATCAAGGCGACTGAGCGACTAACATTTTCATTTCTTTTCAAGTGGTAAACACTTAAGGCAGTTGTTTTTCAATTTGTTTGTTTTGTTTTTCATGATGCGCTATGAAATCACTTTAGAAACAGTCCTGGGTTGGGAAGATCCCCTGGAGAAGGAAATGGCAATCCACTCCAGTGTTCTTGCCTGGAGAATCCCATGGATGGAGGAGCTTCGTAGATTACAGTCCACGGGGTCGCAAAGAGTCGGACACGACTGAGCGACTTTACCTTACCTTACCTTGATTATGCTTGCTTTACAAAATAATGAATCAGTATAGTTTCTGTGTGATCAAGACATTCTTATTCAACATTTTTATCGAAAGTAATTTCTAAAAGCAGCTACATTTTATGTCATGACTCAAAATGTTAATATTAGTGAATGAAAGTGTTAGTCACTCAGTCATGTCCAACTCTTTGACACCTTATGGACTGTAACCCACCAAGCTCTTCTCTCCATGGAATTTTTCAGGCAAGAAGACTGGAGTGGGTTAGTAGATACTTCCTTTCGCAGACAATCTTTCTGCCCCAGAGATCAAACCCGGGTCTCCTGCATCACAGGCAGATTCTTTACCATCTGAGTCACCAGAAACAGTAGTGCTATTTGCTTTAGAAAATAATGGATCAGTATAGTTTCTGTGTGATTAAGACATTCTTCCCTAATATTTTTATTTAAAGTAAATTCTAAACGAAGCTACATTTTGTCATGATTCAGAATCTTAATATTGCTGCTAAGTCACTTTAGTCGTGTCCGACTGTCCGACTCTGTGCGACCGCATAGATGATAGCCCACCAGGCTCCCCTGCCCCTGGGATTCTCCAGGCAAGAACACTGGAGTGGGTTGCCATTTCCTTCTCCAATGCATGAAAGTGAAAAGTGAAAAGGAAGTCACTCAGTCGTGTCTGACCCTTAGCGTGGACTGCAGCCTACCGGGCTCCTCCATCCATGGGATTTTCCAGGCAAGAGTATTGGAATGGGGTGCCATTGCCTTCTCCAAATGGAAGTTATCCTGATATCAAATTATTCTCCTAGTCTGAAACTGTATTAAATGATAAGGTTAACAACTGAAAAATGCCCAAAATGAAAGAAAAAAGTAATTTTGAAATTTTAATGAGGCTAAAATCTCCAAAAACTGTGTACTTTAAAGTATTCTGGACTTCCCAAGTGGCTCAGTGGTAAAGAATCTGCCTGTTAATGCCAGGAAAAGCAGGAGACATGGGGTTTGTTCTCTGGGTTGGGAAGGTCCCCCTGGAAGAGGAAATGGCAATTCAATCCAATATGCTTGCCTGGAAAATCCCATGAAGAGAGGAGCCTGGTGGACTACAGTCCATGGCATTGCAAAGAGTCAGACGTGACCTGAACATGCACACACACACACAAAGTATCTGGGGCATGGTGTTTTTATTTTTAGTGCACAGATATTTAGTCATAGGCACAGTGTAAGTGCTGCATACTTTACACCAGAAAAGCAGATTTAGCTATGATCAAATATTTCAGCACCCAAGATAATTTATTTTTCTCAAAGGTAGAATAAGATAAGAGAATGACAGAGTACCAACATATCAGGCTATTATCAGGTGCTATAATTTATATGGTCTACATTGATTTTGCTCTTTGTAAGAGCTAATGCACATACTTTCAGATGTATCAAGAGAACTTTAAAAAGGAAATATAAAATCTACAAAATATATCTCTCCATGAAATTTTATACCAGCAGGTCCATGGACACTGAACTGAAGAAAAGACAGTCTAAATTTTATATGATATTTAACTCCTCTGTTACCCTTTAAAAAATAATGTGTAGCCATAAAGCCTAATTTTCTTCTGCTTCAATAGTTTTAACATGGTGGAGAACAAATAGTTACAACTATTTATATTACCTTAAAAATAAAAATAAATTTGCCTTAGCCAAAGACAATACAAAATACAATTAACTGAAACACAATTCTTAAAAACAACTTTCAGTAAGTGAGCTTTTAAAAAAGTGAATTCTGTGGTTTCATAGCTGAAATATCAATTAAAACATCTTTGATGCAAATGTTATATCTAAAACTTAAGATATCTTGTGACTTAAAGATTTTGAAAAGAAAGGGAAAATCTAAATAGTCATATTATTTAGGTATATTAATAAAAAACAGTGGATTCTATAAAAAGTGAAAAATCTTTAAAAAAAAATTCGTGGGGTTCCCCTGATGGCTCAGTGCTGAAAAAGCCACCTGCCAATGAAGGAGACGTAGATTCAGTCTCTGGTCTTGGAAGATTCTACATGTCGCGGAGGAACTAAACCAATGCACCACCACCATTGAGCCTGTGATCGAGAGCCCAGGAGACGCCACTACTGAGCCCGCACCTCCGAGATCCCATGCTCTGCAACAAGGGAAGCCACGCGATGAGAAGCCCCGCAGCACAACTGAGAAGGAGCCCCCAGTCACCGCAACGACAGAAAAGCCTATGCAGCAACAGGCTCAGCAGCAGAACTCAGCACAGCCAAAAATACATACTGAAATACAATTATTCTTTTAAGTTGTGTGATTCTGATTATACGGCTCCCTTAAAGTCTCTTTCACTTCAAATATGAATTTAGATCCTATATGAAGCATAGTTTTATTATTATACATATTATGGCTTGAGGGAAGGAAAGAAAAGTATCAACTTTCCTTTCCCAAAGAGTTTGGGAATGGTATCTGATCACGAAGCGCTAAAAACATGCAGTTTAGTGATTCTGAGAACAAATACTTATGTAATACCAACTGTTATTCAAAGACTGACCTCTAAGTCAGTGACAAAATGGCATAATTAGAACTTCTCTTCCTCCACTAAACTGGGGATGCTAAAAGGGCTCCCACTTTAGTAGCAGCACCATATATCCCAGAAGAACCAAAGGGGCAAGAGCATTATTTAGACCTCAGGGATTCCGATGAGTTTAATGAACCAAATTAATGCTATCAATTAAAAAAAATTAGGAAAAAATAGAGAAATGATTGAAAGATTCAGCAAGAAAATACAAAGTTGGGATATAGCTCACTTAAAATATAACAGATTTCGTATTAAAATGTAAAATAAATGGATTGAGTTGTTTTCAATATAAAAGGAGAAATACCAAAACTGATGAAGCAGCAAGAGTTTATAACAAATGACCAAAGATATTTGAAAAATCATCAAATAAAACTTTGGAAATAAAATATAAATTTTAATATGAGAAATTAAATGGATGGGTTAAAAACAGATAAGTTAAGTGAAAGCCTTTGAATACATGGATCACAAAAAGCAGTGGAAAATTCTTCAAGAGACGGAAGTATAGACCACCTTATTTGTCTCCTGAGAAGCATATATGCAGGTCAAGAAGCAACAGTTAGAAGCTTACATGGAACAAGGGACTGGTTCAAAATTGGGAGAGGAGTACTACATGAGTGTAGATTGTCACCATGTTTATTTAACTTATATGCGGAGTACATCATGTGAAATGCTAAGCTGGATAAAGCACAAGCTGGAATCAAGATTGCTGGGAGAAATATTAACAACCTCAGATATATAGATGACACCACCCTTATGTCAGAAGGCAAAGAGGAACTAAAGAGCCTCTTGATGAGAGTGAGAGTGAAAAAGATGGCTTAAAACTCAGCATTCCAAAAACTAACATCATGGCATCTAGTCCCATCACTTCGTGGGAAATAGAAGGGGAAAAAGTAGAAGCAGTAACAGATTTTATTTTATTGGGCCCAAAGTCACTGCAAAAGGTAACCTAAGCCATGAAAATTAAAAGACATTTGCTCCTTGGAAGGAAAGTTGTGACAAACCAAGACAGTATATTAAAAAGCAAAGACATCAGTTTGCTGACAAAGGTTCCTATAGTCAAAGCTGTGGTTTTTCCAGTAGTCATCTACCGATGTGAGAGTTAGACCATAAGGAAGACTGAAGGCCAAATTGCTGATACTTTTTAATTGCAGTGTTGGAGAAGACTCTTGAAATTTCCTTGGACTGCAAGATCAAACCAATTTCTCCTAAGGAAAATCAACCCTGAATATTCACTGGAAGGATTGATGCTGAAGCTGAAGCTCTAACACTTTGGCCACCTGATGTGAAGAGCTGGTTCATTGGAAAAGACTCTGAGGCTGGGAAAGATTGAAGGCAAAAGGAGAAGAGGGCGGCAGAGATTGAGATGGTTAGATAAAATCATCAACTCAATGGACATGAATCTGAACAAGCTCCCAGGGATAGTGAGGGACAGGGAAGCCTGGATGCTTCAGTCCATGGGGTCTCAAAGAGTCAGACACAACTTCGGGACTAAACAACAACAATAAAGAGAATTGGTAACTAAACTACAGAAAATTAATACCCAAAAGAGTTAGAGTAAAAAAGATGTGATAGTATTTTAGTTGCTAAATCATGTCTGACTCTTGCAACCCCACAGACTGTAGCCTGTCAGGATTCTCTGTCCATTGGATTTCCAGACAAGAATATTGGAGTGGGTTGCCATTTCCATCTCTACATAAAGATGTAAAATATGAAACTAAATGTAAAAGATAAAGAATAAAAGTTCCAATCATTCTCATGAAATCTCAGAAAAACATAATATAGTAGCAATATATGAAGAAATGTTGAATATTTATTTAAAACTAGTGAAGTACCTCTATCAGAAGATAAACATATAATATACTATATAATTATATAACATAGATAAGAAAACATATAGAAAAATCAGTTCAAAAATATTTTATTAAAACTACAGTGTGACAGAGATAAAACAAAATGTAACTTTGAAGCCAGACAGGCAGAGGGATAAATAACAAAAATTTAGATTACCTACAAAACAAAGAAGATTAGACTGACAAATTACTTTTTGGTAGAAAAAAAGAAACAAGCATTAAAATCCAATCCTCAAAGTTATGAGAGAAAGTCACTGTTAATCTGGAATACTTTACCTAGCAAAGTTGTATTTTAAAAATAATGCTTATCATTTTAAGGTAAATGAAATAATTATAATATGTAATTAAGTGTAACTTAGAAGGAAACTCATAACATAAAATATTTTAAGCTAAAAAGACACAGAAAACGAATAAGTGAAATGTCTAGACTAAGACTTTAGGAAACCAATAGAGTAAAGTAAAATAAAGTAAAATGGAAGCTCAAAAAAGAACAATAATAATAGTAAATAATAAATTTTTTAAAAAGTAAAATGAGAAAGGACTAACTTCCAAGGGAAAAATCAAGATATTTTTGCAATAAAGATGGATCTTTGCCCTGCAAAAAAAAAAAAAAAAAAAAGACTTTAGGAAAAATACAGAACAATCCCTCAGAAATCAGAAGTAGAAATACATTATAGATGTGGGCAAAATTGAAGAACACAAAAAATGCATAAAATACAGAGAATGTACAAAATTTTAGAAGTGATTATTTGAAAGAGTAATAAAATAAGTGAAATAGTGATAAAATTTATTAAGAATAAAAGCAAAGAAGTATGAATAAATAATGGTATCATAGGGCACATAAGTTAAAATATGCCAGTGTAGTATTAAGTTTACCAGTTTTGAACAACTTTTACCCAAATTGTAAAATTTAGATAAAATGTATGAATTCTTAGAAAATTTTTACTTACTGTAACTAACTCAAGAAAAAATATAGAGGCAGAATAAATATAAAGGCTGAAGTAAGAGAAAATAAAAGGTATTTTTAAAAAGTAACATTACAATGAGACAATTTTACAAGCAGTTTCTATTTTTCAGAAACTTTAAAGAAACAGATCATTTTAATGTACCCATCATCTACATAACAGAAAATGAGAAGATTGTCTAACTTATTGCATGAGGATACTGTAAATGCAATACCTAAATCAGACAATCAGCAAGAAAAATAAAACCATAGATAACTGATGAATATAAATATGAAACTAAATCAAATATTAATAGCTTGAAAGACAGATTAATGGCCCTCTGAAGATGTTCATATCCTTCTTAGTCCTCAAAATTGGTGTATTACATAGCATAGAGATCTTACAAATATAATTTTGGGAATCTTGATAGGGGCATGCATGCCCTGTGGATTCAGGCTCCACAGCAGACCTTGATTGCCTCTGCAGGTCAGTGGGGTCATCACCGTGGTCACAGTACCACCTGCCTGGACTGCAGGCCATGTAGCTCCAGGATCACCTGGACGCTGAACCGCGGCTCCGCAGATGCTCTGCAGGCACCCATCCTCACTCCAGACCCTGGCTGTGTGGCCGCTCCATGGACATCAATGCATCAGACATGCATGTCACAGCCACATCTAGTGTCTGTGAGCCATTCCGGTGCACAGAGGGAGTCTCAGCTACAAATTTTCCTAGGGGGGTTAGGGGGAGGCAAAGAGATCAGGAGAACCTCAGCATATGCCACCAATAAGTTCAACAGTCCTTTTGCACAACCTTGGCAACTGAAGATTTCCGCAGTCTTAACCAATACTGACCTCAGCTGATAAAACCACATGAAGACTAAGCTCCTGTATACACCCCGAGCCAGGACCACAGCATCTCATGTAGCTGGGCCCTTGTGTTCACCTCTAGATGGAGGCCTTTCCTTCACAGGCCTCAGGAAAGGAAATGTTTTGGGCATATCTAGTTTAGGATACAGCTAAAACTAAAATTGTTCATCCATTCTTCAGTTATACTAATGTAGAGTTTACCACCCTGAGACTGCATGCATTAGAATGTTACTTAGAAGCACTGTGTTGTTATATCTGATCAGGACTACTCTGCTCTGCATTGTACAAGCCAAGAGGGCTTTGGCCTTCTTTTGTTCCTGCTTGAAGCACTCTTTTCCTTGCTTTAGTGAAAATATTCTCTTTCAATTTTTATTCTTTATCCCCAGCCCATCTTTATCAGCTTTTATAAACCAATTTAGCTTCATCTTTTCTCTACATTCTTACCCAAGTTAATATCATTCATTTTTCACAATTTCATGTCATTCAAATGCAGGTGACTACCAAATTTATATCTTGAAGCCATTTCTTTACTCTGAGCCCCAAACTCATATTTCCTATTATATATCTTTCACTTTTTAGATTTAATATCTAAATTTCTATTCTAGCATTTAATTTTTACCACTTCATTCAGACTTCTTGTCCTTGTAAGTGATGGTACAATAAACATGCCTTAGTTAAAGCAGAAACCTGGAGGATATACTTGATTCATTTTGTTTTCCTTTGACCTCCAATCATTAGTAAATCTTGCCTTTTTACTCCAACAATAAACCCATGCCTATTCATACTGTTTTCATCTGCACTGACTGAGATACAATTCCATTATTTAATCTTTTGTAATTATGTTTTATTTGCTTTCTTATTTTGTAGAAAAATGAAAAAAAATTATAATCAGGAAACCAGATGATTAAAACCAGTTCAAAACATTTCTTTGAACTTAAATTTAAACAGATATATGGGAGATCATTTCTGTTGATAACCAATCTCACACATCTCCCCCAGCTCAATTAGTTTAATGCCTAGACACATATGGTAATACAAGGAAACAGTCAAAGAGTATTTGCATTCTCACATGTGAATTATTAGTAATGGTTTAGTTGCTAAGTCCTGTTCAATTTTTTGTGACCCCATGGACTGTAGCCTGCCAGGTTCCTCTGTCCATGGGATTTCCCAGGCAAGAATACTGGAGGGGGTTGCTATTTCTTTCTCCAGGGATTATTTCTGACTCTGGGTCTCCTGCACTGCAGGCAGGTAATTTACTGACTGAGTCACCAAGGAATTAATGAAGGCCTATCTTAATTATCAAGATTGGAGTTTAATAGTATAGATGGAAAGGGGTTGAAAATCAGGGTAATGGCTTGTGTGACTGGCTACATGCATATGATTAAAACATTAGGAATATCATGAAATTAACTGATTTATAAGATCATATGTGGTTTAAACATTACTCTGATTTTCAGTTATATTCACTAAGGCTGTATTTTCCAAATGACAGTAGTCTTATGATGCTTATTTTGTATTTATGCATGTTAACTTTGAAAGGCCAATGTTGATTTTTTTCATTGCCTATAATAGTTTTTTAATGGAAAAGCATTAGTTTGAATTATGAACCATCTTGTATATATTTTGAAATGCATTGCTTTAAGTGGCTCCTAATAATTCTGTGGAAGTTCATTTCAGATGCTGAAATATATGAGAGTTGTTATATTAGAATTAAATGATATTACTGGCAGTTGATAATTTTATTAAATACCAGGAAGCTTAAATACTAAGTATGTGATTAATGTAATAATTTGCTTAATGTGGTGAGCCAATTTGGAGAAATGGAACAAACACAGATGCTGATAAAAGACAGATATGAATTTGAACCCTAGCACTTACTGTCTTTGTGACTTTAAAAAAGTTACTTACCCTCTCTGATCATATGTACAGATTTTGGAAAACAATTTTTACATTTTAGCATTGTTATAAGAATCAAAGAAAATTTATGTAAAATGCTTGCTGCTGCTGCTGCTGCTGCAGCTGCTGCTAAGTCACTTCAGTCATGTCTGACTCTGTGCAATCCCATAGACAGCAGCCCACCAGGCTCCCCCATCCCTGGGATTCTCCAGGCAAGAACACTGGAGTGGGTTGCCATTTCCTTCTCCAATGCATGAAAATGAAAAGTGAAAGTGAAGTCACTCAGTCGTGTCCTACTCTTAGCGACCCCATGGACTGCAGCCTNCTGCTGCTAAGTCACTTCAGTCATGTCTGACTCTGTGCAATCCCATAGACAGCAGCCCACCAGGCTCCCCCATCCCTGGGATTCTCCAGGCAAGAACACTGGAGTGGGTTGCCATTTCCTTCTCCAATGCATGAAAATGAAAAGTGAAAGTGAAGTCACTCAGTCGTGTCCTACTCTTAGCGACCCCATGGACTGCAGCCTACCAGGTTCCTCCATCCATGGGATTTTTCAGGTAAGAGTACTGGAGTGGTATGCCATTGCCTTCTGGTTTATAGTAATTTACTCCATTCTGAATACTGTTAATTTATTAGTTCAAATGATGCCATATATGTAGTTATGTTACATTGTCACCTACCATCTTGTTAGATGAGCATCCTTGTTGGTTTGTCAATCCTCACTTTCTGTTTTGACATTTGCTTGTCCTTAGTGGCTTCATGGCATTGTAGGTGAAGACTGTATTAGATATTTGAGAGAAAGAAAGAAGAGAATTATACAGATAAGCACATTCAGCCCAGTGTAAGAAAGAAGGAGGTAGTTTATGTATATTCTAGAGATTTTCTCTATAAATCTTTCATCAATATACAGGGTTATGTAATCTTGTCTCTGCTTATAAAGATAATACCAAGTCATGCCCTCCAGAGCAAACTTACCCCAAAGTAAACTGACCTCACCCCAATTACAAGCTTTATTCGCCCTAACTGTCAAGATGCTGATTGGCTGGCTGTGTGTTCTCAGTCACGTCCAACTCTTTGTCACTCAAAAGACATGTCCTGCCAGACTCCTCTGTCCATACAATTTTCTAGGCAAGTATACTGGAGTTGGTTGCCATTTCCTACTTCAGAAGATCTTCCTGACCCAGGGATCAAATCTGTGTCTCTTGTATCTTCTGCATTGGCAGGCAGATTCTTCGCCACTATGCCACCTGGGGGGGGAGGCAATGGCACCCCACCCCAGTACTCTTGCCTGGAAAATCCAATGGATGGAGTAGCCTGGTGGCCTGCAGTCCATGGGGTCACTAACAGTCGGACAGACTGAGCGACTTCACTTTCACTTTTCTCTTTCATGCATTGGAGAAGGAAATGGCAACCCACTCCAGTATTCTTGCCTGGAGAATCCCAGGGATGGGGAAGCCTGGTGGGCTGCTGTCTATGGGGTCACACAGAGTCGGACATGACTGAAGTGACTTAGCAGCAGCAGCAGCAGCATGCCACCTGGGAAGCCCTCTGGGTGAGGAGGGGAGGAAACTAAGACAAATATATTAGAAAAGCATGCAAATGTTTCAATAAAACATGTCACTCCGTTAACAAAGAATAATGAGGTAATAAGAAAAGTGAATACAGTTTTGGCTAATTTATGCTCAGTTAGGGCTTCACAAGTGGAGCTAGTGGTAAAGAACCTGTCTGCCAGTGCAGGAGGAAGACAAAAAAGACACAGGTTCAATACCTGGGTCGTGAAGATATCCTGGAGAAGGAAATTGCAACACACTCCAGTATTCTTGCCTAGAGAATCCCATGGACAGAGGAGCCTGGTGGGCTACAGTCCACAGGGTCTTAAAGAGTCAGGCATGACTGAAGTGACTTAGCATACATGCCCAGCTGATATAAATGGCGTATTGCAGATACGTTAGAGAACATCAACAATTCTTGTTATAACAGATTCAACTATTGTCTGAATCGTCAGGTTATATAAGCATATTCACACATAAAATCCACATTGGAGATACACGAAGCAGAATTTGAAATTATGGGTCAGTAAAATGTTCAGAGTAGTTAATTCATAGTACTTCATAGCATTTAAGAATGAAAAATGTTTCACTTCATTACAAAAGAATTCAATTTAATCAATAATATATACAAATTTCTCATTTGCTATTAAGATTTTAAGAATAATGGGAAATTTTTAAAATTGGAAATGGAAGAGGCATTTAAATGTCTTTTTGGTTATTCTCTTGCTCCAGAATTTACTTAATTCAGTCTACATAGATCATTACTGATTCTAGTTCTACAAAATAGAAATGAAAAAATTGTATCTGGTATTTTTTAAGGTGTGTAATGCCATTTTTTTTGGCTCTCCTATATAACTTCAGCTTCGGGGAAGGCAATGGCACCCCACCCCAGTACTCTTGCCTGGAAAATCCAATGGACGGAGTAGCCTGGTGAGCTGCAGTCCATGGGGTCGCTAACACTCGGACAGACTGAGCGACTTCACTTTCACTTTTCTCTTTCATGCATTGGAGAAGGAAATGGCAACCCACTCCAGTATTCTTGCCTGGAGAATCCCAGGGATGGGGAAGCCTGGTGGGCTGCCGTCTANGAAAATCCAATGGACGGAGTAGCCTGGTGGGCTGCAGTCCATGGGGTCGCTAACAGTCGGACAGACTGAGCGACTTCACTTTCACTTTTCTCTTTCATGCATTGGAGAAGGAAATGGCAACCCACTCCAGTATTCTTGCCTGGAGAATCCCAGGGATGGGGGAGCCTGGTGGGCTGCCGTCTATGGGGTCACACAGAGTTGGACACGACTGAAGTGACTTAGCAGCAGCAGCAGCATAACCTCAGCTTTTTGAAAAAAAAAAAAAAAAACAATGTAAAAATGTATTTTCCAAGTAGTGTGAATTATATTAACATTGTACTTCATGTAAGGCATGGATGATTTCTTAGAGCTTTTTTTTTTTTTGGATGGGGGAATTCATCAAAATACTGTCCAGAGATAATCATTGTTTACGTTTTCATGTATTCTTTCAGAGCTGCTTCTATTCCATAGTTGATTTTCTTACATTTTATAGAATATGTATTGCTATGTTCATTACTTAAAGTGGTTTATAGCTAGGTTCTAAATTTCAATATGGATGCATCAGAATCACGTAGTAAGCCTATTGAGAAGAGCATAGCCTACCTAGCCACGTACATGCCCATATACACTCTCTCACTCGTTTCAAAGATTCTGATTTTGCAGAAGTGAGACACAGTCTACAAATATGAATTATAGAAATAAACTTTCAGATGGTTCTGAGATGGGTAGATTGTAAAACTGGAAAACACAGGTCAGTAGAACCTCTGTTACTCTGGGAGGATAATGTACTGAAGTACCTTACACCTGTACTGAATTGTTAAGATGTTTATCTTTTTCAGAATTCCCAAATAATTTTTTTAACGGATGATCTATTCAATATAATTTTCTGTTGAAATCATCTTTATTTGATGACTTTTGAAGGGAATTAATCATTTACTAAATTTTCAAGTTCTTTAGGTTCTTTCACTTCAATTTAGTGACTCATTCCTGTCCGATTCTTTGCAACCCCATGAAACACAGCACGCTGGGCCTCCCTGTCCATCACCAACTCACGGAGTCCACCCAAACCCATGTCCATTGTGTCAGTGATGTCATCCAACCATCTCATATTTTGCTGTCCCCTTCTCCTCTTGCCCTCAATCTTTCTCAGCATCAGGGTCTTTTCAAATGAGTCCGTTATCCACATTAGGTGGCCAAAGTTTTGGAGTTTCAGCTTCAGCATTAGTCCTTCCAATGAACACCCAGGACTGATCTCCTTTAGGATGGACTGATTGGATCTTTTTGTAGTCCAAGGGACTCTCAAGAATCTTCTCCAACACTACAGTTCAAAAGCATCAATTCTTCAGTACTCAGCTTTCTTCATAGTCCCACTCTCACATCCATACATGACCACCTTGACTAGACGGACCTTTGTTAACAAAGTAACGTCTCTGCTTTTCAACATGCTATCTAGGTTGGTCATAATTTTTCTTCCAATGAGTAAACGTCTTTTAATTTCATGGCTGCAATCACCATCTGCAGTGATTTTGAAGCCCCCCAAAATAAAGTCTGACACTGTTTTCATTGTTTCCCCATCTATTTCCCATGAAGTGATGCTGAAGAGCAATGAGTTAAGACAGTAACTTTATCATGTAGTGACTAAAGAAACTTCAAAATTCTCATGATTAATATAGTATATATTGTACTTTCAAAAAATAAGATGAGTTATTTATCTGAAATACTTTTATAAATAAATATTGTCAGTTCTGTGAAGCTTGATTTCACTTTATTTAAATGCCTGTGAAAGCAGCAGGGCCTGAGATGTCTCAGATCACAAGATTTTGACTACCAGTCCAATGTATTCTATCTCTTTACTGCCAACCTTTCTGAGTGTTTTTGTAGTAAACATACTTCTTTTTAAAATGATACTGTATTTAGACTTTTTTTTTTTTACCATTGTAGAATAAAGTACTTAATGAATACACATGTGTTTTCCTTAGCTCTATTTTTATTATTCTCTTACTTCTGGTCTGTTGAACTAAAATAATCTTGTTAAATCTTTTTTATGATATATTAGAATCAATATATTCAGATTCTTTCCCTTGGAAGATATATCTGTATCTATCTCTCTCTATATATATATATATTCTGGAAGTGTTTAAAAGACTCAATATTTCTGTCTTTCATCCAAACATCTGAAGAGCCTTAACATACTTTAAGAACTCATTCAATATTTTTCAATCAAGTTTTAAAGACTTTTCTTTTTTAAAATGTAAAAATAAACTAAACATACTTTAATATTCATTAATCTATTTTATTTATAAGATAGTTTGTCAGTTTTTAAGACTTTCCATTCTTTCCTGGAATCTATATCTTCCCTAAATTTGTAATTTTCCTCTGCGACTATACATTTTTATAAATCATGTGAGATTTGTTGCATTAATATTTTTCTAGTGTTGAGTAGATTAGCTTAAGATAACAGAGTAGAAGGATGTATGTGCATCCTTTCTTGAGAAAGCACCAGAATTACAATTAGCTACTGGGTAATCATTGATGAAGAAACACTGGAATACACCAAAAATTATACTCTTCACCTAAAGCAAAGGAGAAACCACAGTGAAACTGTAGGAAGGGTACAACTATTATAGAATTAAATCCCATGCCTGCCACGTGGGTGCCCACAGACTTGGAAAACAACTATACAACAGAATTATCCCATTGGAGTGAAGGTTGTGAGTCCTGTGCTGGGCTCTCAGCCTGGAAGTTCAGCAATGGGAGGAGGAGTCCCCAGAGAATTTGTCTTTGAAGCCCATCAGGATTTGATTGCAGGACTTTTACAAGTATGGAGAAACAAAAATTCCACTGTTAGAGGGCACACACAAATTCTCGTGTGTGTTAGGACCCAGAGAGGGGAGAAAAAACACCAACCTCATAAGAGACTGACTCATACCTACCTTCTAGTGTTAGTAGGGCTCTTAAAGAGATGGGGGGTTGCTGGTTATGCCTCAGTGCTAAGACAATGCCTAACAGAATTTAGCACCACCAGACAAGCTTTGCAGGAAGAAACCAACAACTTAAAACAACCTTGTATACATATAGACTGCTGTATTAAAACCTCTTGGGAAGTGAAAACCCAAAAACACAACATATACACACACAGAAAGGAAAGAAAACAACCTAAACAGAACACAAAAGAAGGTCATCAAATCACAAAAGGAAAAACAAAACAAAACAAAAAAAGACCTACAAAAACAAATCCAAATCAATTAAGAAAACGTCAATAGAATCATACATATCAATAATTACCTTAAGTGTAGATGGAATAAATGATCCAACTGAAAGATGAACTGACTGAATTGTCACCAAAAAAAGACCAATATATTAGCTGCCTATAAGAGATCTACTTCAGACCTAGGGACACATATAGACTGAAATGAAGGGATGGAAGAAGGTATTCCATGAAAATGAAAATTAAAAGAAAGCTGGAGTACCAGTACTCATATCAGACAAATTAGAATTTAAAATAAAGAAAGACTGTTTTAAAAGACAAAGACACTACATGGTGATCAAGGAATCAGTCCAAGAAGAAGATATAGCAATTGCTATATTCAAAATACTAGAGTTTCAGCTTCAGCATTTGTCCTTTCAATGAGTATTCAGGGTTGATTTCCCTTAAGATTGACTGGTTTGATCTCCTTGGTGCCCAAGGGACTCTTAGGAGTCTTCTCCAATTCCACAGTTAGAAGGCATCAACTCCTGGGCATATATCCAGAGAAAAACATGGTTTGAAAACATTCATGCACCCCAATGTTTATTGCACCACTGTTTACAATAGCCAACATGGAGGCAATCTAAATGTTCATTAACAGAGAAATGGCTAAAAAAGATGCGCCACATACATACAATGGAATATTACCTGGACATTAAAAAAACAATGAAATAACGCCATTTGCAGCAACATAGATAGACGTAAAGATCGTCATACCGTTTCAAGTAAGTCAGAGAAATAGAAATATTGTATGATATCACTTATAAGCAGAATCTAATAGGAAATGATACAGAAAGACTCACAGACTTAGATATGGGACTTAGGGTTACTTGGGGAAAAGCTGGGGGAAAGGGACAGTTAGGGATTTTAGGACTGACATGTATACACTGCTACAATTAAAGCTGATAACCAACCAGAACCTATTATATAGAACAAGAAGTCTGCTTAATATTTTGTAACAACATAAATGTGAAAATAACTTGAAAAAAAAAGGTATATTCTTTATGTATATATATATATATATATACACACATATATGAATCACTTTGATGTACATTTGAAACAATCACAATATTGTCAGTCAACTATAGTTCTAAATTAAAGTAAAAATTTTAAATATATTTTTTCCATAGTATTTGCTGAAGCTATCAGGAAATCTTTTGTATTAACTTGGGAATTATAGTTGTCTGACAATTGAGTGACAGGGTATCAGCTATACCAATACAGTAGGAACTTCAGTTTGCAGCAAGAGTAAAGAATTCAGGCCCTTATCACTTGTTTTTTCCAATGTTGAATTTGATTGTGATGAGGAGTTTGATAGTGGAAAAGATAAGCAGATAATTTGTTAACTAAAATTGGTGAATTATGTCAGAAGGTATCGGCACTCTAGTATCCATCAGGTTGGGATTCAGGGAAGTGAAGTCGCTCAGTCGTGTCCGACTCTTTGCGACCCTATGGACTGTAGCCTACTAGGCTCTTCTGTTCATGGAATTTTCCAGGCAATAGCCCTGGAGTGGATTGCCATTTCCTTCTCCAGGGGATCTTCCCAACCCAGGGATCGAACCTGGGTCTTCTGCATTGTAGACAGACGCTTTACCATCTGAGCCACCAGGGAATCAGGAAAAAGACTGGCAAAAGCCAGACAGAGCTCCATTTCTCAGAAGGCCTTTAGGAACCAAGGAAGCTGTACTATCTGTTATCAGAAACAGTGATCCATATCAAAGCCCTTTGGTCAAATTGAGAGCATACACCAAAGGTGCTATTCAAAGTAATGGCACATCTCTGACCAAATTTCTAAGGACATTAAAAAAGATAACTGCTAGAAGCCCAGATGAAAAGATAGACTAAAGGCAAACTTTGGCTTTACAGTTTTGTCAAAGATCATTCCTAGTTTAAATGTTCATTTTGTGGAGCACTAAGATATTCATTTGTGGTGCAAAAACTTTGTAACTGCAAGAAAATCTGTTAGATTTAATCTGAGCTTTCTAAGCTGTTCACGTTCATTGAATAGACTGTGCTTGAATTTGTAGTTTTCTCCTAAATATGTGGACAGAATGTAAACAATTTGTTTCTGAAGGAAAGGCCACAACCTAAGGAAATTTTATTACAAATTGAATGGCTCTGTATTCACACACACACACACAGAAATATAAAGGTGTTTAAGCATGCACTATATGACTAACATGTTATAGAGCATTTTACCTATGTGGTTGTATTTAATTTTCAACCCTTGATCTATGAGAAGGTATAAACATCTTTAGATGGCAAATGAGGAAATCAAGCCTGAAAGTGATTGAATAATTTTCCCAAGGGCACATACCTCATATCTGAGCAACTCTGAAACTCGTTATTTTTCTTCAGTCAGGATGTCCTCTGAAATCATAGCATGTTGGCATATCTGGGCCTTAAGAAGTTAAGTCCTGCATTTGAATAATTTTATGTATCTTAAACATGAAAACAATTATATGAGCTATGATTAGCTTTAATGTTGCAGTCTTACTTTAGATAATGCAGTATACACAATATAGAAAAGTTACTACCCACTCCATATCAAGCATCATTTATCATCATGTAGTTTTAAACAGAAGGGTGAAGATAATATTCTTTTAGCCCCAATTAAACAAACCATTCTTGTCAATATGTTTTTGATATAAATTCATATTAAATCTCACACATTGGTAGTTAGATGTCAAGATGCTAATACTGATTATTATGTTATATGTTTAATCACCTTTCAAGGCAATCAGGGCAAACTAAGTAGGTCCAGAAGTTCCTACTCAAAATTTTGATCAAAATTATATGTGACTTCATAGCTGAGGGTATTTATGGCTACTCCTACAACTAAGGGCTTCCCTGGTGGCTCATACAGTAAAGTGTCTGCCTGCAAAGAAAGAGAATTGGGTTTGATCACTGGGTTGAGGATCCCCTGGAGAAGGAAATGGCAACCCACTCCAGTACTTTTGCCTGGAAAATTCCATGGATGGAGGAACCTGGTAGGTGATGCCATCCAGCCATCTCATCCTCTGTCGTTCCATTCTCCTCCAGTCCCCAATCCCTTGCAGCATCAGAGTCCATGGGATCACAAAGAGTTGGACATGACTGAGCAACTTTACTGGTTCACTGGTTCCCACAAATAAACAGGGAGAATATAATATATTCTAAGATACTTGGCTATAACATTGCTTCCAGATTTTAAAGCATAGTTTCAAATGTGACTTAGTATAAAAAGACATTACTTTGTATTAGTATTCTTTTAAACTTCAAAGACGCAAGCTCTCTTCAAAACAGCACAAGATTTAGTTTTTAAGAATTCTTTTTAATCTTCCCTATAGTTCTGTTAATCAATAGTTGTAAACGTAGCATACTGCAGGAAAAATAGGCAGTAACAACATGAGAATTAATAATACTGATAGTCTCTGAAAGATTTGGGTCTATTTCTCCAACTAAATATAAAATCATTGAAATGTGGAGTCCAATGGAAGGACACAATCTTTTTCAATTCACTTACATTTTTTTTAAATTGGAGGGTAATTGTTGTGCTGCCTTCTGCCATACATCAACATGAATCATCCATCAGTTCAGTTCAGTCACTCAGTCGTGTCCGACTCTTTGCAACCTCATGAACTGCAGCACGCTAGGCCTCCCTGTCCGTCACCAACTCCCGGAATTCACTCAAGCTCATGTGCATCGAGTCGGTGATGCCATCCAGCCATCTCATCCTCTGTCGTTCCATTCTCCTCCAGTCCCCAATCCCTTGCAGCATCAGAGTCTTTTCTTATGAGTCAACTCTTTGCATCAGGTGGCCAGAGTATTGGAGTTTCAGCTTTAGCATCATTCCTTCCAAAGAACACCCAGGACTGATCTCCTTTAGGATGGACTGGTTGGATCTCCTTGCAGTCCAAGGGACTCTCAAGAGTCTTCTCCAACACCACAGTTCAAAAGCATCAGTTCTTCGGTGNCAGGTGGCCAGAGTATTGGAGTTTCAGCTTTAGCATCATTCCTTCCAAAGAACACCCAGGACTGATCTCCTTTAGGATGGACTGGTTGGATCTCCTTGCAGTCCAAGGGACTCTCAAGAGTCTTCTCCAACACCACAGTTCAAAAGCATCAGTTCTTCAGCACTCAGCTTTCTTCACAGTCCAACTCTCACTTCCATACATGACCTACTGGAAAAACCATATCCTAACTAGATGGACCTTTGTTGGCAAAGTAACGTCTCTGCTTCTCAATATGCTATCTAGGTTTGTCATAACTTTCCTTCCAAGGAGTAAGTGTCTTTTAATTTCATGGCTGCAATCACTATCTGCAGTGATTTTGGAGCCCAAAAAAATAAAGTCTGACAGTTTCCAGTTTCCACTGTTTCCCCATCTATTTCCCATGAAGTGATGGGACCAGATGCCATGATCTTTGTTTTCTGAATGTTCAGCTTTAAGACAACTTTTTCACTTTCCTCTTTCACCTTCATCAAGAGGCTTTTTAGCTCCTCTTCACTTTTTGCCATAAGGGTGGTGTCATCTGCATACCTGAGGTTATTAATATTTCTCCCAGCAATCTTGATTCCAGCTTGTGCTTCTTCCAGCCCAGCGTTTCTCATGATGTATTCTTCATATACGTTAAATAAGCAGGGTGATGATATACAACCTTGACATACTCCTTTTCCTATTTGGAATCAGTCTATTGTTCCATGTCCAGTTCTAACTGTTGCTTCCTGACCTGTATAGAGGTATCTCAAGGGGCAGGTCAGGTGATCTGATATTCCCATCTCTTTCAGAATTTTCCATAGTTTATTGTGATGCACACAGTCAAAGGCTTTGGCAAAGTCAATAAAGCAGAAATAGATGTTTTGGGGGAACTCTCTTGCTTTTTTGTTGATCCAGCGGATGTTGGCAATTTGATCTCTGCTTCCTCTGCCTTTTCTAAAATCAGCTTGAGCATCTGGAAGTTCACGGTTCACATATTGCTGAAGCCATAGGTATACATATATCTTAAAGGAAATCAATCCTGAATATTCATTAGAAGGACTCATGCTAAGCTAAAATTCCAATACTTCAGCCACCTGATGCAAAGAGCCTGACTCATTAGAAAAGACCCTGATGCTGGAAAGATTGAAGACAGGAGGAGAAGGGAATGACAGAGGACGAGGTGGTTGGATAGCATCACTGACTCAATGTGCATGAGTTTGAGCAAGCTTTGGGAGATACTGAAGGACAGGGACGTCTGGCATGCTACAGTCCATGGGGTCCCGAAGAGTTGGTCTCAACTGAACAACTGAACAACAATACATATGTCCGCTCCATCTTGAACCTCCCTCACCCCTCCCACCCCATCTTCACCCCTCTAGGTTGTCAGAGAGCACAGATTTGAGCTCCTGCGTCAAAACTGCAAATTCTTACTACCTATTTTACATATGGTGATATATATGCTTCAGTGCTACTCTCAATTCATCCTACCCTCTCCTTCCCCTGCTGTGTGCACAAGACTGTTCTCTATATCTGGATCTCTACTGCTACCCTGCAAATAGGTTCATTAGTACTATTTTTCTAGATTCCACGTATATGCAGTAATACATGATATTTGTTTTTCTCTTTCTGACTTACTTCACTCGATTTAATAGTCTTTGGTTCATCCACCTCACTAGATCAGTTCACTTACATTTTTAAATGCCCTGCTTGCAGTATTCTCTCCAAAACCTCATACTACTTGTTTTCAATTTCCTTATTTTTTTCTCAACAATTTAGTAATTTTTCATCATTAAAATTATTTTTGATTGTGAAAAAATGTGTTAGGATGCTGAAGCATAAAGATATGATGGAATGCATATCCAGTCACAATTTGTTTCAGTCGTTCAATAATAAAATTATATACTGAGCACTATAAATTTAATGGCATTTCATGTGTGTGGAAGAAAGGTTGCAAAGATTAGTAAGATCTTATCAATGTTTTTAAACAAATTTTATTATTTTCATTTTGTCATAAATAAATCATTATGTTTAAATCATTATAAGATCCCATTAAATGACAAATGGATGCCTCTTGTGGGATATTAAAATGTGAAAATCTAAATATCTTGAAACTTACAAAACATGGTAAGCTTCTGAGTCTGAAACCAAAATTTACTTAGTATTTTGGTATCCTCATTTTGCTTAATATCAAACTATAACATTTTCAAATAGTCTCTGAAAATACAATTTTAATGACTTCATATTTATTTATTATATAAGTATGCCATGGGTTATTAATAGATTCTCTAGTCATTGTTCTTATTTTTTCCTACATACTGATTATTACTTTCTTGAACATCATGCACACTACTGAATCTTCGTTAGGATAATTTTTTGTGTGTAGTAGTCTGATCAATAATTCTACTTATATCATAACATATAATACTCTGAGCTGACACATATATGTTTAAACTGAATCATTTTTTGTTTGCATAAATTATTTTTATGATTTTTTTTCTTTAGGAAGTGCATTTAGATAAGGCATTTTCTAAATCTGCCATGTCTGAAAAATATTTTATCTACAGAGTGGCTACATCATGTTTCTTTTTCCTCTGTAAATGTTAATTTCCTCTGTAAATCAGTTGTCTTCTGATATTTTAATGTCACTGGGATTTCTGAGGACAGCTTGATTTTTTTCATTTCCTTCCCACAGTGAACATTTATTGAGCATTCACAGGGTACTTGGTGCTGGCAAATTGTAACCAAAGGGGCAAGGTTATTACCCCTATAGACATTTTGTCACATAGTGAGTGAAAGTGAAAGTCACTCAGTCATGTCTGACTCTTTGTGATCCCATGGACTATGGAATTCTCCAAGCCAGAATAGTGGAGTGGGTAGCCTTTCTCTTCTCCAGGGGATCTTCCCAACCCAGGGATAGAACCCAGGTCTCCAGAGTCTACCTTTTATAGGCAGCTTCATTTTTTCCAGCCTACATATTTGAAGAAATAGTATTTTCTCATCTTTTAATCCTTAAAGCTTATGTTAAATTCTATGCTGACAAGAAGATTCCATCTAATCTTCCGAATCTGATGGATTTCTAATGACTTGGGGTGTGTTGAAGCATCATGGGATTGAATTTGTTGGGAAAAGTATTCCATGGTCACTCACTATAATATGTCTAGTGGCTGGTGAGTATTTTACGGTGCAAGTTAAGCAAAGTCCATTTCAACTTGCAATGCCTTGTTTCAAATCAGCATTCCTATTGTTTCTTTTATGAATGATTTTTTCATCTGTTTTTCATTTAAAAACAGAGATTTTTATACAAAACATATTTCTGTTATCTACATACCCTATATTTTACCTTTTTTAATTTTTATCTCTATCTCTTCCTTTGAGCTTTGGGAAGTATTTTAGAATTCTCTTCTATATTTAATGATCTTCTTTCTCTTTGTGGTCACCCACTATAATGAGGTATACTGTGTGTGTGTGCGTGTGTTTAATGAATTACATTGTTGTGTATCAGTCAATGTTGGCAGGAAATGTATGGCATTCTCAAATCTGGTGTGTTTTAGGAAAAATTTTTAAAAGAGGCACATGTTTGATCTGGGTATAAGGAAATAATACAGAAAAGTGGATTAGTCAAAGCTATGGTTTTACCAGTAGTCATGTATGGCTGTGAGAGTTGGATCACAAAGATGACTGTGCACCGAGGGACTTTCAAACTGTGGTGCTGAAGAAAACTCTAGTGAGCCCCTTGGACAGCAAAGTAATTAAACCAGGCAATCCTAAAGGAAATCAGCACTGGATATTCATTGGAAGGATTGATGCTGAAGCTAAGGCTCCAATACTCTGACCACCTGATGCAGATAGCCAGTTCACTAGGAAAGACCTTGATGCTTGGAAACACTGAGTGCAGAAGAAGAATGTGGTGACAGAGGATAAGATGATTGGGTGGCATCATGAACTCAATGGACATGAGCTTGGGAAAACTCCAGGAGATAGTGAAGACAGGGAAACCTAACATGCTGCGTTCCATGGGGTCACAAAAAGTTGGACTTGATTGAGCAACTGAACAATAACTGACACTAATAATAGCAATGTGCTATTTCCCTACCTCATGTGAACTGAAGCAGCAGTTATGAAAACCTGGAACCAGAGACAATCATGTGGAGTGAGCCACCTGCTATTAGCTAATGGTTAAGAGCAGCAGAAGGCTCGTGGCAATGTCACAGAGTAAATCAAAGAATAGTCAACATTAAGGTGTTTTTGAATAAAAATGTAGTTCTTTCTCTTTGCTGAGAAAAAAAAAAAAGATCAACGTGTGTAACAACTTTATATCAGCACATAGTGAAAACATGATATGGCAGAACTGAGAGAAAACAGAGTAATTATATTAATAAATTAATAAATTTAAATGATTTTAACTCAGAAAGATTTGTATGATTAGAACAAACAAATCAAAACCCAATTCTCTACTATATATATGAAATGCATCTAAAAATATGATGATCCAGAACAGATAAAGTTGGGAAATGAATGGGAAACTATACCAGGAAAAAGATAAAAAGAAAGCAAGGTAAATGTTCCTGATATAAAGCAAGATTTTAAGTATGAAAATTCATCAAGTAGTACAAAGAACTGTCTCTTATACACATCTAGATGTGTATAAGACTTCTCCAGGGGATCTTCCCAACCCAGGGATAGAACCCAGGTCTCCAGAGTCTACCTTTTATAGGCAGCTTCATTTTTTCCAGCCTACATATTTGAAGAAATAGTATTTTCTCATCTTTTAATCCTTAAAGCTTATGTTAAATTCTATGCTGACAAGAAGATTCCATCTAATCTTCCGAATCTGATGGATTTCTAATGACTTGGGGTGTGTTGAAGCATCATGGGATTGAATTTGTTGGGAAAAGTATTCCATGGTCACTCACTATAATATGTCTAGTGGCTGGTGAGTATTTTACGGTGCAAGTTAAGCAAAGTCCATTTCAACTTGCAATGCCTTGTTTCAAATCAGCATTCCTATTGTTTCTTTTATGAATGATTTTTTCATCTGTTTTTCATTTAAAAACAGAGATTTTTATACAAAACATATTTCTGTTATCTACATACCCTATATTTTACCTTTTTTAATTTTTATCTCTATCTCTTCCTTTGAGCTTTGGGAAGTATTTTAGAATTCTCTTCTATATTTAATGATCTTCTTTCTCTTTGTGGTCACCCACTATAATGAGGTATACTGTGTGTGTGTGCGTGTGTTTAATGAATTACATTGTTGTGTATCAGTCAATGTTGGCAGGAAATGTATGGCATTCTCAAATCTGGTGTGTTTTAGGAAAAATTTTTAAAAGAGGCACATGTTTGATCTGGGTATAAGGAAATAATACAGAAAAGTGGATTAGTCAAAGCTATGGTTTTACCAGTAGTCATGTATGGCTGTGAGAGTTGGATCACAAAGATGACTGTGCACCGAGGGACTTTCAAACTGTGGTGCTGAAGAAAACTCTAGTGAGCCCCTTGGACAGCAAAGTAATTAAACCAGGCAATCCTAAAGGAAATCAGCACTGGATATTCATTGGAAGGATTGATGCTGAAGCTAAGGCTCCAATACTCTGACCACCTGATGCAGATAGCCAGTTCACTAGGAAAGACCTTGATGCTTGGAAACACTGAGTGCAGAAGAAGAATGTGGTGACAGAGGATAAGATGATTGGGTGGCATCATGAACTCAATGGACATGAGCTTGGGAAAACTCCAGGAGATAGTGAAGACAGGGAAACCTAACATGCTGCATTCCATGGGGTCACAAAAAGTTGGACTTGATTGAGCAACTGAACAATAACTGACACTAATAATAGCAATGTGCTATTTCCCTACCTCATGTGAACTGAAGCAGCAGTTATGAAAACCTGGAACCAGAGACAATCATGTGGAGTGAGCCACCTGCTATTAGCTAATGGTTAAGAGCAGCAGAAGGCTCGTGGCAATGTCACAGAGTAAATCAAAGAATAGTCAACATTAAGGTGTTTTTGAATAAAAATGTAGTTCTTTCTCTTTGCTGAGAAAAAAAAAAAAGATCAACGTGTGTAACAACTTTATATCAGCACATAGTGAAAACATGATATGGCAGAACTGAGAGAAAACAGAGTAATTATATTAATAAATTAATAAATTTAAATGATTTTAACTCAGAAAGATTTGTATGATTAGAACAAACAAATCAAAACCCAATTCTCTACTATATATATGAAATGCATCTAAAAATATGATGATCCAGAACAGATAAAGTTGGGAAATGAATGGGAAACTATACCAGGAAAAAGATAAAAAGAAAGCAAGGTAAATGTTCCTGATATAAAGCAAGATTTTAAGTATGAAAATTCATCAAGTAGTACAAAGAATGCAAAACTGACAGATTTAGCAAATGAAAATACTGAAATCTCAGTTAAATTTTAATTTTAGATAAATAGTGACTATTTTAATATACTGATATTCCATGCAACATTTTAACACAACTTAAAATTTATGCATTATTTGTATAAAATCTAAGGTTAACAGGAATTTATGTATTTTTCCAAAAATCCTACTCATTTCCCAGTAAATAATGTTTACCTGAACAAGTATAAATTATGGAATATAATCATAAATTTCTTTATGTTTGTCTTTTCCCGTCCTTTAAATTTGCTATTTTCCCAACAGGCCTTACTTCACACCAATAGTTTCTAACTCCTCCAGCACTGTAGTTGACAAAGAGGAAAAGGTAAGACTTCACAGACTTGAATGATACTTTATTGGTTATTAGCAACATCTCTCTTAAAATGCATGGGGTCACAAAGAAACAGACATGACTGAGTGACTAAACAACAGAAGTTCAATTCAGACAGTATGGTACTGGAACAAGACTGAAATATAAATCAATGGAACAAAATAAAAAGCCAAAGATAAATCCATGCACCTATGGACACCTAGGTGTCCATATATAATATACAAGAATATACAAGGGAGAAAAGACAATCTCTTTAACAAGTGGTGCTGGGGAAACTGACCAACCATGTGTAAAAGAATAAAACTAGAACACTTGCTAACACCATACACAAAAATCAACTCAAAATGGGTTAAAGATCTAAATGTAAGACCAGAAACTATAAAACTCCTAGAGGAAAACATCAGCAGAACACTCTCTGACATAAATCCAGCAAGATTCTTTTTGACCCACCTCCTAGAATAAAGGAAATGAAAACAAAAATTAACAAATGGGACCTAATTAAACTTAAAAGTTTTGCACAATGAAAGAAACTATAAGCAAAATGAAAAGGCTGCCTACAGAATGGGAGAAAATAGTAGCAAACAAATCAACTGACAAAGAATTAATCTCCAAACTATACAAGCAACTCATGCAGCTCAATACCAGAAAAACAAATAGCCCAATCAAAAAGTGGGTAAAAGAGCTAAACAGACATTTCTCCAAAAAAGAGATACAGATGGCTAATAAACACATGAAAAATGCTCATCATCACTCATCATTCAGTTCAGTCACTCAGTCGTGTCCGATGCTTCGCGACTGCATGAATCACATCACGCCATGCCTCCCTGTCCATCAGCAACTCCCGGAGTTTACTCAAACTCATGTCCATCGAGTCGGTGATGCCATCCAGCCATCTCATCCTCTGTCGTCCCCTTCTCCTCTTGCCCCCAATCCCTCAGAGTCTTTTCCAATGAGTCAACTCTTCGCATGAGGTGGCCAAAGTACTGGAATTTCAGCTTCAGCATCAGTCCTTCNCGCCCAGAGTTTACTCAAACTCATGTCCATCGAGTCGGTGATGCCATCCAGCCATCTCATCCTCTGTCGTCCCCTTCTCCTCTTGCCCCCAATCCCTCAGAGTCTTTTCCAATGAGTCAACTCTTCGCATGAGGTGGCCAAAGTACTGGAATTTCAGCTTCAGCATCAGTCCTTCCAATGAACACCGAGGACTGATCTCCTTTAGGATGGACTGGTTGGATCTCCTTGCAGTCCAAGGGACTCTCAAGAGTCTTCTCCAACACCACAGTTCAAAAGCATAAATTATTCAGCACTCAGTTTTCTTCACAGTCCAACTCTCACATCCATACATGACCACAGGAAAAACCATAGCCTTGACTAGATGGACATTTGTTGGCAAAGTAATGTCTCTGCTTTTGAATGTGCTTTCTAGGTTGGTCATAACTTTCCTTCCAAGGAGTAAGAGTCTTTTAATTTCATGGCTGCAGTCACTGTCTGCAGTGATTTTGGAGCCAAAAAAAAAAAAATAAAGTCTGACCCTGTTTCCCCTGTTTCCCCATTTATTTCCCAGGTGATGGGACTGGATGCCATGATCTTCATTTTCTGAATGTTCAGCTTTAAGACTTTTTCACTCTCCTCTTTCACTTTCATCAAGAGGCTTTTTAGTTCCTCTTCACTTTCTGCCATAAGGGTGGTGTCATCTGCATATCTGAGGTTATTGATATTTCTCCTGGCAATCTTGATTCCAGCTTGTGCTTCTTCCAGCCCAGTGTTTCTCATGATGTACTCTTCATATAAGTTAAATAAGCAGGGTGACATACTCCTTTTCCTGTTTGAAACCAGTCTGTTGTTCCATGTCCAGTTCTAACTGTTGCTTCCTGACCTGCAGATATATGCAAATCAAAATCTCAATGAGGTACCAACTCATGCTGGTCAGAATGGGTGCCATCAAAAAGTCTGCAAACAATAGATGCTGGAGCGAATGTGGAGGAAAGAGAACCCTCTTACAGTGTTGATGGAAATACAAACTGGAACAGCCAGTGTGGCGATTATTTAAAAAAGTGGAAATAGAACTGTCATGAGACCTAGCAATACCACTGCCTGGCATACACACCTCGGTTCAGTTAATCACTCAGTTGTGTCTGGCTCTTTGTGACCCCATGGACTGCAGCACTCCAGGCTTTGCTGTCCATCACCAATGCCCAGAGTTTACTCAAACTCATGTCCATCGAGTCAGTGATGCCATCCAACCATCTCATCCTCTGTTGTCCCCTTCTCTTCCCACCTTCAGTCTTTCCAAGCATCAGGGTCTTTTCAGATGAATAGGTTCTTCCCATCTCGCTGTCAAAGTATTGCAGTTTGGGCTTAGCATCAGTCTTTCTAATGAATATTCAAGACTGATTTCCTTTAGGATGTATGGGCTCGATCTGCTTGCACTCTAGTGGACTCTCAAGAGTATTCTCCAACACCACAGTTCAAAAGCATCAATTCTTCAGCATTCAGTTTTCTTTATAGACCAACTCTCACATACATACATGATTACTGGATACACACCTAGGAAACCATAACTGAAAGAGTCCCATGTACCCCAATGTTCATTGCAGCACGGTTTATAATAGAAAGGAAATGGAAGCAACCTAGATGCCCTTCCAAGGTGAATGGATAAGGAAGCTGTGTTACATATACACAATGTAATATTATTCACCTGTAAAAAGGAATGCATTTGAGTCAGTTCTAATGAGGTGGATGAAACTGAAGCTTATTATACAGAGTGAAGTAAGTCAGAAGGAGAAACACTAATACTGTATATAAATGCATATATATGGAATTTAGAAAGATGGAAACAATGATCCTATATACAAGGCAGCAATAGAGACACAGATATAAAGAACAGACTTATGGACTCTGTGGGAAAAGGTGAGGGTGGAAAGATTTGAGAGAATAGCATTGAAATATGTATATTATCATATGTGAAATAGATGACCAGTACAAGTTCAATGCATGAAGCAGGCCACTCAAAGCTGATGCACTGGGGCAAGTCAGAGGCAAGGGGTGGGGAGGGAGGTGGGTGGGGTGTTCAGGGTGGGAGGACACATGTACACCAGTGGCTGATTCATGTCAATGTATGGCAAAAAACCATCACAATATTGTAAAGTAATTGTCCTCCAATTAAGATAAGTTAATTAATTAAAACAAAAAATAACAGACATTAATGGAAAAAAACTACTTTCTTTTGGAAGGTCATGCAAATTCTTACTTTCTCAGAATCTTAATAAAAATCATGTGTGTTTAAAAAACTGTTTTTCAATTCAATTGCTAGAGTAAATGTCCCTTTAGCCCAATAACCCTCATTTTATATTTGTTTTCTTTATGTATTGTGGCTTTTTTTGTCTCTGTTCCTCCTTTTGTATTACATATGTATAGTTTTTTTCTAGCATACTATTTTAATTCCTTTGTGGTTTTGTTTGTTTGCTTTTGAGCTGTGTCCTTAGTGTTTTACCTGGGAGTTACAGTTAGCATATTAACTGACAATTTAGTTCAGATAAAAATCATCCTAATTTCAATAACATACACAATCTTTGCTCCTCTATAATCTCACACCTTCCCTCCTCCCTTATGTTATATTTATCATACAAGGTACATCTTTATACACTGTGAGTCCATCCCATACTTTATAATAATTGTTTTCTGTTATTGTTATTTAAATTAGGTAGAAAAAAGTGTTACAAATGAAAAATGCATCTGTACTGTGTTTCTTAATTGTTTTACAATATTAGTTTCTGTTGTACAATAAGGTGAATCTTCCAAATGTGTACATATATTCCTCCCTCTGTAGATTCCCTCCCATCCCCTCATCCCACTCCTCTAGTTAATTTTACCAGTGTTCTTTACTTGTTGCATTTCAGCCTGAAGGACCTCCTTTCATATTTTTGTAAGGGTACTTGCTAGAAACAAATAGTCTTGGTTTTTGTTTATCTTGGGAATATCTTAGTTTGTCCTTCATTTTTTTTTTTTTTTTTTTTTTTGCGAGTAAAAATGTAAGCTTTTATTTTCTTGTATCTTTCTTTGAAGTAGAAAGAGATGTGATTTTTTTTTTTAATTTTTTTTTGTATTTATTTATTTTTTTACACGAACTCCCAAACATGAACCCGCCTCCCACCTCCCACCCCACATCTTCCCTCCAGATCATCCCATACACCAGCCCCAAGCATCCTGCATCCTGCATTGAACATAGACTGGCAATTCATTTCTTACATGATAGTATACATATTTCAATGCTATTCTCCCAAATCATCCCTCCCTCTCCCTCTCCCTCTTCTTCTCCCTCAGAGTCTATAAGTCCGCTCTACACATCTGTATCTATAGTTTTGCTTGACAGAATTATTTGTTGATAGCCTGTGTTTTTTAGTACTTTGTATATGTCATCCCATTGTGCACTGTGTTCTAGCATTCATGGTTTAAGACAATCAAGCACTATTAGTCAGTTATTGAAGCTCCCTTGTATGTGATGAGTCAATTTTCTTTTGCTCTTTTCAAGATTCTTTGCCTTTTGGTCTTTTGACCATAAGTGTGTTAATGTGGATCTTTTTGAGATGTCAGATTAAAGTTATAATGGTTTTTGGTCACAACTGGTTCAAATATTATTCCTGTTCTTTTCTCTGTCTCTTGTCATTCTGTAACTCCTAAAATGTGTATGTCAGTTTGCTAGATGGAGTCCCACAGGCCTCTTGTCAGTCAGTCAGTTCAGTCATTCAGTCATGTCCAACTCTTTGCGACCCCATGGACTACAGCACATCAGGCCTCCCTATCCTCTGCTACTGCTAAGTCACTTCAGTCGTGTCCAACTCTGTGGGACCCCATAGATGGGAGCCCACCAGGCCCCCCTGTCCCTGGGATTCTCCAGGCAAGAACACTGAAGTGGGTTGCCATTTCCTTCTCCAATACATGAAAAAGAAAAGTGAAAGTGAAGTCGCTCAGTCGTGTCCGACTCTTCACGACCCCATGGACTGCAGCCTACCAGGCTCCTCCATCCATGGGATTTTCCAGGCAAGAGTACTGGAGTGGGGTGCCATTGCCTTGTCCTCTAAGGCCTTACTAATTTTTTCTTCATCATTTGTTTTACTTCTCAAGCTGAAAATTTTCAGTTGCTGCTTTCAAGTGCACTGGTTCTTCTTCTTTCTGTTCAGATTTGATGTTGAACCCCTCTAGAAAATTTTCAACTGCAAAATTCCTATTTGCTTTTCATAATTCGTATCTCTTTATTGACATGCCTTATTTGGTGAGACATCATTTGCATGGTTTGTTTGCACATGTTTTCCTTAAGCTCTTCAGCATATAAAAAATAGTTGGTTTACAGTCTTTGTCTAGTAAATAGGAATTTTCTGTATGACTCAGGGAACTCAGTCCAGGGCTCCCTGATAGCCTAGAGGGGTAGGAAGGGAGGGAGGTGAGGGAAGTGTTCAAGTGGATGGGGACATGTAAAGATATGGCTTGATTCATGTTGATGCCTGCTAGAAATCAATGCAGACGGCAGAGCAATTATCTTCCAATTTTTAAAAATTAATTTAAAAATTACCATTGTAACAATATAAAAATATAAAAGTGGAAAGAAATAGTCTTTGGCTAATGAACCAAATGTCTGGGCTTCTCCAAGGACATTTTTATTCATTTCTTTTTTTGTTTTCTTTTCTGTGTGGTGTCATGATCTTGTTTCTTCATAATTTTGTTGTTGTTTGAAAAATATTTTCAGTATAATTTTTTGTTGTTGAAAACAGGACATTTTGAATATTACACTGTGGCAAATTTGAGAGTTGGATTTTCCTTTCTGAGTTTTGTTATTGTTGTTCTATTTGTTGTCATTTATTTGATTGTTTTTGCTATTATTCGGAGAAGGCAATGGCAACCCACTCTGGTACTCTTGCCTGGAAAATTCCATGGCCGGAGAGCCTAGTAGGTTGCAGTCCATGGGGACGCTAAGAGTTGGGGATGCTAAGATTTGGACACGACTCAACGACTTCACTTTCACTTTTCACTTTCATGCATTAGAGAAGGAAATGGCAACCCACTCCAGTGTTCTTGCCTGGAGAATCCCAGGGACAGCAGAGCCTGGTGGGCTGCTGTCTATAGGGTCGCACAGAGTCAGACACGACTGAAGAAACACAGCCGCAGTAGCAGCTATTATTGCTATTTGTTTAAATGTCTTTTCTGGGTTAATTTGGTAAATTCTATGCTCTTGTTTTGTGTAGTCACTGAAGTCTGTGTTTGGTTAGCTTAGTAATCAGCGAAGGACCAGACAGAGCTTTCTTTAAATGCCTTGAATGGTAAGTCTCTCAGTCCTTGCAGAGAGGCATGTGTGCATGTTGGGATGTCTCCAACTCCCAAAATTGCTGCCTTAACCTTCACTTCCTCCTTGCACCAGCTGCAAAGTCAGGTAGAGTTGAGATACCAGTAAGTTCTTGGACTTTTCCTGGGCATATACAGAGTCTTGCTCATGTTTGTGGTCTTCTGGATCAACAATAATATTTTAGAGCTTTTTGGCCCTGCTAATAGTTCTTATTTCCTAGTTTTTCCTTTTAGATGTTTTCATCAGCCTCTTAATTGCCACAAATCATATTGCTGCCTCAGGCAACTGTGATCATAAATAATTCCTATGATGACTTTGAATGAATGTCCTGAGGATAGAGCTGTTTCTATAAAGCAAGCTCTGAATCAGGTTAGAAAAAGACAAACCCTGAGAGCAAGCTCCTTTCCAGGGAGCTTCCAGCCTTGGTTAATAAGTGACAGTTCCTGAGGATGGGACTTTTGTTCTATTCTGTGCTGTCCTCTCCAGCAGCTGCTGGCCTTCTGATTTTCACAGTTATCATGACATTGTGTGACTTTTGCTTTTTCAAAGCTACTTGCAGAGTTTGGGAGAGGATGTTGTGTATAAAGCCAATTAAGATTCCATAAAGCTTGCTGTTGTTAATGAGATTCAGCTAGTTTTCTTGAGTAAACACTCCTTCAGTTCAGTTCAGTTCAGTTCAGTTCAGTTGCTCAGTCGTGCCCGACTCTTTGTGACCCCAAGTATCGAAGCACACCAGACCTCCCTGTCCATCACCAACTTCCGGAGTTCACTCAAAGTCATGTCCATCAAGTTGGTTATGCTATCCAGCTGTCTCATCCTCTGTCGTCCCCTTCTCCTCCTGCCCCCAATCCCTCCCAGCATCAGGGTCTTTTCCAATGAGTCAACTCTTCGCATGAGGTGGCCAAAGTATTGGAGTTTCAGCTTCAGCATCAGTCCTTCCAATGAACACCCAGGACCGATCTCCTTTAGGATGGACTGCTTGGATCCCCTTACAGTCCAAGAGACTATCAAGAGTCTTCTCCAACACCACAGTTCAAAAGCATCAATTATTCAGCACTCAGCTTTCTCACAGTCCAACTCTCACATCCATGCATGACTACTGGAAAAACCATAGCCTTGACGAGACAGACCCCTGTTGGCAAAGTAATACCTCTGCTTTTTAACATGCTATCTAGGTTGGTCATAACTTTCCTTCCAAGGAGTAAGCATTTTTTAATTTCATGGCTGCAATCACCATATTGTTGCAAACCTTTGGTTAATTTGCAGATTTCTGGGAAAAAAAATTATTTTGACAATTTTTGCTTGTGTTAATGTTGCTTTCATGGATTTTAGAAGGCCCTTACCCTATTATTTCAGGAGTATTTTCTAAAGCAATTTTGCAAGTTTATGATAGCTTGTGTGTGAAACTTATCCATGCATTTAAATGGGTATATGACATTTGACTCACATTTTTCTCTCCCTGATTATCAAAAATATTTATTTTCTCCTGGCATTGTGTTATTATCAGTTAAAATATGACCACCATCTTATTTTCTTTGTCTTTTAAATGACTTAACTTTTTGCTATTTTGTCCTTTTGTTGTTGTTGTTGTTTATTTTTCTTTCAAGGCTTCATTTCAGAGGAAAGATTCTGGCATTATTTTCCCTAAGAGATACTGTCCTTTCAAAATGTAATTTTCAGATTTTTTTTTAAATTTTTTTAAATTTTGGTAATATTTTTCTGAATTCATGTTGTAGTATTTGTTCTGTTTCATTTATTTCACTTCCTTCTTTGGTAATGCATATACATGCTCAATTTACTTTAATTTTCTTATCTACCTTCTTCTTTTTTTTTGTTTGGTATTTAAATTGTCTTTCTTTTTAACCGAAAGCATTCACTCTTATGTTTCTTTTAGTTTACTGTTTATTTCTGAAATGAATTTTTATTTGTCTTTCTTGAATTCTTTCACTTTATGAGTTTTCCTAATTCTATGATTATTCATGCTTTGGATCACTTTTAAGTTGTTTTGAAATACTAGGTTAGAGATTTCCCTGGTGGCTCAGTGGTAAAGAATGCCTGCCAAGGCAGGAGACATAGGTTCAACCCCTGGTCTAAGAAGACCCCACATGCTCTGGATCTATTAAGCCTGTGTGTTACAACTGCTGAGCCTGTGCTCTGAAGCATATCTAGGTTGGTCATAACTTTCCTTCCAAGGAGTAAGCATTTTTTAATTTCATGGCTGCAATCACCATATTGTTGCAAACCTTTGGTTAATTTGCAGATTTCTGGGAAAAAAAATTATTTTGACAATTTTTGCTTGTGTTAATGTTGCTTTCATGGATTTTAGAAGGCCCTTACCCTATTATTTCAGGAGTATTTTCTAAAGCAATTTTGCAAGTTTATGATAGCTTGTGTGTGAAACTTATCCATGCATTTAAATGGGTATATGACATTTGACTCACATTTTTCTCTCCCTGATTATCAAAAATATTTATTTTCTCCTGGCATTGTGTTATTATCAGTTAAAATATGACCACCATCTTATTTTCTTTGTCTTTTAAATGACTTAACTTTTTGCTATTTTGTCCTTTTGTTGTTGTTGTTGTTTATTTTTCTTTCAAGGCTTCATTTCAGAGGAAAGATTCTGGCATTATTTTCCCTAAGAGATACTGTCCTTTCAAAATGTAATTTTCAGATTTTTTTTTAAAATTTTTTAAATTTTGGTAATATTTTTCTGAATTCATGTTGTAATATTTGTTCTGTTTCATTTATTTCACTTCCTTCTTTGGTAATGCATATACATGCTCAATTTACTTTAATTTTCTTATCTACCTTCTTCTTTTTTTTTGTTTGGTATTTAAATTGTCTTTCTTTTTAACCGAAAGCATTCACTCTTATGTTTCTTTTAGTTTACTGTTTATTTCTGAAATGAATTTTTATTTGTCTTTCTTGAATTCTTTCACTTTATGAGTTTTCCTAATTCTATGATTATTCATGCTTTGGATCACTTTTAAGTTGTTTTGAAATACTAGGTTAGAGATTTCCCTGGTGGCTCAGTGGTAAAGAATGCCTGCCAAGGCAGGAGACATAGGTTCAACCCCTGGTCTAAGAAGACCCCACATGCTCTGGATCTATTAAGCCTGTGTGTTACAACTGCTGAGCCTGTGCTCTGAAGCCTATGTGCCACGTCTACTGATGCCCACCTGTCCTAGAGCCTGTGCTGTGGAACAAGAGAAGCCACCACAATGAGAAACCCATGCATGGCAACTAGAGAGACCAACCCTTGCTTGATGCAACTAGAGAAAAACCCACACGGCAAAAAGGATGCAGTAGAGTGAAAAAAAAAGGGGGAGGAGGTGGCAAGAAGGCGGGGCAGGAAGGATGTTAGGCTAGAACTTTTATATATATTTTATATGCATATATTTTTTGTGTGATCTCACTATCTATAGGGACAATATTCTATTCCTTATTCTTTGGACTTCCCTGATGGCTCAGATAGTAAAGCGTCTGTCTACAATGCAGGAGACCCGGGTTCGATCCCTGGGTTGGGAAGATCCCCTGGAGAAGGAAATGGCAATCCACTCCAGGACTATTGCCTGGAAAATCCCATGGACAGAAGAGCCTAGTAGGCTACAGTCCATGGGGTCGCAAAGAGTCGGACACGACTGAGTGACTTCACTTCACTTCACTTCATTCTTTCTTTGGTGTAATAACAATGTTGCTTATGAAACTGTGCAACTCAAATTGGGACTTGAACCCACATATCAGGCCTCAAATTTTGCCAAAACTCATGATATTCCAAATGAGATCATACCCCTATTTCAGCACTTAATGAAGCTCAGATTCTTGATGTCTTATCACAGAAAAAAATCAGTGAGAGACAAAGTGATAGGTAAGAAGTGGATTTAGTTAGACAGAAATACCATCCAGAGAGTGTGGGCCAACTCAGAAGGAGACAACAGCCTCAAAATATGGTATGGTTAGCTTCTTTTGGCTGGGTAATTTCATAGGCGAATGTGCATGCTAAGTTGCTTCAGTCATGTCTGACTCTTTGTTACCCCATGGACTGTAGCCTGCCAGGCTCCTCTGTCCATGGGATTCTCTAGTCAAGAAAACTGGAGTGGGTTGCCATGCCCTACTTCAGGATATCTTCCCAACCAAGGGATTAAACCTTCATTCTCATATGTCTCCTGCATTGGAAGCAGGTTCTTTACCACTAGCGCCACCTGGGAAGACTGTAGGCTAACGAGTGGAGGATTATTCCAACTATTTTAGGGGACAGGTGAGAGATTTCCAGGATTTTGGCCATTGCTCAAATTTTGGTATTTGATAGTTGACTTGGAAATGTCTTGGTGCCTGTGGGTGTGTCATTTATTTAGCATGCTAATCTGTTATAATCAACATATACTTAGACTCAAAGTCTAGTGGAAGTCAGCTTTCCACCATCTTGGATTTATCTGGTTCTAATCAGTTTATGTTATGTCCTAGAGTTATGTCATTCTTCCAAAGGTTGTGTCTTGCCCCTTCCTTTCTGTTGTATTTCCCCTTCAGAGATTTCACTCCCATATTCTTATGGGAATCAGAGAGGCAATGGTCCATTTTCTGTAGCTGCTTCAAGATAGAGTTGCAGCATCAACCCTGCCTGTCAGGGAATAAAAATCTCTGGATGCCTGATCTAGAGGCAGTAGGGCAGAACAGCTCCTTGTTTTAAATCAATTTGGGCTGGAATCCCCCCATAGTCATCATCTTGATGTGGAACTGTTGTACTACTTCCTTGCTAAGTTAAGTCACTTCAGTTGTGTCCGACCCTGTGCAACCCCATAGACGGTAGCCCACCAGGCTCCCCTATCCCTGGGATTCTCCAGGCAAGAACACTGGAGTGGGTTGCCATTTCCTTCTCCAATGCATGAAAGTGAAAAGTGAAAGTGAAGTCACTCAGTCGTGTCCGACTCTTAGTGACCCCATGGACTGCAGCCTTCCAGGCTCCTCCATCCATGGGATTTTCCAGGCGAGAGTACTGGGGTGGGGTGCCATTGCCGCTATTTCCTTAGCCTTCCTATAAATCTTCTTGATAATGAAGCACTTCTTGTAACAGCATTAGAGTACAAAAATAACTACCTATAAACGACAAAAGACTTAAAAATCATGGTTAAACATCTGATTACTTTGCAGTTGATAAAGAAACTTGGTTGCAATAACCACAAATATGAATGATTAACATACCAAATAATCCTAATTAAATAATTTCTCTTTGAGATACCTCAAGGGTCTTCTAAAATAGCCCAAAGTTAGCCAGAAATCAAAAGAACTTTAAAATTTGGAATTTTGGAAGTTTGTCAAAAAGGTTTTAAATTTGTCAAATAAAGTAATAGGTCACTGTGAGAAAATATTTATTCCTTAATCAAAGTAACAAAAGTTATGAAAAGCAAGTAGAAATCACTTATAGGCAGAGGAACTCACACAATCTGTTGTCAAAAGCCACATTTCAAGCATTTTTGAAGGGAGAAAGCAAACCCAGTCTTCTAGTCCACTCCCAACAAAATCCATTTACCCAACTTAATTTAATGCAATTATAGAAAATCTTGATCATGTAAAACTTTTTTCAGTATTTCATTTCTCACACTTTCTTTTACTGAAAATATATATCTTGTTTCCTTAAAAAAAATTTTTCCCCCACATTGAGTTACTTTTCTTGCTGACAAATTTGAAATAGATATAATGAGGTCTAGTAAACCTAGCTAAAACAGATGTATTATACTTAATATTGATGATTCTAAAGACATATCTATATTAATCAGACCAACAAGCTTAAGCCACCATCAATACCAAATATAAATTTAGTACTGAATGTTTTCCAGATGACATGAACCTGAAATTAATTCTGGCCAGTTTATTTTCTGAGTATTTATATCTGCACTTAATTTCCTTTAAGGAAATTGTGTAGAGCTCTTTTATGAATTTATTTTTGGCAATATTATACATCTGCATTACACATATAGATACATAGAAACACAGAAACCCAGCGGTGTCACAGTTCCCACTCTAAAATTTCAGCCCTGAGTCCCAGATAGCAACGTAAAACCCATAAGTTTACAAAAGAGGCTGGATTAAAATTGGGTTTCCAGAGGATGGAACAAATCAAGCTTACTTGTCCAGATGGCTAAATCTTTTTACTAAATGTTTACAGAAAAGACACTTAGGATTTGTATTTATTCTTGACAAGTCAACTTCTAAATTATTTCACCCACTTTACAAAATTTGCATTTTTAAAAGATGGCAGAGATAAGGATTCCTGAAAGGACCAGATATGACATTTGCATTTCAAAGATACAGATGAGTTCCTCCTAGGATGACTTTGTTTCCCCTTTGTTTAATACTTAAAAGCCTCTTAAAATAAATGGCTTCCCTGATGATTCAGATAGTAGAGAATCTGCCTGCAATGTGGGAGACACAGATTTCATTCCTGAGTAGGGAAGATACCCTGGAGAAAGGAATGGCAGCCCACTCCAGTATTTTTGCCTGGAGAATTCCATGGACAGAGGAGCTTGGCAAGCTATAGTCCATGGGATTGCAAAGAGTCAGACATGACTGAGCAAATAACACTTTCATTAAGATAAATAGGGATGGTTTGGGAAGTAGTAAAAGAATTCATGGACTTTAGATGATTTTTATAGCCATATCGTCTTTAAAGGCTACATTTGTAAAACAAAGACAGTTTTGTTTTTGTTTTTCAAAGAATTGGGTAGCTACCTAAGTAATATTGAAGAACTGACATACCCACTTACCTATACTGAAATGTTTTACTTTTCCTCATTTAGGGGTGATGACCTCATCCCACAATTCCCATCAGGCTCCAAATATTAACTATGTTTAGTTTAGTCAGACCAATGACCTCCCATTTAGGTAATCTTTTTACACTTTTGGAAATCTCTAAGTTTAAGAAATTTGAAGCTTACAGACACTCTGTAACCCTTTTCACTTAATAGTCATTGACTGGATATCTTTGGCCAAGTCTAGGACCTTGATATTCCACATTCCAGAGTCTACTAATGCTTCCATCTTAATTTCAGATTTTATTTGTTCTTTTCTCTTGCCCCTTAAGAAACAGTGACCCCTAATCCAGTTAACAAATCTCTTCCTATTAAAAGGATGAAACAATCAGGAGCAAAGAAAAGAAATTTAAAAAAAACACACACCTAAAAACAGCTGGTCATTGATCTTGCATAAAACAGGTTCCAGAAAAGTGTGCCCCTGCCTCTTTCCTGACACCTCCATTACACTTATTTATACATCAAATCAGCTTTCTAAGATGAAAGATAATGAGATATTTTCTAGCTCTTCTGTTCTAATGACCCTTCTCTAGTTTCTGTGATGAGTTTGGAAATATTACCTTACAGTTTCTGTGATCTCCTGGCTCTGTGCCCCTTCTCTCTTCTCTGTTTTCTGTATTGTCTGCATTATAAAATTTATTTTCTACCAGCTTTCACTATTCTTCTTGATTTCTACAACTTCAACAATTTCTCTTCAATGGAAGAGAGATCCCTGTGGTCAGTTTTGAGAGATCATTAGGGTTCAGACTACTGCAGGTGTTATAATTTCGGTCTGGATCACTTACATAAACACTAATGTTAAAGTATGTAAGATAAAACCCAATGTTAAATGCTCTTCTCAAATCATCCCTCTGTGCTTCCCATAAAGTCTAGTGACTCTCTGACAATTATAAACTTCTGAGATCTCTCAGATGCCCCATTGATCCTCTAGACCATAAAGGACTTGTGAATGTCAGTGCTTTGCTTCCATTCACATACTTTGGGGTTGAGGGGGAAACTTCCTAGGACAGACCCTTATCCCCAATCCCTCCTCGTTAATGTCTCTCAGAAGTACCTAGGTAAAAGTATCTGATGTACATTCCTTAATTGTTTTAAAGATGTGAAAAATTCGAAGTCAACTATTTGATGACCCTGGACTTATTGGAGCCTAAAGAGTGATAATGTCGCCCACTGTGACATCATCTTATTACTTTACCATCAACCAATCAGAGAATTGTGCAGGAGCTGATCACATACCCTACAATCCCTCTCCTTCACCTTGGCATTAAAAATGCCTCCCAGAAGCTCATCAGGGGGTTCAGACTTTTTGAGCATTAACATTTTCCTGGACTGCTAGCTTGGGATGTGGTTGTTTTTTAGTCACTAAGTCATATCTGAGTCTTTGTGACCCCATGAACTGTAGCACATCAAGCTTCCCTGTCCTTCACTATCTCCTGGAGTTTGCTCAAACTTAATGCCCACTGAGTCGCTGATGCCATCCAAACATCTCATGTTCTGCTGTCCACTTCTTCTTTTGCCCTCAGTCTTTTCCAGCATCAGGGTCTTTTCCAATGAGTCAGCTCTTCATATCAAGTGGCCAAAATTTTGGAGCTTCAGCATAGGCCCTGCAATGAATATTCAGGGTTGATTTCCTTTAGGACTGACTGGTTTGATCCTCTTGTAGTTCAAGGGACTGTCAAGAGTCTTCTCCAGCAAAACAAATGGAAAACATCAGTTCTTTGGCATTCAGCCTTTTGTATGGGCCAGCTCTCACATCTGTATCTAACTATTGGAAAAGTCATAGCTTTGACTATAGGGACCTTTGTCAGCAAACTGTTGTTTTCACTTGGGGCCTTGGAATAAATGCTGTTAGTTCCCTTCACCACAACCTGATGTCAGTAGATTGATTTTATTGAGCACGGGTGAGAACACCAAGTTTGGTTTGTTAAAAGAAAATATGTCCCTTTTTTTTTTTTTTTTTAAAGATAAACAGTCTATATATCTGGGTATTCCACCTTTTATGGGGAAGATTTGGAAATATTTCAAAAAATATTCTATTATCACCATCACTTTTACAGAATGTATCTTTCATAAAGTCTCCCCCCCTCCACCCCCTGCCATTCATAGGCTTCGCCTCTCAATTGTGCCTGCCAGTCCAGAAATTGCGCCTGTGTTGTCTAGCTTTCAGCACTATAAAGATGGAGAGCATGATGCTAATACCTTTTTTTTCTTTTAAGACTTTTCATTTATTCATCTAAGGCTTAGAATTTTTGTTTTTGCTTTAAAATAAAAATTCCACCTGCCTATGTTTATGTTTACCTAGTCTCTTTTAATTCACAGTATTGAAGCTGAATCCAGCCTCTGTACCCTGACACCACATTAAATCTGAGAGACAGAGTTTTTGGTGAAGTAGGAAAGAGTAGCTTTATTACTTTACCAGACAAAGGGGGCCACAGTGGGCTAATACCTTCAAAACTGTGTGTCCCAACCTGGAGAAGAATTTTTTTTTTTTTTTTAAAGATAAACAGTCTATATATCTGGGTATTCCACCTTTTATGGGGAAGATTTGGAAATATTTCAAAAAATATTCTATTATCACCATCACTTTTACAGAATGTATCTTTCATAAAGTCTCCCCCCCTCCACCCCCTGCCATTCATAGGCTTCGCCTCTCAATTGTGCCTGCCAGTCCAGAAATTGCGCCTGTGTTGTCTAGCTTTCAGCACTATAAAGATGGAGAGCATGATGCTAATACCTTTTTTTCTTTTAAGACTTTTCATTTATGCATCTAAGGCTTAAAATTTTTGTTTTTGCTTTAAAATAAAAATTCCACCTGCCTATGTTTATGTTTACCTAGTCTCTTTTAATTCACAGTATTGAAGCTGAATCCAGCCTCTGTACCCTGACACCACATTAAATCTGAGAGACAGAGTTTTTGGTGAAGTAGGAAAGAGTAGCTTTATTACTTTACCAGACAAAGGGGGCCACAGTGGGCTAATACCTTCAAAACTGTGTGTCCCAACCTGGAGAAGAAAATGAAAAGTTTTACAGTAACGGTTCTAAAAGTGCAGGATCAGCTCACGGACATTCTCCTGATGGTTAGTGGTAAAGTAAGTAGGAGTCTGTATCATCAGCCTTCAAGTTCCAAAGAGTCTAGGGTGTATGTGCTTGTGGGCAGCATACCACCATTAAATGTTAACTCCTCCCACCTGGAAGGGACATCAGTATCTGCTAACACATTGTTGTATGTATCGATGAGGATGAGAATGGCAAAGAATGGCAAGATGGCTGAGTAGAAGGAAATGTGCTCATCTTCTCCTGCAAAAACACCAAAATCTCAAATAGCAAGAGAACAATATCAAAAGAAGTTCACTTATGTTGCAAAAGTTCTAGGCCCCACAACAGATTTCCCAACCTGGGGATTTGGCAAAGGGACTGGTTATTCCCCAGAGGATCTGACTTTGAAGGCCAACAGGATTTGATTGCAGAATGTCCAAAGGACTTGGGAAACAGAGACTCCTGGATGGTACAGATAAAACCTTATGCATACGAGGACCCAGAGGAAAGAAGCCTTGAACCCATTGGAGATTTGCCTGTGTTTGAGGGTCTTCTGCCGAGGCATGTGTCTGCAGTGGCTTGGTCCAGGAAGCAGCAATCCTAGGAGGTGCATGTTGGCAAAAGTCCTCTGGGAGGGTCACCTTTAGCCCCACCAAAAAGCCTCTAGACCCCAGGTCTGGGTCACTTCAGGCCAAACAACTAATAGGAAGGGAGCACAGCCCCATGCATCAGCAGAATATTGGATTAGAGATTTACTGAGAATGGCCCCACCTAAAGGCAAGACCCAGTCTTCCCACAGCCAAGCCCTCCCATCAGAAAGTTTGCAAAAGCCTCTAATCTTCATCCATCAGAGGGCAGACAGAGAATCAAGAACTACAATCCCACAGCCTATGGAACAAAAACCACAAACACAGAAAGTTAACCAAAATGATCACATGGATCCCAATGTGGTTGTAGCAAAGGGCCCTACATAACTCAATGAAGCTATGAACCATGCTGTGCAAGACCACTCAAGATAGACAGGCCACGGTGAAGAATTCTGGTAAAATGTGGTCCACTGCAGAAGGGAATGGCAAACCACTCCAGTATTCTTGCCTTGGGTACACCATGAACAGTATGAAAAGGCAAAAAGATATCACATGGGAAAATGATCCCTCCAGGACAGTAGGCATCCAATATGCTATAAGGGAAGAGTGGAGAAATAGTCTCAGAAAAAATAAAGGGACTAGGCAAAAGCAGAATTGATGCTAAACTGTGGTTGCATCTGGTGGATGACGTCTGATATTGTAAAGAACAATATTGCATAGGAACCTGGAATGTTAATTCCATGAACCAAGGTAAATGTGACATGGTTAAGTAGAAGATGGCAAGAGTAAAGATCAACATTTTAGAAATTAGTGAACTAAAATGGGCAAGAATGGATGAAATTCTCTTAGATGACCATTATGTCTACTACTATGGACAAGAATCCCTAGAAGAAATTGAATAGCCCTTATTTTAAAAAGTCTGAAATTGAGTACTTGGGTGAAATCTCAAAAATGAAATCTCAAAAATGAAATCTCAAAAATAAAAAAAAAAAAAAATTCTTGGCTCTGTTTCAAGCCAAACCACTCGACATCACAGTAATCCAAGTCTATAGCCCATTCACTGATGCTGAAGAATCTAAAGTTACATCTATGAAGACATGCATGACCTTATAAACCTGACACTAAAAAAAAAAAAAAAAAAGATGCTATGTTTGTCATAGAGTGCTGAAATGCAAAAATAGGAAGTCAAGAAATAAATGGACTAACAGAAAAGTTTGACCTTGAGATACAAAAAGAAGCAGGGCAATGGCTAACAGAATTTTGCCAAGAGAAGCCACTGGTCATAGCAAACACATTCTTCCAACAACACAAGAGACAAATCTGGTGATGGATATCACCAGATGATTAATACCAAAATCAAATTGATTATATTCTTTGTAACTGAAGATGGAGAAGCTCTATATAGTCAGTAAAAACAAGAACTAGAGCTGACTGTGGCTCAGACCATGAGCTCTCTATTGAAAAATTCATTCTTTAATTGAAAAAAGAATGAGGGAAAACCAACTAGATCATTCAGGTGTGACCTAAATCTAATCCCTCATGATTACACAGTGGAAGTGATTAATAGATTCAAGGAATTAACTCTCCTAGGCAGAATGCCTGAAGAACTATGGATGGAAGCACCTAACACTGTATAGGAGGCAGTGGCCAAAAGCATCCCAAAGAAATAGAAATAGAAAAGGACAAGGTGATTGTCTGAGGAGGCTTAACCAATAGCTGAGAAAGGAAGAGAAGTGAAAGGTAAAGGAGAAAGGTAAAGATGTATCTAACTGAATGCAAAGTTCTGGAGAATAGCAAGGAGAAAATAAGAAAGGCTTCTTAAGTGAACAATGCAAAAAAATAGAGGAAAAATCGCCAGTCTATGTTCAATGCAGGATGCAGGATGCTTGGGGCTGGTGTATGGGGATGATCTGGAGGGATGATGTGGGGTGGGAGGTGGGAGGGGGGTTCATGTTTGGGAGTTCATGTAAAAAAATAAATACCAAAAAAAAAAAAAAGAAAAGAAAGAAAAACAATAGAATGGGAAAACCTAGAGATCTTTTTAAGAAATTTGGAGATACCCAAGAAGTATGTCATGCAAACATGGGCACAAAAAAAGAGACAAAAATGGCAAGCCCCTAACAGAAGCAGAAGAAGTTAAGAAGAAGTGGCAAGAATACGCAGAAGGACCATTCAAAAAAAAGGTCTTAATGACTGAGATAATCACAATGCTGGCCTCACTCACCTACGGCCAGACAGCCTGGAGTGTGAAGTCAAGTGGGCCTTAGGAAACTTTGCTATGAGAAAAACTAGTGAAAGTAATGGAATTTCAGCCGAGCCATTTCAAATACTAAAATATGATGCTGATAAAGTGCTGCGCTCAGTATGTCAGTAAATATGGAAAACTCAGCAGTGGCCATAAAACTGGAAAAAGTCAGTTTTCATTCCAATAAAAAGGACAATGCCAAAGAATTTTCAAACTACCCTAAAATTGCGCTCATTTCATATGCCGGTAAGGTGATCTTGAAATCCTTCAAGATAGGCCTCAATAGTATGAGAACTTAGAACTCAGAGATATACAGATAGGATTTAGAAAAGACAGCGGGAAGAAGGCAGGGGAACCAGAGATGAAATTGCCAGCATCTGTTTCATCATAGAAAAAGCAAAGGAATTCCAGAAAAATATCTACTTCTGCTTCACTGTCTATACTTAAAACTTTGACTGTATGGATCACAACAAACTGTCAAAAATTCTTAAAGAGATGGAATACCAGATCACCTGATCTGCCTCCTGAGAAACCTGTATGCAGGTCAAGAAGCAACAATTAGAACCAGACATGAAACAATTCAGTTCAGTTCAGTTCAGTCACTCTGTCATGTCCAACTCTTTGCAATCTCATGGACTGCAGCATGCCAGGCTTCCCTGTCCACCATCAACACCAAGAGGTTGATCAAACTCAAGTCCAGTGAGTCAGTGATGCCATCCAAACATCTCATCCTCTGTAATCCCCATCTACACCTGCCTTCAATCCTTCCCAGCATCAGGGTCTTTTCCAATGAGTCAGCTCTTCACATCAGGTCACCAGAGACTTGAGCTTCAGCTTCAACATCAGGATTAATTATTCAGAAAATGAATATTCAGGACTGATTTATTTAGGATTGAAGGATTTGATCTCCTGGCAGCCCAAGGGGCTCTCCAACAACAAGTTCAACAGCATCAATTCTTTGGTGCTCAGCTTTCTTTATGGTCCAGTTCTCACACCCATAGGGCTTCCCTTATAGTTCAGTTGGTAAAGAATCTGCATGCAGTGCAGGAGACCTGGGTTTGATCCTTGGGTCAGGAAGACCCCCTAGAAAAATAAATGCAACCCACTCCAGTATTCTTGCCTGAAAAATCACATGGACAGAGGAACCTGGTGGGCTGCATTCCATGGAATCGTCAAGAGTTGGGTGCAACTGAGCAACTAATACTTCACTTCATGGCTTGGGAATAGATGCCATAAGAATAGCCATTTGCTCTGTTAATTTCTTCTTTATGTCAGATTGCTGGCAAAGGCTATATATTTCTCACATCCATACATGACTACTGGAAAAGCCATAGCTTTGACTAGACAGAACTTTGTCAACAAAGTAATGTCTCTGCTTTTTAATATGCTGTCTAGATTGGTCATAGCTTTTCTTCCAAGTAGCAAGTGTCTTTTAATTTCATGGCTGCAGTCACCATCTGCAGTGATTTTGGAGCCTCACAAAATAAATTCTGTTTCCACATCTATTTGCAATGAAAGGATGGAAACGGATGCCATGATCTTCATTTTTTGAAGGTTGAGTTTTAAGCCAGCTTTTTTACTCTCCACTTTCACAGTCATCAAGCAGCTCCTTAGTTGCTCTTCACTTTCTTCCATAAGGTTGGTGTCATCTTCTTATCTGAGATTACTGATATTTCTCCCTGCAGTCTTGACTTCAGCTTGTGGTTCATCCAGCCTGACATTTCATATGATGGACTCTGCATATAAGTTAAATAAGCAGGGTGACAATATAAAGTCTTGATGTTCTCTTTTTCCAGTTTGGAACCAGTCCATTGTTCCTTGTCCAGTTCTAACTGTTTCTTCTTGACCTGCATACAGATTTCTTAGGCAGCAGGTCAGGTGGTTTGGTATTCCTATCTCTTTAAGACTTTATTAGAGTTTGTTGTGATCCACAAAGTCAAAGGCTTTGCTATAGTCAATAAAGAAGAAACAGGTGTTTTTCTGGAACTCTCTTGCTTATTTATGATCCAACAGATGCTGGCAATTTGATCTCTGATTCCTCTTCCTTTTCTCAATCCAGCTTGAATATATTCACAGTTTATGTACTTTTAAAGCCTGACTTGGAGAATTTTGAGCACTACCTTACTAACATGTAATGAGTGTCTAACTGTGCTGTAGTTTAAGCATTCTTTGGCATTGCCTTTCTTTGGGAATTGGAATGAAAGCTGACCTTTTCCAGTCCTGTGGCCACTGCTTAGTTTTCCAAATTTGCTGGCATATTGAGTGCAGCACTTTAACAACATCATCTCTTAGGATTTGAAATAGCTCGTCCGGAATTCCATCACTTTCACTAGCTTTATTTGTAGTGATACTTCCTAAGGCCCACTTGGCTTTGGGGTGCAGGATGTCTGGCTTTAGGTGAGTGATTACACCAACATCATTATGTGGGTCATTAAGATCTTTTCGTATAGTTCTTCTATGTATTCTTGCCACCTCTTCTTAATATCTTCTGCTTCTGTTAGGTCCATACCACTTCTGTCCTTTATTGTGCCCATCTTTGCATGACACGTTCCTTTGGTATCTCTAATTTTCTTGAAGAGATCTCTGGTCTTTCTTATTCTACTGTTTTCCTCTATTTCCTTGCACTGATCACTGAGGAAGGCTTTCTTGTCTCTCCTTGCTATTCTTTGGAACTCTGCATTCTGATGGGTGTATCTTTCCTTTGCTCTTTTGCTTTTCACTTCTCTTCTTTTCTCAGCTATTTCAAGGTCTCTGCTGACAATCTTTTTGCCTTTTTGCACTTCTTTTCCTTAGGGATGGTCTTGATCACTGCCTCCCATACAACGTCACGAATCTCTCATAGTTTTTCAGGCACTCTGTCTATCATATCTAATTTCTTGCATCTATTTGTGACTTCCACTGTATAATCATAAGGGATTTGATTTAGGTCATACCTGAATGGCTTAGTGGTTTTTCCTACATTCTTCAATTGAAGTCTGAATTTGGCAATGCAAAGTTCATGATTTGAGCTGCAGTCAGCTCCCAGTCTTTTTTTTTACTGACTGTATAGAGCTTCTCCAACTTTGTCTACAAAGAATATAATCAATCTGATTTAGGTATTTACCATTTGGTGATGTCCATGTGTAGAGTCGTCTCTTGTGTTGGAAGAGGGTGTTTTCTTTGACCAGTGAGTTCTCTTGACAAAACTCTATTAACTTTTGCCCTGATTCATTTTGTACTCCAAGGCCAAATTTGCTTGTCACTCCAGGTGTTTCTTGACTTCCTACTTTTGAATTCCAGTCCCCTATAATGAAAAGGACATCTTTTTTGAATGTTAGTTCTAGAAGGTCTTATACGTCTTCATAGAACCATTCAACTGGCTTCTTTAGAATTAGTGGTTGAGATATCAACTTGAATTATTATAATATTGAATGGTTTGCCTTGGAATGAATGAAGATCATTCTTTTTTGTGACTGAACCCAAGTACTGCATTTTAGACTCTCTGTTAACTATTATGGCTACTCCATTTCTTCTAAAGGATCCCGCCCACAGAAGTAGATATAATGGTCATCTGAATTAAATTTGTCTTTTCCTGTCCATTTTAGTTCACTGATTCCGAAAATATCAATGTTCATGCTAGCCATCTCCTGTTTGAGCACTTCCACTTTACCTTGTTTCATGGACCTAACACCTCCAGGTTCCTATGCAATATTGCTCTTTACAGCATCAGTCCTTACTTCTATCAACAGTCACATCCACAGCTGGGTGCTGTTTTTGTTTTGTCTCCGTCTCTTCATTCTTTAGCGAGTTATTTTTCCACTTTTCTACAGTAGCATATTGGGCACCTACCGATCTGGGAGTTCATCTTTCAGTGTCCTATCTTTTTGCCTTTCATACTGTTCATGGGGTTCTCAAGGCAAGAATACTGAAGCAGCTTGTCATTCCCTTCTTCAGTGGACCATATTTTGTCAGAACTCTATACCATGACCTGTCCATCTTGGTTGGCCCTACATGGCATGGCTCATAATTTCACTGAGCTAGACAAGGCAGAAACATGAAACAATGGATTGGTTAAAATTTGGGAAAGGAGTATGCAAGGCCGTGTATTTTCACCCTGCTTGTTTAACTTATATACTAATTTGTCGTGTTTGTTGTTCAGTCACTAAGTTGTGTCCCATCTTTGTGACTCCATGGACTGCAGCATGCCAGGCTTCCCTGTCCATCACCAACTACTGGAGCTTGCTCAAACTCATGTCCATTGAGTTGCCAGCTATCCAGCCATCTCTTTTTCTCCCTTCTTCTCGTGCCCACAATTTCTTCTAGCAACAGGGTCTTTTCCAACGAGTCCTTCCCGTCAGGTGGCCAAGGTTTTGGAGCTTCAGCTTCAGCATCAGGCCTTCCTGTGAATATTCAGGGTTGGTTTCCTTTAGGACTGGCTTGTTTGATCTCCTTGCTGTCCAAGGGACTCTCAAGAGTTTTCTCCAACACCACAGTTCAAAAGCATCCATTCTTCAGTACTCTGAGAGTACATCATGTGAAATGTCAGACTGTATGAATCACAAGCTAAAATCAAGTTTGCAACAGTCTTTGATATGCAGGTGATACCATTCTAATTGTACAAAGCAAATAAGAACTAAAGAGCCTCTTGATGAAAGTGAAAGAAGAGAGTGAAAATCCTGGCTTAAATCTCAACATTCAAAAAAGCAGCATCATAGCAACTGCTCCCATCACTTCATGGCAAATAGAAGGGGAAGAAGTTGAAACAGTGACAAATTTTACTTTCCTGGGCTCCAAAATCACTGTAGACAGTGACTGCAACCATGAATTAAAACATCCTTGCTTCTTGAAATAAAAGTTATGACAATCCTAGACAACATATTATAAAGCAGAGAATTCACTTTGCTGACAAAGGTCCACATAATCAAAGCGATGGTTTTTCTGGTAGTCATATATGGATATGAGAGTCAGACCATAAAGTAGTCTGAGCACCAAAGATTTGATACTTTTGAGCTGTGTTGCTGGAAAAGGCTCTTGAAAGTCCCTTGTATAACAAGGATATCAAACTTGTCAGTCCTTTAGGAAATCAATCCTTACTATCCACTGGAAGGGCTAATGCTGAAGTTCCAAAACTTTGACCACTTGATGTGAAGAGTCAACTCATTGGAAAAGTCCCTTATGCTGGGAAAGATTGATGACAGGAGTTGAAAGGGGCAATAGAGGATTAGATGGTTGGATGGCATCACCAACTCAATGGACATGAGTTTGAGTAAACTCCAGGATATAGTGAAAGACGGGAAAACCTGGCATGCTGCAGTCCATGGGGTAGCAAAGTGGTTGGTGAGGATCAGGACCTTGCCTTAAAGCTTCAGTTTTGTTCCTCTTGACTATTTTTCCCTTGTCTCACATCTCCCTTGTGGATGAGGATGTGACAACTTCTTGAATAAGTCCTTTGGAACTCAGGGAAGGTCATGGAGCTGAATGAGAATTATTTCTAGTAATTAAAGAAATGGGGGACACAGAAACATTCTGTGCACATGAGCCCCACGGTGTCTCACTTGGTAATAGTACCCATTATTCATTGAAACTCATCTCTTCCTAACTTCTCAAGAAAACCTATATATATGTGTGTGAGCAAAATACATTAGGATAGAAAAGAGAGGAGCAATACATGACAGAGCTATATTAGCTTTCAAATCTGTGTAGACATAAACCA
>SJYX01022291.1:51514-86300 GCA_006410675.1 Oreotragus oreotragus | reverse complement strand
AGCCCATCTTTGCATGAAATGTTCCCTTGGTATCTCTAATTTTCTTGAAGAGATCTCTAGTCTTTCCCATTCTGTTGTTTTCCTCTGTTTCTTTGTATTGATCACTGAGGAAGGCTTTCTTATCTCTCCTTGCTATTCTTTGGAATTCTGTATTCAAATGGGAATATCTTTCCTTTTCTCCTTTGTTTTTCACTTCTCTTCTTTTCACAGCTATTTGTAAGCCCTCCTCAGACAGCCATTTTGCTTTTTTTGCCTTTCTTTTCCATGGGAATGGTCTTGATCCCTGTCTCCTGTACAATGTCATGAACCTCCGTCCACAGTTCATCAGGCACTCTGTCTATCAGATCCAGTCTCTTAAATCTATTCTATGGGGTGAGCTTTTTGAGGTGTTGCTGAATTCTGTTTGCTGAAATTTTGTTGAGAATTTCTGCATCTATGTTCATCAGTGATATTGGCCTGTAGTTTTCTTTTTTTGTGTTGTCTTTGTCTGGTTTTGGTATCAAGGTGATGGTGACCTCATAGAGTGAGTTCAGAAGTGTTCCTTCCTCTGCAAGTTTTTGAAAGAGTTTTAGAAGGATAGGCATTAGCTCTCCTCTAAATGTTTGATAGAATTCTCCTGTGAAGCCATCGGTCCTGGTCTTTCATATTTTGGGAGACTTTTGATCACAGCTTCATTTTCAGTGCTTGTAATTGGGTTGTTCGTAATTTCTGCTTCTTCCTGATTCAGTCTTGGAAGATTGGACTTTTCTAAGAATCTGTCCATTTCTTCCAGGTTATCCATTTTATTGCCATCTAGTTGTTCACAATAGTCTCTTATAATCCTTTGTATGTCTACATTGTGTGCTGTAACCTTTCCTTTTTAATTTGTAATTTTGTTGATTTGATTCTTCTCTCTTTTTTTCTTGATTAGTCTGGCTAAAGGTTTGCCAATTTTTTTTTTTTTATCTTCTCAAAGAACCAGCTTTTAGTTGTATTAATATTTACTATTGTTTCTTTCATTTATTCTTTATTTATTTCTGCTTGGACCTTTATGATTTCTTTCTTTCTACTAATTTTGGGTTTTTTTGTTCTTCTTTTTCCAGTTGTTTTAGGTATAAAGTTAGGTGGTCTGTTCAATGTTTTTCTTGTTTCTTGAGGTAGGATTGTATTGCTATAAACTTCCCTCTTAGAACTGCTTTTGTTGCGTCCCATAGATTTTGAGTTGTCATGTTTTCATTGTCATTTGTTTTTAGAAATTTTAAAATTTCCCTTTGACTTCTTAGTAACCTGTTGGTTATTTTGAAATGTATTGCTTAATCTCCGTATGTTTGTGCTTTTTACAGTTTTTTTCTTGTAATTTATATCTAGTCTCATAGTGTTGTGGTTGGAGGAGATGCTTGACATGATTTCAATTTTCTTAAATTTACAGAGGTTTGATTTGTGACCCAAGATGTGGTCTACCCTGGAGAATGTTCCATGTGCATTTGAGAAGAAGGTGTAGTCTTCTGCATTTGAATGGAATGTCCTGAAGATATCAATGAGATCTATCCCATCTAATGTATCATATAAGACTTGTGTTTCATTATTAATTTTCTGTTTTGATGATCTGTCCATTGGTGTGAGTGGGGTGTTAAAGTCTCCTATTATTACTGTGTTACTGTCAATTTCTCCTGTTGTGTCTGTTAGTGTTTGTCTTATGTATTGAGGTGCTCCTATGTTGGGTGCATAGATATTTAAAATTGTTAGGTCTTCTTTGGTTGATACCTTGACCATTATGTAGTGTCCTTCCTTATCTCTTGTAATATTCTTTATCTTAAGGTCTATTTTGTCTGATATGAGGATTGTTACTCCAGCTTTCTTTTACTTTGCATTCACATGGAATATATTTTTCTATCCTTTCACTTTCAGTCTATATGTGTCTTGAGGTCTGAAGGGGGTGTCTTGGAGAGAGCATATACATGGGTCTTGTTTTTGTATCCATTCAGCCAATCTGTGTCTTTTGGTCGGAGCATTAATCCATTTACATTTAAAGCAATTATTGATATATATGTTACTATTGCCATTTTCTTAATTGTTTGGGGTTTGAATTTGTAGATCTTTTTTTTTTGCTTGTATTTCTTGACCATATAAGTCCTTTAACATTTGTTGTAAAGCTGGTTTGGTGGTACTGAATTCTCTTAACTTTTGCTTGTCTGAAAAGCTTTTTATTTCTCCATCAATTTTCAATGAGATTCTTGCCAGGTAAAGTAATCTTGATTGTAGATTTTTCCCTTTCAGTACTTTAAATATATCCTGCCATTCCCTTCTGGCCTGCAAAGTTTCTGCTGAAAGATCGGCTGTTAAACATATGGCTTTGTTACTTGTTGCTTTTCCCTTGCTGCTTTTAATATTCTTTCTTTGTGTTTAGTCTTTGCCAGTTTGATTAATACGTGTCTTGGCATGTTTTTTCTTGGGTTTATCCAGAATGGGACTCTTTGTGTCTCTTGGACTTGATTATTTCCTTTTCCATATTGGGAAAATTTTCAACTATAATCTCTTCAAAAAATTTCTCATACTCTTTCCTTTTCTTTTTTTATTCTGGGATGCTTGTAATTCCAATGTTGGCATGTTTGATAGTGTCCCAGAGGTCTCTCGGAGAAGGCAATGGCAACCCACTCCAGTAGTCTTGCCTGGAAAATCCCATGGACAGAGGAGCCTGGTAGGCTGCAGTCCATGGGGTCGCTAAGAGTCAGACATGACTGAGTGATTTCACTTTCCATTTTCACTTTAATGCATTGGAGAAGGACATGGCAACCTACTCCAGTGTTCTTTCCTGGAGAATCCCAAGAATGGGGGAGCCTGGTGGGCTGCCGTCTATGGGGTCGCACAGAGCTGGACACGACTGAAGCGACTTAGCAGCAGCAGCAGAGGTCTCTAAGACTATCTTCAGTTCTTTTTATTCTTTTTACTTTATTCTGCTCTTCAGAAGTTATTTCCGCCATTTTATCTTCCAGCTCACTGATTCGTTTTTCTGCTTCAGATATTCTGCTGTTAATTCTTTCCAGAGTATTTTTAATATCAGTAGTGTTGTTTGTCTCTGTATGTTTATTCTTTAATTTTTCTAGGTCTTTGTTAACTGATTCTTGCATTTTATCCATTCTGTTTTCAAGGTCTTTGATCATCTTTACTATCATTAATCTGAATTCTTTTTCCAGTATTTTTCCTATTTCCTCTTCATTTATTTGGACTTCTGTGTTTCTAGTTTGTTCCTTCATTTGTGCACTCTTTCTCTGCCTTTTCTTTCTTTTTTTAAAAAAACTTATTGTGTTTGAGATGTCCTTTTCCCAGTCCTCAAGGTTAAATTCTTTCTTTCTTTTGGTTTCTGCCCCCCTTCAGGTTGGTGCAGTGGTTTGTGCAAGTTTTGAATAGGGTGAGATTTTTGCTGGGCTTCCCTGGTGGCTCAGAGGTTAAAGCATCTGCCTGGAATGCTGGAGACCCGGGTTCGATCCCTGGGTCAGGAAGATCCCCTGGAGAAGGAAATGGCAACCCACTCCAGTATTCTTGCCTGGAGAATCCCATGGACAGCGAAGCCTAGTAGGTTACAGTCCATGGGGTCGCAAAGAGTCGGACACGACTGAGCGACTTCACATTCACCTTCACCTTCACCTTCAAAGATTAACTGCAAGGGGAAAAGAACAGTAGGAAAAACAAACAAAGTAATGTAGAAAAAAAAATAATAATTTTAAAAATTAAAAAGAAAAAAAAAGAAAAAGAAAAACTCCACAGAACTGCAAAAGCCCAATGTAGAGACAGAGGTTTATAACAACAATAAAAAGTGTGATTGAAACAAAAAACTCAATACTTAATTAGATTTCATCGTGCCAATAAAATCAACAATTGAAAAGAAAAAAAAAATCCAGGAGAATCTACAGAACAAGTCAAAACATGAGAATAATAAATGTTTTTCCTGAGTCATTGCTGTCAGAGTCCTTTCCCTCACTGGGCGTGACAGTCCTCCTCACCTCCCTAGGATGCCCTCCAACACTGTGCTGATCTCTGGACCTGCTGTGGGGGCAGCTCAGATTCTAATCTGGTCCTACTCCTGTGTATTGTTGCCTCTAATGTCAACAGCTGTCAGAACTAGTGTGTTTTCTTTTGTGGGAGCTCTCAATGTCCTTTCGTATATTCCATAGACACAGAGTTTACCTAGTTGATCATGTGGATTTAATCTGCAGCTCGTACAGCTGGTGGGAAGGTTTTGGGTCTTATTCCTTAGCTGCACTGCCCCTGGGTTTCAATTGTGGTTTTATTTCCACTTCTTAATGTGGGTCGTTCACTGGGATTTGCTCCTGAGGCTGCCCTGGAGGACTTAGGTCTGCCCCTGTGAGGGCCAGGGGTGGAGGTGGTACAGCTGTTTGGATTGTAGGGGTTCTGGCAGCACCAGGTACTCAGGGGAGTTGGCAACTAGGGCAGCAGGAAATACAGTGCTCTAGAAAGATATGGTAACCAGTATTGGCCAATATGCTCCAGTATTCTTGCCTGGAGAACCCCCTGATAGAGAAGCTTGGCAGGCCACAGCCCACAAGGTCGCGAAGAGTTGGACATGACCAAGGTGACCCCCACGTGCATAGATGCAATATATATATTTTTTAGCCTGTGGCAGCTCTGCCCCAGTGAGGGTTGAACGAGAAGGTGGCGCAGATGCTTGGGTCATGGGGACGGTGGTGGCAACAAGTGTGCAGGGACATGGACTGCCTCAGCCACTGGAGTTATGGCCCTATCAATCTTTTCTGGAGCCTCTGGTAGCTGGTGATCAGAAGGCCTCTTTGACCAGTCTTTCTCCATAAATCTGCCCGTTCTTGCACTTAGAGGGCTCCCTTGCCTGGGGTCCTTCTCTGTTCTTCTGCACGTCAGGCACATAGTGGCCACCCCCCACCCAGCTGGGGTCCCACTCTGTAGTTCTGCATCAGTCACTTAAAGGAGCACCCTGTGTGGCATCCTACTCTGTAGTTCAGTGTGTCAGTTGTTTGATGGACCAGCCTCTCTGTTGTTCAGCTGCTGATGCTGGTGTGTGGGGAGAGAGAGGCTTTGGTGATGGCTCCACCCCCTATGCATGACTCAGCAGTATTGCCTTGCTCCATGGTTGCCTGACTTTCCTCCACAGGCATTTCCTCCACCACAATCTCCTTCCTCACATCTCCTCGATCCATCTCTCCACAGTCAACAGCAACCCTCACCCTGGGATTGCTCTACAATCCCTAAGCTGCAGTTCCCAGGCACTGCGTCTTCTAGGGGACCTGCATCCCTCTCCATGTTATGTATGGCTGCGGCAAGGACTGTCTGATTCTCATTCCATTTATGCTGCCACAGATCAGCTGTTTCACTCTCAGCCTTAAATGTTTCTCCTCTGACTCAGACAATTGCCCCAACGTGGGGATCAGATTCCTGCTTTGGTTCTCCTACCCACCGAGGAGAGTTACAATCCAATCCAGTACTCCTGTTTTTCCCCTGGGTTCCTTCATCCCACTGAGTTTTGCATGATCCTATCTATTCTTTTCCACTGGTCAGGTTCTCCTCTCCACCCTCACCTGGTGATCTGTATGCACTTCTGTGTCTGAAGGTGTGTTCCTGATGCATCCCTGGAGAGAGATGTACTCCACACCCACCTACTCCTCTGCCATCTTGTTCTCCCAACCAGGACTTTTTTTTTTTTAAGCAAAAAATCTTCAACAATGAAATGAATAGGAGGAGGATGAGAGATTTCAATGAATTTGTAGGCTACCAAAAGTGGAAGGAAGACCATCAACTAAGGAGCCAGTGGAAGAAAGACACAGCCTTGAATGTAAGGGAAATGCTGCAGCATATCAGGTAGGGGGCCAGCAAAATCAAGAGAGACTCGGGATTCAAAATCTGGAGTGGAAAACTCACTTTTCATTGTAAAAATAGAAGGCCTGTACATAGAACAGGTGATCCCAGACATAACTTTCCTTCAACTCCATATGCAATACAAATGCAGGTCCTTGCCCACAGGACAATCATCAGAGAGCTCTTTTCAAAACAGGGCAGCAGGAACTGTGAGGGGAAGAACCAAGCGGTGGTGTCAATATTAATGACCCAGAGTAAGACCCTCCTCATTCATTCCTTGGGGCTCTCTGCCACCATCACAGTACTCAGAGCATCCAGCTTGGAGAAAGTCTACTAGCTGATGCCACCTGAGGGTTTATCCAGAGCTCCTGGGCAGCGGGCTTATTGGTAATTCTTACAGCTAGAGAAACAATTAAAAAAAAAAAATCACTAGATATTTGAGAAAGTCTGCAATAAGAAAAAGAAACCCCAAGATAAACAGACATGTTGGTCATTCCCAAGAGGAATAAGAGAGCTTAGGGAATCGATGAGAATTTACAGAACAAGACTAATTTGGTATACTCGGAGTACTCAGGAATATTTGGCATGGATAAAATAAGAATTGGAAGTTATATTTTAAAAATAAAGATTTTTTTGAAGTTAAAAATGTCATGTCAAAGTTGAACATTCAGTAGACGGAGTATAAGGCCAGGTTGAAGAAAACTTCTAGAAAGTAGAATTAAAGGTAGTTAGGAAGAAAATGTGAGCAAAAATTAAAACACATTAGAGATCAGTATTAAGAGATCTGACGTTTTATTATTAAGAATTCTAGAGAAAATAGAGATAAAAGAGGGCAAGAAATTATTAAAAAAAAAACAATTTACAGTTTGAGATTAGCAGGTACAGACTGCTATATATAAGGTAAAGAACAGGGTCCTACTGTCTAGCATAGGGAACTATATTCAATGTCTTGTAATAAACCGTAATGGAAAAGAATTACATGTATGTGCATGTGTGAGACTAAATCACTTTGCTATATACAAAAAACTAACGTAACTTGGTAAATAAACTGTATTTCAATGAAAAAAAGTTCCCCAAATTGATGGGAGAGTACCTTTAAATCCAAAGGGCTCATCAGTGCCCAGACTAATTAAAAAAAGACAGTTACCTCTCAACACAATATAGTGAAATTTCAGAACATTGAAGCTTAAAGGAATATCCTATAATTTTCCTGAGATAGGAACAGAGAAAAACAGTAGATAAACTAAATAAATCATAGTATGAGGCAAAGAGCTAAGTGTCTAAAGTCTACAAAGCCAGAATCAAGAATATAAGCATATTATTTAGGATAACCATCAGAGAACCCTAAAACTAAAGTCATTAAAAATTGGTTTTCTTTGAGGAACATGACTGATGGAGGTGAATCAGGAACCATGGGTGGGATTGTGACATTTTATATTAGCCTGAGAGTATTACTTTGGACAGAATACACACACACACATGTCATATTTATTATAAATATTAGTCATAGTCAGTATACACTAGAGTCGATGTATACTATAATCTGTGTATTACATGAAATACTATGCATGCATGCTAAGTTGCTTCAATTATGTTTGACTCTTTGTGACCTTACGGACTGTAGCCTGCCAGACCCCTCTGTCCATGGGATTCTCCAGGCAAAAGTACTGGAGAGGGTTGCCATGCCCTCCTGCAAGGGATCTTCATGTTCCCAAAGACTGAATACAAGTCTCTTATGTCTCCTGCATTGGTAGCCCATTTCTTTACCACCTGGGAATCCTCATAAAATATCACATATAGTTAATAAATATATTATCACTGCACGTGTGTAAAGCTAATACTTGGAGGCTGTAGTTTATTACCTACCCTTTGAGAACAAACCCATCAAGCAATGTCTCTTACACCATAACACCTAAACAAGGTTTATTCTTGCCTGTATGTATTACAGTGTACACATAATTACTGATGGATTTGATACAGAGCCATAAAATCATCCCCCACAAGGTCTCCTAGTGGCCTGGAAAATAAACAAGCCTCCTACCAACACAACTTCCAAATAGTCAGTGGCTTAGGCTGAGCCAACAGGATATAAAAACAGTTGGTTGAAAAGTGGAAACTTCAAGCTGAAAAACATTTGGGATTTCTGATCTCAATTGAATGTTTTTTTAAAAACTGAATTTCGTCAAACCTGTTTGTGTATATGGGGAGTGAGCCATAGGCACTAAGGAACATTTGACTCTTCATGCTGCTAAACATGCTGGGAGAAAGAAACTTCTGGAAGCTGATTGAATTATTTTGAGCCACAGTGAATTCATTTAGGGAAAGCGAAATAGTTTCCTAACTGATCCCTTTGCAGCATAACGGATTGGTCTCACGTGGGATATGGCCACCAAGTAATGGAGTCCTTGCTTCATGGGAGAGACTAGAAAAAGGCAGGTCTATGGAACCTAAAACAGTTGGCAAACTGAAGTCTAGAGGTAATGTGAAAAGAAGAGAGAGTTCAAGTGAATGTACAAGAGAGGACAGAAAAGCAGGAGTAAGAAAGAGGAGATGTGAGAAATACATACACAGAAACGTGGTCCAGTTCTGAGAAGCACTGGATTCATTCGCCTACACCAGCACCTGTTTGGGGCTTAAGCTGCCCCTTTTCAGTCGACTATGCAGAAAGCATTCCTCAGATTCAGGGCATGGTGCAGGCTGTACTGTTTCACTCACAGCTGATAATTTCCCTAGAGGCAGGTGAGATGCAGGAAGACAAAACCAAGGACTCACAAGAAAAATTGCATTAGTGGAGAAGTGGAGAGCAATGGGATTGAGTAGGCGAAGCTGGCCAGTAATATAATAATTCAAAGACCGCAGGTAAAAACAGTCCCCTGGGATGGGGCAGTATGTCAAGCACTCAGTCAAGGAAGGAAAACAAGAAGCCAAAAATTGTGGTGAAATTGTTTTCCTGAAAGAGGAGCTGCTATAAATAGAGATACCATGGGATAGAAAGAACAGAAAAACGTCCCAGCAAGCCTGCATTCAGAATGAGATGCAGATTCGAGCTCCAAGTAGAAAGATCTTAGATATGACTCTCCCAGGTATTGAGAAGGGAGCTACCAAGGTGATGGGAGCTTCAGAAAATCTAAATGCCTTGGTAGTCTATGATTAACTCAAGTTTATGTGTCAGGTAGAATCATAGACTCAGTGATGCCAATGTCTTTTTGATCTGAAGATTTTTCTCCTAGGAGTGGAGGATAAGAATGTTAATGTAGAGAAGGATGTTAGGGGCAGTTACCCAGGCACAATATTGTAAGGTGGTTTCTGAAAAGGCATTGAGGGTAACCCCCTGTGCTTCATACCTCTTTCTGTCCCTTTTGTTAAGTACAGGTGGAACACACTCTCACTTGTGACTTGTTTCTAGGTGATGGACATGGGAAAGGTGATGGAGTGTCACTCCCAGCTTTGCTTTATGTTATATTAGACTCCATTTTAGAAGACTCGGTCATGAAACACTCTTTGCTGACTTGATAAAGTAGATGGCCATATTGATGAAGTCCATGTGGCAAGAATGATGGCTGACCCCTGGAAGTTGTGGGGAAGCTCAGGACCTGAGGTCAGCCCTTAGCCTACAGCCAGTAGAAGGTGGTGACACCTGGTCATACGGCCACAAGGAAATGAATTCTGCCAAAACCCTGAATGAGCTTGGAAGTGAACTCTTCCCCAATCAAGCTCCAGAGGAGAATGCAGCCCAGCCAACACCCTGACTTCAGTTTTGTGAGACCCCAAGAAGAGGACTCGGTTCAGCCCAATGTCCAAATTCCTGACCCATGAAAACTGTGAGATAATAAATATGTGTTGTCTTAAGTTGCTAAATCCGTGATATTTTGTTACACAGCTATAGGAAATAAATACATCAAGGGAGGAATAGGTAAAGGGAATTGAAGAAAGATGTCAGATAACTTCATCTAAACAGGAAATAACAAGGCAGCCATGATGCCAAGGGTTCATCTCATCACCAATAAATAGCATTTACTCTTTCTTGGTGTCCCCACTGCCCCTTGGTCTAACAGTAGGCTTTTGTCACCTCTGAGTTGTCCCCTCTTTCCTTGAGATAGAACCCATATGTTGTACTATTGGCCAAAGGATGACAAAAGGTATTCCTCCTAGTCTTCCATTGTAGGTAGTCTGAGCCCATGCAAAGGTGTGAGGTGGGAAAGTGTGTTCCTCTATTCTTTGGATAGCTTCTGCTCCCATGCAGAATCCTGCTCCAAAAGAGCACAAATAGCCTCTTGCTACTACCCTTCACATGCCTTACCCATGCTCCATACCTTTTTGAATTTCCTTCTTTCCATTAAATTTTGCCTGTTTCTATGTTCTATTCCTTAGACCCTGCTTGGTATCATTGAATTCGTGCTAAGCTCAATCATCTGATATCAATTTAGAAAATCATCTCACTGCAATAACATTTATGCTTTTTAAAAAATATCTTAAAAAAACACAAAAAACAAAAAAACCTCTAACCAGTGGGAAACTCAAGAAACTGGTGAACAGATATATTGCCCAGTCAAGACTCCCAAGACCTCATAAACCACACCACTTAGGGACAATGGGAAACAGCTTTCCTGTCTGCTCCAGGAGACTGCCTCACATTTCCTTCCCATTGGGGGCCTCCTGTTGGTCGGGTCTATATCAAGTGGCTGTATTATGTTTATTCCAGGAGCAGTAGCAGCAGCATCTGTCGAGTGTCTGGCAGGTGTCAGACTCCACTCACCCACCATGTGGAGATGTGGATGAACAGCTTCCCTTTTGCTCATCACAGATATACCACTTGTATCTTCTAAGGGTTTTCAGCAGTCACTCTTACTGCATGCATCTCTGAGCTGTAGAGAAATGTGCCTTTCTTATTGGAGCAATGGGAGAGAAGCCAGGAGATGGAACTCAGCATAGGTTTGAACAAGTGGAGTCGCCCCTCCAGGGAAGGTACCCCATGTCCTACTACAAGGAAAATTCAGAAAAGCTCCATATCACCAAGGAGACTCAGAGACCCTCTCCACCTAGACCTCACTGTCTTGGTCTCTAAGCCCTTGTGCAACATGCCATCTGCCTGGAATGCCTTCTCTTACTCTACTTGAATCTATGGTTAGTTTAGGGATATGTACGCATGCACTGCTGCCTTAAGTGACTTTAGAGTGATGTGGCTGCCTACTCTGGGCCCTCAGAAGAGCAGCAATATGACATTTAAGACGCTGTCCAGAAATTGGCTGAATTGTCTGTCTCCCTGACCAGACAGTAGGCTTCTTGAAGATATGGGTTGGATCTGTTATCTTTTGTCTTCAGAGCCTAGCTCAGTGTCTAGCCCTAAATAACTGAGTTGTAGATTAGAGAATGAATGAATGCCCAGATAGGAAGCAAGGATCTGATCTGTTCTCAAATCAAATAACAACATTTTTATAAATGGCTATCAATGATATATTGATCCTCTCTCCTTCAAGGTTTTGCCAGCTACACCTTCTTGAGAAACAGCTATACCTTCACTGAGAAAAAGAAAGAAAAAGGAGATGATGACTCTATAAGAGCAAGAGTTGGAAGGAGGTGAGTTTGATAGGTGTTCTGTATTAAAATTGGGCCACCAGTCCTTTGTCCCATTCTGTCCTGTGTGATTTTGGGGCAGCCAAGGTCCTTCATGACATTTCCAAAAGGGCATCTGTGAAAACCACTCAGCTGAAGGCAGGAAGCCAGGGCTTTATTAACAGAAATTTTGTGGTTGAGAAAGTATTGCAAAACAGTGCAATAAGTAGGTTTTACTTCCATGGCAGTTTCTGATTATTTCCTACAGTCAAAGTATTTTATAAACACTTACCTGTTATATATTTACAAGTTGATGTTGATGAGGTCTAATTTTTTTTCCCCATGTAAGACTTTGGACAGGAGATGGAAACTCCTTTTCTTTTTCTTTAAAAAAATAAGTGAACTTGTTTACTTGTATTAGTAATATTGACTTGTATTAGAAAGAGGTGATGTTACAAGGTGTTCTACATTAAATAGACCCACAAATAATCTGTTCCATCCTGTCCTATGTAATTATTGGACAGCAAAGTTACTGTATGACATTTTCCAAAAGAGTGTCTTAGTTACATGTGTTTTACTATAACTTGACTATTCACTGAAAATATGTGTCATGACACAGTTAATCAAATAACACCATTTAAATAAATAGTTATGAATGACATATTGATCCTCTCTCCTTCCTCAAGGTTTTGCCAGCTACACCTTCTATGGCAGTACTACCCACCATTGCTCACATACTGAGCTACAGTTCCCTGATCTAATCCAGTCCTGTTAGTTAGTTAGTGTTAGTCACTCAGTCATGTCCAGCTCTTTGTGATCCCTATGTAGCCTGCCAGGCTCCTGTGTCCACGGAACTCTCCAGGCAAGAATACTGGAGTGGATAGCCATTCCTTTCTCCAGAGGATCTTCATGATCCATGGAGTGAACCTAGGTCTCCTTCATTGCAGGCAGATTCTTTACCATCTGAGCCACCAGCGGTCTTTTGGGATGTGCTCACTATTTCCATTGTGCTTAGAGCTCCCCTTCTACCTTTGAGAACAACTATGCTTATTTTTTATTAATTAGAAAAATCTCTTCTATCATTTCTATAAACTTAGTGTGGACAAGAGTTTTCCATCTTGAGAACTGGGGAAACCTCTATGAATAACTATGCAGATGCCTACAGGGAGAACATTCCTGATAGAAGAAAAAACTTGTGCAGAGGCCCTGCGGTGGAAGTGTGCTTGGCAAGAACAGGCAAGAGCCCAAAATGGCTGGATCATAGCTGAGCCGAGTCCCCAAATGAGAGCATAACACAAGATGAGCAACAGGATACAAGGAGGGCTGCAGCTTGTGGAGTCTTGAGGCCTTTTTATGGCCTCCTTTTACTCTGAGGAAGATGGTAAAGTTTTGGAGGTTTATGAGTAGGGAAGTAAGATAATCTTAAGACAGCTGCTCTAGCTGTCTACTCTAGCTGGACAGGGAGGCCTGGCATGCTGCAGTCCAGGGGGTCACAAAGAGTCAAATACGACTGAGTGACTGAATTGAACTGAACTGAACTCCAGCTGTTATGGTGAGAATAGACTCAAAGGAGAAGAATCAGTATGCTAATCCAAAAACCCAGGTTGGAGATGATGGCTCAGATCATAGTGGCAACATGGATGGTTGGATTGTAGATACACTTTGATGGTACAGTCAACAGGATTTCCTGATTTATGAAATGAAGAGAAAGAGAAAAAGACAGGAGGCCATGATGACTCCAAGGCTTTTGGTCTGAACNGAAGCAGATGTAGATGCTCTTCTGTATTTCTCTTGCTTTTCTTATGATCCAACGAATGTTGGCAATTTGATCTCTGGTTCCTCTGCCTTTTCTAGATCCAGTTTGTACGTATGGAAGTTCTCCGTTCATGTAATGTTGAAGCCCAGCTTGGAAGATTTTGAGCACTACTTTGCTAGCATATGAAACTGGTGCAATTGTGCGGTAGTTTGAACATTCTTTGGCTTTTCCCTTCTTTGGGATTGAAATGAAAAGTGACCTTTTCCAGACCTGTGGCCACTGCTGAGTTTTCCAAATTTGCTTGCATGTTGAGTGCAGCACTTTCATAGTATCATCTCTTAGAGTTTGAAGCAGCTCAGCTGAAATTCCATCACCTCCACTAGCTTTGTTCATAGTGATGCTTCCTAAGGCCCACTTGACTTCGCACTCCAAGATCTCTGGCTCTAGGTGAGTGATCACACCATCATGGTTACCTGGGTCATTAAGATATTTTTTTGTATAGCTCTTCTGTGTATTCTTGCCACCTCTCCTTAATATCTTGTATTTCTGTTAGGTCTATACTGTTTCTGTTCTTTATTGTGCCCATCTTTGCATGAGATGTTCCCTTGGTATCTCTAATTTTCCTAAAGAGATCTCTAGTATTTTCCATTCTCTTGTTTTCCTCTCTTTCTTTGCACTGATCACTGAGGAAGGCTTTCTTATCTTTCCTTGCTATTCTTTGGAATTCTGCATTCAAATGGGTATATCTTTCCTTTTCTCCTTTGCTTTTAGCTTCTCTTCTTTTTTTCAGCTATTTGTAAGGCTTCCTCAGACAACCATTTTGGCTTTTTGCATTTCTTTTTCTTGGGGATGAGTTTGATCACTACCTCCTGTACAGTGTTACGAACCTCCATCCATAGTTTTTCAGGCACTCTGTCTATTGCATCTAATCCCTTGAATCTATTTGTCACTTCTGCTGTGAAATTGTAAGGGATTTGATTTAAGTCATACCTGAATGGCCTAGTGTTTTTCCTACTTTCTTCAATTTAAGTCTGAATTTTGCAATAAGGAGTTCACAATCTGAGCCACACTCAGCTCCCAGTCTTGTTTGTGCTGACTGAATAGGGCTTCTCCAGGGCTTCCCTGAGAGTTCAGTTGGTAAATAATCTGCCTGCAATGAAGGAGACCCTGGTTCAATTCCTGGGTCAGGAAGATCCACTGGAGAAGGGATAAGCTACCCACTCCACTATTCTTGGCCTTCGCTTGTGGCTCAGCTGGTAAAGAATCTGCCTGCAGTGCAGGAGACCTGGGTTTGATCTCTGGGCTGGGAAGGTCCCCTGGAGAAGGGAAAGGCTACCCACTCCAGTATTCTTGCCTGGAGAATTCCATGGACTATATAGTCAATCAATATTAAGAGATCTGACGTTTTATTATTAAGAATTCTAGAGAAAATAGAGATAAAAGAGGGCAAGAAATTATTAAAAAAAAAACAATTTACAGTTTGAGATTAGCAGGTACAGACTGCTATATATAAGGTAAAGAACAGGGTCCTACTGTCTAGCATAGGGAACTATATTCAATGTCTTGTAATAAACCGTAATGGAAAAGAATTACATGTATGTGCATGTGTGAGACTAAATCACTTTGCTATATACAAAAAACTAACGTAACTTGGTAAATAAACTGTATTTCAATGAAAAAAAGTTCCCCAAATTGATGGGAGAGTACCTTTAAATCCAAAGGGCTCATCAGTGCCCAGACTAATTAAAAAAAGACAGTTACCTCTCAACACAATATAGTGAAATTTCAGAACATTGAAGCTTAAAGGAATATCCTATAATTTTCCTGAGATAGGAACAGAGAAAAACAGTAGATAAACTAAATAAATCATAGTATGAGGCAAAGAGCTAAGTGTCTAAAGTCTACAAAGCCAGAATCAAGAATATAAGCATATTATTTAGGATAACCATCAGAGAACCCTAAAACTAAAGTCATTAAAAATTGGTTTTCTTTGAGGAACATGACTGATGGAGGTGAATCAGGAACCATCGGTGGGATTGTGACATTTTATATTAGCCTGAGAGTATTACTTTGGACAGAATACACACACACACATGTCATATTTATTATAAATATTAGTCATAGTCAGTATACACTAGAGTCGATGTATACTATAATCTGTGTATTACATGAAATACTATGCATGCATGCTAAGTTGCTTCAATTATGTTTGACTCTTTGTGACCTTACGGACTGTAGCCTGCCAGACCCCTCTGTCCATGGGATTCTCCAGGCAAAAGTACTGGAGAGGGTTGCCATGCCCTCCTGCAAGGGATCTTCATGTTCCCAAAGACTGAATACAAGTCTCTTATGTCTCCTGCATTGGTAGCCCATTTCTTTACCACCTGGGAATCCTCATAAAATATCACATATAGTTAATAAATATATTATCACTGCACGTGTGTAAAGCTAATACTTGGAGGCTGTAGTTTATTACCTACCCTTTGAGAACAAACCCATCAAGCAATGTCTCTTACACCATAACACCTAAACAAGGTTTATTCTTGCCTGTATGTATTACAGTGTACACATAATTACTGATGGATTTGATACAGAGCCATAAAATCATCCCCCACAAGGTCTCCTAGTGGCCTGGAAAATAAACAAGCCTCCTACCAACACAACTTCCAAATAGTCAGTGGCTTAGGCTGAGCCAACAGGATATAAAAACAGTTGGTTGAAAAGTGGAAACTTCAAGCTGAAAAACATTTGGGATTTCTGATCTCAATTGAATGTTTTTTTAAAAACTGAATTTCGTCAAACCTGTTTGTGTATATGGGGAGTGAGCCATAGGCACTAAGGAACATTTGACTCTTCATGCTGCTAAACATGCTGGGAGAAAGAAACTTCTGGAAGCTGATTGAATTATTTTGAGCCACAGTGAATTCATTTAGGGAAAGCGAAATAGTTTCCTAACTGATCCCTTTGCAGCATAACGGATTGGTCTCACGTGGGATATGGCCACCAAGTAATGGAGTCCTTGCTTCATGGGAGAGACTAGAAAAAGGCAGGTCTATGGAACCTAAAACAGTTGGCAAACTGAAGTCTAGAGGTAATGTGAAAAGAAGAGAGAGTTCAAGTGAATGTACAAGAGAGGACAGAAAAGCAGGAGTAAGAAAGAGGAGATGTGAGAAATACATACACAGAAACGTGGTCCAGTTCTGAGAAGCACTGGATTCATTCGCCTACACCAGCACCTGTTTGGGGCTTAAGCTGCCCCTTTTCAGTCGACTATGCAGAAAGCATTCCTCAGATTCAGGGCATGGTGCAGGCTGTACTGTTTCACTCACAGCTGATAATTTCCCTAGAGGCAGGTGAGATGCAGGAAGACAAAACCAAGGACTCACAAGAAAAATTGCATTAGTGGAGAAGTGGAGAGCAATGGGATTGAGTAGGCGAAGCTGGCCAGTAATATAATAATTCAAAGACCGCAGGTAAAAACAGTCCCCTGGGATGGGGCAGTATGTCAAGCACTCAGTCAAGGAAGGAAAACAAGAAGCCAAAAATTGTGGTGAAATTGTTTTCCTGAAAGAGGAGCTGCTATAAATAGAGATACCATGGGATAGAAAGAACAGAAAAACGTCCCAGCAAGCCTGCATTCAGAATGAGATGCAGATTCGAGCTCCAAGTAGAAAGATCTTAGATATGACTCTCCCAGGTATTGAGAAGGGAGCTACCAAGGTGATGGGAGCTTCAGAAAATCTAAATGCCTTGGTAGTCTATGATTAACTCAAGTTTATGTGTCAGGTAGAATCATAGACTCAGTGATGCCAATGTCTTTTTGATCTGAAGATTTTTCTCCTAGGAGTGGAGGATAAGAATGTTAATGTAGAGAAGGATGTTAGGGGCAGTTACCCAGGCACAATATTGTAAGGTGGTTTCTGAAAAGGCATTGAGGGTAACCCCCTGTGCTTCATACCTCTTTCTGTCCCTTTTGTTAAGTACAGGTGGAACACACTCTCACTTGTGACTTGTTTCTAGGTGATGGACATGGGAAAGGTGATGGAGTGTCACTCCCAGCTTTGCTTTATGTTATATTAGACTCCATTTTAGAAGACTCGGTCATGAAACACTCTTTGCTGACTTGATAAAGTAGATGGCCATATTGATGAAGTCCATGTGGCAAGAATGATGGCTGACCCCTGGAAGTTGTGGGGAAGCTCAGGACCTGAGGTCAGCCCTTAGCCTACAGCCAGTAGAAGGTGGTGACACCTGGTCATACGGCCACAAGGAAATGAATTCTGCCAAAACCCTGAATGAGCTTGGAAGTGAACTCTTCCCCAATCAAGCTCCAGAGGAGAATGCAGCCCAGCCAACACCCTGACTTCAGTTTTGTGAGACCCCAAGAAGAGGACTCGGTTCAGCCCAATGTCCAAATTCCTGACCCATGAAAACTGTGAGATAATAAATATGTGTTGTCTTAAGTTGCTAAATCCGTGATATTTTGTTACACAGCTATAGGAAATAAATACATCAAGGGAGGAATAGGTAAAGGGAATTGAGGAAAGATGTCAGATAACTTCATCTAAACAGGAAATAACAAGGCAGCCATGATGCCAAGGGTTCATCTCATCACCAATAAATAGCATTTACTCTTTCTTGGTGTCCCCACTGCCCCTTGGTCTAACAGTAGGCTTTTGTCACCTCTGAGTTGTCCCCTCTTTCCTTGAGATAGAACCCATATGTTGTACTATTGGCCAAAGGATGACAAAAGGTATTCCTCCTAGTCTTCCATTGTAGGTAGTCTGAGCCCATGCAAAGGTGTGAGGTGGGAAAGTGTGTTCCTCTATTCTTTGGATAGCTTCTGCTCCCATGCAGAATCCTGCTCCAAAAGAGCACAAATAGCCTCTTGCTACTACCCTTCACATGCCTTACCCATGCTCCATACCTTTTTGAATTTCCTTCTTTCCATTAAATTTTGCCTGTTTCTATGTTCTATTCCTTAGACCCTGCTTGGTATCATTGAATTCGTGCTAAGCTCAATCATCTGATATCAATTTAGAAAATCATCTCACTGCAATAACATTTATGCTTTTTAAAAAATATCTTAAAAAAACACAAAAAACAAAAAAACCTCTAACCAGTGGGAAACTCAAGAAACTGGTGAACAGATATATTGCCCAGTCAAGACTCCCAAGACCTCATAAACCACACCACTTAGGGACAATGGGAAACAGCTTTCCTGTCTGCTCCAGGAGACTGCCTCACATTTCCTTCCCATTGGGGGCCTCCTGTTGGTCGGGTCTATATCAAGTGGCTGTATTATGTTTATTCCAGGAGCAGTAGCAGCAGCATCTGTCGAGTGTCTGGCAGGTGTCAGACTCCACTCACCCACCATGTGGAGATGTGGATGAACAGCTTCCCTTTTGCTCATCACAGATATACCACTTGTATCTTCTAAGGGTTTTCAGCAGTCACTCTTACTGCATGCATCTCTGAGCTGTAGAGAAATGTGCCTTTCTTATTGGAGCAGTGGGAGAGAAGCCAGGAGATGGAACTCAGCATAGGTTTGAACAAGTGGAGTCGCCCCTCCAGGGAAGGTACCCCATGTCCTACTACAAGGAAAATTCAGAAAAGCTCCATATCACCAAGGAGACTCAGAGACCCTCTCCACCTAGACCTCACTGTCTTGGTCTCTAAGCCCTTGTGCAACATGCCATCTGCCTGGAGTGCCTTCTCTTACTCTACTTGAATCTATGGTTAGTTTAGGGATATGTACGCATGCACTGCTGCCTTAAGTGACTTTAGAGTGATGTGGCTGCCTACTCTGGGCCCTCAGAAGAGCAGCAATATGACATTTAAGACGCTGTCCAGAAATTGGCTGAATTGTCTGTCTCCCTGACCAGACAGTAGGCTTCTTGAAGATATGGGTTGGATCTGTTATCTTTTGTCTTCAGAGCCTAGCTCAGTGTCTAGCCCTAAATAACTGAGTTGTAGATTAGAGAATGAATGAATGCCCAGATAGGAAGCAAGGATCTGATCTGTTCTCAAATCAAATAACAACATTTTTATAAATGGCTATCAATGATATATTGATCCTCTCTCCTTCAAGGTTTTGCCAGCTACACCTTCTTGAGAAACAGCTATACCTTCACTGAGAAAAAGAAAGAAAAAGGAGATGATGACTCTATAAGAGCAAGAGTTGGAAGGAGGTGAGTTTGATAGGTGTTCTGTATTAAAATTGGGCCACCAGTCCTTTGTCCCATTCTGTCCTGTGTGATTTTGGGGCAGCCAAGGTCCTTCATGACATTTCCAAAAGGGCATCTGTGAAAACCACTCAGCTGAAGGCAGGAAGCCAGGGCTTTATTAACAGAAATTTTGTGGTTGAGAAAGTATTGCAAAACAGTGCAATAAGTAGGTTTTACTTCCATGGCAGTTTCTGATTATTTCCTACAGTCAAAGTATTTTATAAACACTTACCTGTTATATATTTACAAGTTGATGTTGATGAGGTCTAATTTTTTTTCCCCATGTAAGACTTTGGACAGGAGATGGAAACTCCTTTTCTTTTTCTTTAAAAAAATAAGTGAACTTGTTTACTTGTATTAGTAATATTGACTTGTATTAGAAAGAGGTGATGTTACAAGGTGTTCTACATTAAATAGACCCACAAATAATCTGTTCCATCCTGTCCTATGTAATTATTGGACAGCAAAGTTACTGTATGACATTTTCCAAAAGAGTGTCTTAGTTACATGTGTTTTACTATAACTTGACTATTCACTGAAAATATGTGTCATGACACAGTTAATCAAATAACACCATTTAAATAAATAGTTATGAATGACATATTGATCCTCTCTCCTTCCTCAAGGTTTTGCCAGCTACACCTTCTATGGCAGTACTACCCACCATTGCTCACATACTGAGCTACAGTTCCCTGATCTAATCCAGTCCTGTTAGTTAGTTAGTGTTAGTCACTCAGTCATGTCCAGCTCTTTGTGATCCCTATGTAGCCTGCCAGGCTCCTGTGTCCACGGAACTCTCCAGGCAAGAATACTGGAGTGGATAGCCATTCCTTTCTCCAGAGGATCTTCATGATCCATGGAGTGAACCTAGGTCTCCTTCATTGCAGGCAGATTCTTTACCATCTGAGCCACCAGCGGTCTTTTGGGATGTGCTCACTATTTCCATTGTGCTTAGAGCTCCCCTTCTACCTTTGAGAACAACTATGCTTATTTTTTATTAATTAGAAAAATCTCTTCTATCATTTCTATAAACTTAGTGTGGACAAGAGTTTTCCATCTTGAGAACTGGGGAAACCTCTATGAATAACTATGCAGATGCCTACAGGGAGAACATTCCTGATAGAAGAAAAAACTTGTGCAGAGGCCCTGCGGTGGAAGTGTGCTTGGCAAGAACAGGCAAGAGCCCAAAATGGCTGGATCATAGCTGAGCCGAGTCCCCAAATGAGAGCATAACACAAGATGAGCAACAGGATACAAGGAGGGCTGCAGCTTGTGGAGTCTTGAGGCCTTTTTATGGCCTCCTTTTACTCTGAGGAAGATGGTAAAGTTTTGGAGGTTTATGAGTAGGGAAGTAAGATAATCTTAAGACAGCTGCTCTAGCTGTCTACTCTAGCTGGACAGGGAGGCCTGGCATGCTGCAGTCCAGGGGGTCACAAAGAGTCAAATACGACTGAGTGACTGAATTGAACTGAACTGAACTCCAGCTGTTATGGTGAGAATAGACTCAAAGGAGAAGAATCAGTATGCTAATCCAAAAACCCAGGTTGGAGATGATGGCTCAGATCATAGTGGCAACATGGATGGTTGGATTGTAGATACACTTTGATGGTACAGTCAACAGGATTTCCTGATTTATGAAATGAAGAGAAAGAGAAAAAGACAGGAGGCCATGATGACTCCAAGGCTTTTGGTCTGAACACAGAAAGGAAGTGTTGGCATCAAAGATTTGGGATGGCTATGAGTGGAACAGATTTACAAGAGAAAATCAGGAGTTCTGTTTCTGATGTATTAAGTTGAAGATGTTGACTGGGCAAGTCTAGATTTCAACAGGGAGGTATATGCTTGAAATGGCACTTAAAGATTTGAGATTGGGTGGGCTCACCAAGGTAGTGAGCTTGGTTAGAGAGGGGTAGAGGGGCAATGATCAAGCCTGGGGCACTCCAATGTTAAGCAGTCTGGAGAAGAGGATCTAGATTGGGAGACTTAGAAGAAGCAGTCAGTGAAGAAAGACAGAAAAAAGAAAATTCAGTTGATACATGTGCTGCGTCTTAATTCAGTACATTATGTAACAATCTAGATTGAGAAATTGGAACCAAACTGAGATCGTTCTTCACTTTGAGGAAAACAATGTGATGCAATGGATAAATAATGGGTCTAGCCTATGATGCAAGTACTTTTAAAATTATACCCTCTACACCTCACCCCCACAACCTCAATGCAGTACCTGACAGTCTGTGTAGAAAGCTACTTTGGATCTTTCCAGTTGTTGCTGAAAAGAAAGTTCACTATGTTATTAGTATTTTCAGCCATTTTTAAAGAAAACTACTAAATCATTTTTAAATGAATGAAAATCAGCTGGGTTTGTTGGTGAGAATAGTGACCGTAGGCAAGTGATGAGCATCCTAGGATCTGGCACTTTCTGTGACTCAGACAAGGAAAGGTCTGCCTAGAGAGAATTCAGGGTGGCTAGGTACAGGTTCTAGCTTAAAAAATAATAATAATAAATTAATTTTTTTTAAGCAGCAAAATAGAGCAGAAAGTAGAGTCCCCAAACCTCTTATCCAGGTTCTACCTTTTTTCCTTAGACTTACTCTGTGCCACAGGCAATTTGCTTGATTGAGGTTTCCATTTTCCCACCTATAAATTGAGGGTGCTCAGTTGTCTCTGACTCTTTGTGACCCCACGAACTGTAGCCACCAGGCTCCTCTGTCAATGGAATTTCCCAAGCAAGAATACTGGAGTGGGTAGCCATTTCCTCCTCCAGGGGACCTTCTCAACCCAGGGATCAAACCTACGTCTCCCGTAGCTCCTGCATTAGCAGGCAAATTCTTTACCACTGAGCCAGCTGGAAAGCCCAAATTGAAAGTAGGATGAATTATATTAAAACTGAAGTTTTTTTCAGGAAGGTGTTCTTAATGTCTTATTAGAGGTTTAATTTAAGGTCTTATTAGAGACCTTAAAAAGAAGACAGGTTTCTTCTCTTGAGTCTTCGGGAACCAGCTGCAAATGACTGGGATTGAATGAGTTATAAAGACACTGTGTTATTTAAAAAGCAATGAGATCAGTGCTTCCACAGCCATAAATATGTGTGATTGCCCCAGGGGAGATGTGCCTGCCTACCATCGCCAGCTCATAAAGGTGATCATACAAACACTGGGCTGGAGCTTCGGTTTCCCCATGAGGCAGCCAGCCAAGTCCCATGATTTGTGACACAGCTGTCAGCGCTCCCAAGGCTGTCTCTTGGCCCCTTGACCTTGGGGCAGGTGGGCTGAGCAGGAGCCCTTCCACCAGCTCCCGGACTCCTGCTTGGGCCCATGAATCTCATGAGAGGCAGTGAGGTAATGGCTAGATCAGCACACCAGGCTTCCTGACATGCCCCCAGGCAGTAGGTCCATTCTGTGAAGGGCAGGGAACTCACTGTGTCAGAAAGCACTTCAGCCTACTGACTGATGTCTATTGAGCAGGATGAATTCAGCTCCTAGACTCACATTTTCCATGGCTTCTCTGGCCAAACTCTTGAGGCTTTGAAAGNTCATACAAACACTGGGCTGGAGCTTCAGTTTCCCCATGAGGCAGCCGGCCAAGTCCCATGATTTGTGACACAGCTGTCAGCGCTCCCAAGGCTGTCTCTTGGCCCCTTGACCTTGGGGCAGGTGGGCTGAGCAGGAGCCCTTCCACCAGCTCCCGGACTCCTGCTTGGGCCCATGAATCTCATGAGAGGCAGTGAGGTAATGGCTAGATCAGCACACCAGGCTTCCTGACATGCCCCCAGGCAGTAGGTCCATTCTGTGGAGGGCAGGGAACTCACTGTGTCAGAAAGCACTTCAGCCTACTGACTGATGTCTATTGAGCAGGATGAATTCAGCTCCTAGACTCACATTTTCCATGGCTTCTCTGGCCAAACTCTTGAGGCTTTGAAAGAAGAGGGAGGTCAACTAAGCTAACTGCCTTTAAGAACTGTCCCCACACTGCCCGCTGAAGGAATTTCAAACCTCAAGGCCACAAGCTCTCCAAGTCCCAGTGTGACTCCAATCAGATTCCTGAAAGGTAGCTACAGCCAGAGAGAGCTGGGCAGACAGATTCAATAAGCTCTGGACCTGATGGGAAATCTGATGCTGCAATCAAAACGTAGCTGGAGCTGAGGAATCCATCTTGAAGGGAAAGTCTCCTTATCAGCAAAGGGTTCCAAAAACTATCCCTCAGCATGCTCCTCCTCCTTAGCGTAGCAGCACAGGTTGCTATTTTTCTAATACTCGGTACATGAAGATGAAAAAAGTTGAGGCCTTTGCTTTCAGGAAAATTACAGTGGGTATCATGGAAAGATCACCAGCTGAATGTCCAGGGAGGAAGTTCTAACTTTGTCACTTAATTGATCTGATATTCTTGACAACTTATTTCAGCACTCTTGACCCTAGTTTCTTTATGCACAAAACATAAATGAATCTACATACCAAACAGAAACACACTCACAGACATAAAAAACAAGTTTATGGTTGGTTACCAAAGAAAGAGAGAAAGCAGAGGAAGGACAAAAGAGGAGTAAGGGATTAACAAGTAGAAGTAGCTATTCATAAAATAGACAAATTTTATACAAACTGTATAGCACAAGAAATTATGAGGCTTCCCAGGTGACTCAGTGGTAAGGAATCTGCCTGTCAATTCAGGAGGCACAGGAGTTGTGGATTTGATCACTGGGTCAGGAAGACTCCCCTGGAGGAGGAAATGGGCAACCCGCTTCAGTATTCTTGCCTGTGAAATTCCATGGACAAAGGAGCCTGGTGGGTGGTAGTCCACAGGGTCACAAACAGGTGGATACGCTGAGAGACTGAGCACACACATACACACACAGGAATTATACCTGGTATACTGTGATAGGAGTTTCCCTGGTAAAGAATCTGCCAGCAGTGCCAGAGACCCCAGTTCAATTCCTGGGTTGGGAAGATCCCCCTGGAGAAGGGACAGCCTCACTAGTGACAGCTTCCCTAGTGACTCAGACAGTAAAGAATCCGCCTGCAATGCGGGAGACCCGGGTTCAATACCTGAGTGGGGAAGATCCCCTGAAGGAGGGCATGGCAGTCTGCTCTAGTATTCATGCTTGGAAAATCCCCAAGGACAGAGAATCCTGGTGGGCTACAGTTACAGGGTCTCAAAGAGTCGGATACGACTGAGCGACTAAACACAGCACATATTGTGACAACATATAATGGAATATAATCTTCAAAAAGACTTAATCACACACAAAAAAATGAATCACTATGCTGAACACCTGAAACTAACACAATATTGTAAATCAACTATAATTCAAAAGCAAAAAACAAAAACCCAGTATGTGAACTGCAAGATCATGATAAGATCTGTAAAGTGCTGGTTCAAGCTGGCTCTCCTAAGAGAGAATGTTAGTCGCTCAGTTGTGTCTGACTCTTCACAGTCCCATGGACTGTAGCCCTCCAGGCTCCTCTGTCCATGGAATTTCTCAGGCAAGGATACTGGAGTGGGTTGCCATTCCCTTCTCCAGAGGGTCTTCCTGATTCAGGGATCGAATCTGAGTCTCCTGCATTGCGGGAAGATTCTACACCATCTGAGCCACCAGGGAAACCCAAGAAAAAGGTAAGCAGAAGATATATTCTTCTAGTACTTTGCACCCCGCTTTGCATGTAGGAAATGCTCAATAAAAAGAAAATGGTAGCTACTTGTACTAAAAGCACTTGACACTGTGCAAGGCCACTCAGCTCACCTTCTTACTCAAGTCATAACATTTATCACTTACTCCCCACAAACCATATAGTTCTGACCTTGTCTCTGAAAAGAAGACTTATTTTTAGTATCTATGGAGACCACAATGAGGTTATGCTGCCTAACTACATGCCCTCAGCATGAATAGGTGAAGAACTTGGTGCCTTGTTCTCCAATACTTTTCCTCCAACTTTCTGAATGCTCTTTCCTCAAATCAGAGACTTACTAAGTGCAAAGTCAAACTACCATCTCTAGTGATGTCTACCAAAAAATGCAGGCATTGTCAGTAGAAGAAATTCCAGTAATCTGGCACTGGGCATTCTGGAGTCTGATGTGGAACTATTAGAAGCCTCTGACAAGTTCTTCCCCTGGGATGCAACCACCCAAGCTCTGGGAGACTTCTGCTCCCCTTGTTGCCACACAGAACTCCCAGGACATATTTGCTTTTCCAAAGCAAAGACTGAGAACCAGAGTCAGGAGGGTAAGGTCCTGTCCTGTTTCTATGGAGTAGACTGGTTTGTTCTTGAATCTAAGGTATGTATCTTTGATGGGATGCAACTACCCAAGCTCTGGGAGACTTCTGCTCCCCTTGTTGCCACACAGAACTCCCAGGACATATTTGCTTTTCCAAAGCAAAGACTGAGAACCAGAGTCAGGAGGGTAAGGTCCTGTCCTGTTTCTATGGAGTAGACTGGTTTGTTCTTGAATCTAAGGTATGTATCTTTGTACCATATTCTCCTACAACTCATGCCTCATTTGATCTTTTCACCCAGACATTTGACTTACTAACCAAACTCCTACACACACCCTCTTGCTTGGGCTAGCAAAGCACCAACTCCTGGTGACCAACTTCAACTCCAAATTTCCTTACTTCTGCATGTTGCCTTGGTACTTCACGTTGTTGTTCAGTTGCTCAGTCCTGTCCGACTCTTTGAGACCCCATGAACTGCAGCACCACAGGCTTCCTTGTTCTTCACCATCTCACAGACTGTTCAAACTCATGTCCATAGAGTCACTGATGCCATCCAACCACTACAATCTCTGTCATCCCCTTCTCCTCCTGCCTTCAATCTTTCCCAGCATCAGGGTGTTTTCTAATGAGTCAGCTCTTTGCATTGATGACCACAGTAGTGGAGCTTCAGCTTCATCATTAGTCCTTCCAATGAATATTCAGGATTGATTTCATTTGCGATTAACTGGTTTGGTCTCCTTGCAGTCCAAGGGAGTCTCAAGCATCTTCTCCAACACCACAGTTCAAAAGCATCAATTCTTCAGCACTCAGCCTGCTTTATGGTCCAACTCTCACATCCATTCATGACTACTAGAAAAACTGTAGCTTTGACTATACGAACCTTTGTTGGCAAAGTAATGTCTCTGCTTTTTAATATGCTGTCTGTGTTTGTCAGAGCTTTTATTCCAAGGAGCAAGCATCTTTTAATTCATGGTTGCAGTCACTGTTCAGAGTGATTTTGGAGCCCAAGAAAATAAAGTCTGTCACTGTTTCCATTTATCCCCCATCTATTTATCATGAAGTGATGGGACCTGACACCATGATCTTCATTTTCTGAATGTTGAGCTTTACGTCAGGTTTTTTCACTCTCCTCTTTCACTTTCATCAAGAGGCTCTTTTGTTCCTCTTTGCTTTCTTCCATAAGGCTGGTGTCATCTGCATACCTGAGGTTGTTGATATTATCCCAACAATCTTGATGGCAAGTTGTGCCTCCTCCAGTCTGGCATTTCACATGATGTACTCTGCATATAAGTTAAATAAGGAGGGTGCCAGTATGCAGCCTTGATGTATTCCTTTCCGAATTTTGAACCAGTCCATTGTTTCATGTCCAGTTCTAACTGTTGCTTCTTGACCTGCATACAGGTTTCTAAAGAAGCAGGAAAGGTGGTCTGATATTCCCATCTCTTTAAGAATTTTCCACAGTTTGCTGTGATCCACACAGTCAAAGGCTTTAGTGTAGTCAGTGAAGCAGATGTAGATGCTCTNGCCAAGTCCCATGATTTGTGACACAGCTGTCAGCGCTCCCAAGGCTGTCTCTTGGCCCCTTGACCTTGGGGCAGGTGGGCTGAGCAGGAGCCCTTCCACCAGCTCCCGGACTCCTGCTTGGGCCCATGAATCTCATGAGAGGCAGTGAGGTAATGGCTAGATCAGCACACCAGGCTTCCTGACATGCCCCCAGGCAGTAGGTCCATTCTGTGGAGGGCAGGGAACTCACTGTGTCAGAAAGCACTTCAGCCTACTGACTGATGTCTATTGAGCAGGATGAATTCAGCTCCTAGACTCACATTTTCCATGGCTTCTCTGGCCAAACTCTTGAGGCTTTGAAAGGAGAGGGAGGTCAACTAAGCTAACTGCCTTTAAGAACTGTCCCCACACTGCCCGCTGAAGGAATTTCAAACCTCAAGGCCACAAGCTCTCCAAGTCCCAGTGTGACTCCAATCAGATTCCTGAAAGGTAGCTACAGCCAGAGAGAGCTGGGCAGACAGATTCAATAAGCTCTGGACCTGATGGGAAATCTGATGCTGCAATCAAAACGTAGCTGGAGCTGAGGAATCCATCTTGAAGGCAAAGTCTCCTTATCAGCAAAGGGTTCCAAAAACTATCCCTCAGCATGCTCCTCCTCCTTAGCGTAGCAGCACAGGTTGCTATTTTTCTAATACTCGGTACATGAAGATGAAAAAAGTTGAGGCCTTTGCTTTCAGGAAAATTACAGTGGGTATCATGGAAAGATCACCAGCTGAATGTCCAGGGAGGAAGTTCTAACTTTGTCACTTAATTGATCTGATATTCTTGACAACTTATTTCAGCACTCTTGACCCTAGTTTCTTTATGCACAAAACATAAATGAATCTACATACCAAACAGAAACACATTCACAGACATAAAAAAACAAGTTTATGGTTGGTTACCAAAGAAAGAGAGAAAGCAGAGGAAGGACAAAAGAGGAGTAAGGGATTAACAAGTAGAAGTAGCTATTCATAAAATAGACAAATTTTATACAAACTGTATAGCACAAGAAATTATGAGGCTTCCCAGGTGACTCAGTGGTAAGGAATCTGCCTGTCAATTCAGGAGGCACAGGAGTTGTGGATTTGATCACTGGGTCAGGAAGACTCCCCTGGAGGAGGAAATGGGCAACCCGCTTCAGTATTCTTGCCTGTGAAATTCCATGGACAAAGGAGCCTGGTGGGTGGTAGTCCACAGGGTCACAAACAGGTGGATACGCTGAGAGACTGAGCACACACATACACACACAGGAATTATACCTGGTATACTGTGATAGGAGTTTCCCTGGTAAAGAATCTGCCAGCAGTGCCAGAGACCCCAGTTCAATTCCTGGGTTGGGAAGATCCCCCTGGAGAAGGGACAGCCTCACTAGTGACAGCTTCCCTAGTGACTCAGACAGTAAAGAATCCGCCTGCAATGCGGGAGACCCGGGTTCAATACCTGAGTGGGGAAGATCCCCTGAAGGAGGGCATGGCAGTCTGCTCTAGTATTCATGCTTGGAAAATCCCCAAGGACAGAGAATCCTGGTGGGCTACAGTTACAGGGTCTCAAAGAGTCGGATACGACTGAGCGACTAAACACAGCACATATTGTGACAACATATAATGGAATATAATCTTCAAAAAGACTTAATCACACACAAAAAAATGAATCACTATGCTGAACACCTGAAACTAACACAATATTGTAAATCAACTATAATTCAAAAGCAAAAAACAAAAACCCAGTATGTGAACTGCAAGATCATGATAAGATCTGTAAAGTGCTGGTTCAAGCTGGCTCTCCTAAGAGAGAATGTTAGTCGCTCAGTTGTGTCTGACTCTTCACAGTCCCATGGACTGTAGCCCTCCAGGCTCCTCTGTCCATGGAATTTCTCAGGCAAGGATACTGGAGTGGGTTGCCATTCCCTTCTCCAGAGGGTCTTCCTGATTCAGGGATCGAATCTGAGTCTCCTGCATTGCGGGAAGATTCTACACCATCTGAGCCACCAGGGAAACCCAAGAAAAAGGTAAGCAGAAGATACATTCTTCTAGTACTTTGCACCCCGCTTTGCATGTAGGAAATGCTCAATAAAAAGAAAATGGTAGCTACTTGTACTAAAAGCACTTGACACTGTGCAAGGCCACTCAGCTCACCTTCTTACTCAAGTCATAACATTTATCACTTACTCCCCACAAACCATAGAGTTCTGACCTTGTCTCTGAAAAGAAGACCTATTTTTAGTATCTATGGAGACCACAATGAGGTTATGCTGCCTAACTACATACCCTCAGCATGAATAGGTGAAGAACTTGGTGCCTTGTTCTCCAACACTTTTCCTCCAACTTTCTGAATGCTCTTTCCTCAAATCAGAGACTTTCTAAGTGCAAAGTCAAAGCTACCATCTCTAGTGATGTCTACCAAAAAGTGCAGGCATTGTCAGTAGAAGAAATTCTAGTAATCTGGCACTGGGCATTCTGGAGTCTGATGTGGAACTATTAGAAGCCTCTGACAAGTTCTTCCCCTGGGATGCAACTACCCAAGCTCTGGGAGACTTCTGCTCCCCTTGTTGCCACACAGAACTCCCAGGACATATTTGCTTTTCCAAAGCAAAGACTGAGAACCAGAGTCAGGAGGGTAAGGTCCTGTCCTGTTTCTATGGAGTAGACTGGTTTGTTCTTGAATCTAAGGTATGTATCTTTGTACCATATTCTCCTACAACTCATGCCTCATTTGATCTTTTCACCCAAACATTTGACTTACTAACCAAACTCCTACACACACCCTCTTGCTTGGGCTAGCAAAGCACCAACTCCTGGTGACCAACTTCAACTCCAAATTTCCTTACTTCTGCATGTTGCCTTGGTACTTCACGTTGTTGTTCAGTTGCTCAGTCCTGTCCGACTCTTTGAGACCCCATGAACTGCAGCACCACAGGCTTCCTTGTTCTTCACCATCTCACAGACTGTTCAAACTCATGTCCATAGAGTCACTGATGCCATCCAACCACTACATTCTCTGTCATCCCCTTCTCCTCCTGCCTTCAATCTTTCCCAGCATCAGGGTGTTTTCTAATGAGTCAGCTCTTTGCATTGATGACCACAGTAGTGGAGCTTCAGCTTCATCATTAGTCCTTCCAATGAATATTCAGGATTGATTTCATTTGCGATTAACTGGTTTGGTCTCCTTGCAGTCCAAGGGAGTCTCAAGCATCTTCTCCAACACCACAGTTCAAAAGCATCAATTCTTCAGCACTCAGCCTGCTTTATGGTCCAACTCTCACATCCATTCATGACTACTAGAAAAACTGTAGCTTTGACTATACGAACCTTTGTTGGCAAAGTAATGTCTCTGCTTTTTAATATGCTGTCTGTGTTTGTCAGAGCTTTTATTCCAAGGAGCAAGCATCTTTTAATTCATGGATGCAGTCACTGTTCAGAGTGATTTTGGAGCCCAAGAAAATAAAGTCTGTCACTGTTTCCATTTATCCCCCATCTATTTATCATGAAGTGATGGGACCTGACACCATGATCTTCATTTTCTGAATGTTGAGCTTTACGTCAGGTTTTTTCACTCTCCTCTTTCACTTTCATCAAGAGGCTCTTTTGTTCCTCTTTGCTTTCTTCCATAAGGCTGGTGTCATCTGCATACCTGAGGTTGTTGATATTATCCCAACAATCTTGATTGCAAGTTGTGCCTCCTCCAGCCTGGCATTTCACATGATGTACTCTGCATATAAGTTAAATAAGGAGGGTGCCAGTATGCAGCCTTGATGTATTCCTTTCCGAATTTTGAACCAGTCCATTGTTTCATGTCCAGTTCTAACTGTTGCTTCTTGACCTGCATACAGGTTTCTAAAGAAGCAGGAAAGGTGGTCTGATATTCCCATCTCTTTAAGAATTTTCCACAGTTTGCTGTGATCCACACAGTCAAAGGCTTTAGTGTAGTCAGTGAAGCAGATGTAGATGCTCTTCTGTATTTCTCTTGCTTTTCTTATGATCCAACGAATGTTGGCAATTTGATCTCTGGTTCCTCTGCCTTTTCTAGATCCAGTTTGTACGTATGGAAGTTCTCCGTTCATGTAATGTTGAAGCCCAGCTTGGAAGATTTTGAGCACTACTTTGCTAGCATATGAAACTGGTGCAATTGTGCGGTAGTTTGAACATTCTTTGGCTTTTCCCTTCTTTGGGATTGAAATGAAAAGTGACCTTTTCCAGACCTGTGGCCACTGCTGAGTTTTCCAAATTTGCTTGCATGTTGAGTGCAGCACTTTCATAGTATCATCTCTTAGAGTTTGAAGCAGCTCAGCTGAAATTCCATCACCTCCACTAGCTTTGTTCATAGTGATGCTTCCTAAGGCCCACTTGACTTCGCACTCCAAGATCTCTGGCTCTAGGTGAGTGATCACACCATCATGGTTACCTGGGTCATTAAGATATTTTTTTGTATAGCTCTTCTGTGTATTCTTGCCACCTCTCCTTAATATCTTGTATTTCTGTTAGGTCTATACTGTTTCTGTTCTTTATTGTGCCCATCTTTGCATGAGATGTTCCCTTGGTATCTCTAATTTTCCTAAAGAGATCTCTAGTATTTTCCATTCTCTTGTTTTCCTCTCTTTCTTTGCACTGATCACTGAGGAAGGCTTTCTTATCTTTCCTTGCTATTCTTTGGAATTCTGCATTCAAATGGGTATATCTTTCCTTTTCTCCTTTGCTTTTAGCTTCTCTTCTTTTTTTCAGCTATTTGTAAGGCTTCCTCAGACAACCATTTTGGCTTTTTGCATTTCTTTTTCTTGGGGATGAGTTTGATCACTACCTCCTGTACAGTGTTACGAACCTCCATCCATAGTTTTTCAGGCACTCTGTCTATTGCATCTAATCCCTTGAATCTATTTGTCACTTCTGCTGTGAAATTGTAAGGGATTTGATTTAAGTCATACCTGAATGGCCTAGTGTTTTTCCTACTTTCTTCAATTTAAGTCTGAATTTTGCAATAAGGAGTTCACAATCTGAGCCACACTCAGCTCCCAGTCTTGTTTGTGCTGACTGAATAGGGCTTCTCCAGGGCTTCCCTGAGAGTTCAGTTGGTAAATAATCTGCCTGCAATGAAGGAGACCCTGGTTCAATTCCTGGGTCAGGAAGATCCACTGGAGAAGGGATAAGCTACCCACTCCACTATTCTTGGCCTTCGCTTGTGGCTCAGCTGGTAAAGAATCTGCCTGCAGTGCAGGAGACCTGGGTTTGATCTCTGGGCTGGGAAGGTCCCCTGGAGAAGGGAAAGGCTACCCACTCCAGTATTCTTGCCTGGAGAATTCCATGGACTATATAGTCCATAGGGTTGCAAAGAGTCGGACACGACTGAGTGACTTTCACATTCACATTCATTCACATTCACATAGAGCTTCTCCGTGTTTGGCTGCAAAGTATATAATCAATCTGATATTGGTATTGGCCATCTGGTGATGGCCATGTGTAGAATTGTCTCCTGTGCTGTTGGAAGAGGGTGTTCGCTATAACCAGTGCATTTTTCTCTGTTAATCTTTGCCCTACTTCATTTTGTACTCCACGACCAAACTTGCCTGTTACTCCAGGTATCTCTTGACTTCCTACTTTTGCCTTCCAGTCCACTGTGATGCAAAGGGCATCTTTTTCTGATATTAGTTCTAGAAGGTCTCGTAGTTCCTCACAGAACCAACCATTCAGCTTCAGCTTCTTTGGCAGTAGAGTTTGGAGCATAGAATTGCATTATTGTGATATTGAATAGTTTGTCTTGGAAATGAACAGAGATCATTCTGTTGAAATTGCACCCAAGTATTGCAGTTCAGACTCTTTGGTTGACTATGAGGGCTATTCCATTTCTTCTAAGGGATTTTTGCCCACAGTAGTAGATGTAATGGTCATCTGAATTAAATTTTCCCATTCCAGTCCATCTTAGTTCACTGATTCCTAAAATGCTGATGTTCACTCGACATCTCCTGTTTGATCACTTCCCATTTACCTTCATTCATGGACCTAACATTTCAGGTTCCTCTGCAATACTCTTCTTACAGCATCAGACTTTACCTCCATCACCAGTCACATCCACAACTGGCTGTTGCTTTGGCTTAGCCTCTTCATTCCTTTTGGAGCTATTTCTCCACTCTTCTCCAGTAGCATATTGGGCACCTACCAACCTGGGGAGGTCATCTTTAAGCATCGTATCTTTTTGCCTTTTTATACTGTTCATGGGGTTCTCAAGGCAAGAATGCTGAAGTGGTTTGCCATTTCCTTCTCCAATGGACCATGTTTTGTCATGGTCAGACATCCTGGGTGGCTCGACACAGCATGGCTCATAGTTTCACTGAGTTAGATAAATCTGTGATCCATGTGATCAGTTTGGTTAGTTTTCTGTGACTGGTTTTCATTCTGTCTGCCCTCTGATGGATGAGAATAAGAGTCTTGTGAAAGCTTCCTGATGGGAGGGACTGGTTGTGGGGAAAACTGGGTGTTGCTCTGGTGAGCAAGGCCAAACTCAGTAAATCTTTCATCCAAACTTCTGCTGATGGGTGGGGCTGTAATTTGGCCTGAGGCCAAACTATGCTAGGGGTAATGTCAACCTCCTTCAAAAAGGACTTGTGCCAGTATGTCATGGCTCCCACGAATGTTGCAGTCAGTGCCCCTGACCCCATGGCAGGCCACTTTTGACTCACACCTCCACCAGAGACTCCTGGACACTCTCAGTGAAGTGTGGCTTAGTCTTTTGTGGGTCACTGCTTCTTTCTCCTGCGTCCTGGTGTGCATAAGGTTTTGTTGTGCTGTGCAAGAGTCTGTTTCCCCAGTTCTATGGAAGTTCTTTAATCAAATCCTGCTGACTTTCAAAGTCAAATTCCCTTGGGATACTCAGTTCCTTTGTTGGATCTCCAGGTTGGGAAATCTATTGTGGGTTCTATAACTTTTGCAACAGTGAGAGAACTTCTTTGGTATAATTATTCTGCAGTTTGTGGGTGATCTGCTCAGTGGCTGTATAGTGGAGCTCATGGTGACCACTTCCAAGAGGACTTAGGCCACATCCCATGCTTCCCAGTTCTGCTGCAGCCATTGTCCCTGTCCCTGTGGTAGGCTACTGCTGACCCTTGCCTATGCAGGAGACCCTCCAACACGCTAAGACAGACAGATCTGGCTCAGTTTCTTGTGGAGGTCACTGCTCCTTTCTCTGGGTCCTGGTGCACACAAGGTTTTGTTTGTGCCCTCCAAACATTTCTGGCGTGTTTTGATTTTAAATGTGATTGCACTCCTGCTACCATCTTTTGGGGGCTTCTCCTTTGCCCTTGGATGGAGAGTATCTTTTTTTGGTGGGCTACAACCTCCTTCTGTTGATGGTTGTTCAGCAGCTAGTTGTGATTTTGGTGTTCTCGCGGGAGAAGATGAGAGCACGTTCTTCAACTCCGCCATCTTGAGCCAGGATGATACTTCATAATGGATCTGTTTCATTGCCGGACTGCACCACAGTGTTCTTACCTTGCATGCCTTCCTAGTCATCCTTAGTCACTCAGTTGTGTTCAATTCTTACATCCCCAAAGGCTGTAGCCTGCCAGGCTCCTCTGTCCAAGGAATTTTCCAAGTAAGAATACTGGAGTGGCCTGCCATTTCCTCCTCTAGGGGATCTTCCAGACTCACGGATTGAAACCTCATATCTTGTGTCTCCTGCATTGCAGGTGGA
>SJYX01022291.1:24428-44599 GCA_006410675.1 Oreotragus oreotragus | reverse complement strand
ATTCTTTTACAAGTGGTTGACCCTTTTTCCCAACACCACTTGTTAAAGAGATTGTCTTTTCTCCATTGTATATTCTTGCCTCCTCTGTCAAAGATAAGGTGTCCATAGGTGCATGAATTTATCTCTGGGCTTTCTATTTTGTTCCATTGATCTATATTTCTGTCTTTGTGCCAGTACCATACTGTCTTGATGACTGTGGCTTTGTAGTAGAGCCTGAAGTCAGGCAGGTTGAGTCCCCCAGTTCCATTCTTCTTTCTCAAGATTGCTTTGGCTATTCGAGGTTTTTTGTATTTTCATACAAATTGTGAAATTATTTGTTCTAGCTCTGTGAAAAACACCGTCGGTAGCTTGATAAGGATTGCATTGAATCCATAGATTGCTTTGGGGTAGCATACTCATTTTCACTGTATTGATTCTCAATTAGAAACTCTTTTTTTTTTTTTTAAAGAAAAATATTAGTTGGTGGTGGTGGCAGTGTTAGTTGGTTGATAAATCTGAATGTTTTCCTTCTTTTCTTAGCAACTCATTTTTGCCTAGATATAAGTGCTAAGAAATTAATGTTATTTAGAAAGCAAGTTACAAGAAAACCTTAGACATTAACTTTACTTACTCAAATTTCCTCTGAAATCATTGTTGTTCATTTGCCATGTTTGACTCTTTGCAACTCCATGGACTGCAGCATGCTAGGCTTCCTGGTCCCTCACCATCTCCCAGAGTTTGCCCAAGTTTATGTCCATTGAATCGGTGATGCCATCCAACCATCTCCTCCTCTGTCATCCTCTCCTGTCTTCAATCTTTCCTAGCATCAGGGGCTTTTCCAAAGAGTAGGCTATTCATATCAGGTAGCCAAAGTATTGGATTTTCAGCTTCATCATCAGTCCTTCAAATCAATATTCAGGGTTTATTTCCCTTAGCATTGACTAGTTTGATCTCCTTGCAGTCCAAGGGACTCTCAAGAATCTTCTCCAACACCACAGTTCGAAAGCATCAATTCTTTGGTGCTCAGCCTTCTTCACGGTCCCACTCTCACATCCATACATGACTATTGGAAAGACCATGCTGCTGCTGCTAAGTCGCTTCCATCGTGTCCGACTCTGTGCAACCCCATTGACAGCAGCCCACTAGGCTCCTCTGTCCCTGGGATTCTCCAGGCAAGAATACTGGAGTGGGTTGCCATTTCCTTCTCCAATGCATGAAAGTGAAAAGTGAAAGTGAAGTCGCTCAGTTGTGTCCAACTCTTAGTAACCCCATGGACTACAACCTACCAGGCTCCTCCATCCATGGGATTTTCCAGGCAAGAGTACTGGAGTGGGGTGCTATTGCCTTCTCTGATTGGAAAGACCATAGACTTGACTAAATGGTCTTTGCTGCCAAAGTGATNATGAAAGTGAAAAGTGAAAGTGAAGTCGCTCAGTTGTGTCCAACTCTTAGTAACCCCATGGACTACAACCTACCAGGCTCCTCCATCCATGGGATTTTCCAGGCAAGAGTACTGGAGTGGGGTGCTATTGCCTTCTCTGATTGGAAAGACCATAGACTTGACTAAATGGTCTTTGCTGCCAAAGTGATGTCTTTCCTTTTTAATATTCTGTTTAAATTTGTCATAGGTTTTCTTCCAAGAAGCAATCATTTTCTAATTTCATGGCTGCAGTCACAATCCTCAGTGATTTTAGAGCCCAAGAAGAGGAAATCTGTCACTGCTTCTACATTTTCCCCTTCTATTTGCCATTAAGTGATGGGACCAGATGCCATGCTTTTAATTTTTTTAATATTGAATTTTAAGCCAGCTTTTTCATTCTCTTCTTTCACCTTCATCAAGAGATTCTTTAGTTCCTCTTCACTTTCTGCCATCAGAGTAGTATGATCTGCATGTCTGAGGTTGTTGATATTTCTCCCAGCAATCTTTATTCCAGCTTGTAACTCATCCAAGCCCAGCATTTAACATGATATATGCTCTGCATATAAGTTAAATAAACAGAGTGACAATATACAGCCTTGTCATACTCCTTTCTCAGTTTTGAACCAGTCAGTTGTTCCATATAGGGTTATAACTGTTGCTTCTTGATCCATATACAGGTTTCTCAAGACAGGTAAGATGGTCTGATAGTCTCATCTTTTGAAGAGTTTTCCACAGCTTGTTGTGACCAGAGTCAAAAGCTTTAGCATAGTCAGTGAAACAGAAGTAGATTTTTTTTTCTGGAATTCTCTTGCTTTCTCTATGTTCTGGTGAATATTGGCAATTTAATCTCTGGTTCCTATGCTTTCTTTTTTTTTTTTTTTTTGCTTATAGGATAATTAGTAGAACTTTGCGTGCATCTTTATTTTCTATTACAGTCATTTTCTATTACATCACCCTCTCTCCCTCCCCATAAACCAACTTGTACATCTGGAGGTTCTCAATTTAAGTACTACTGAAGCCTAGCTTGAAGGATTTTGATCATAACCTTCAGTCAGTCAGTTTAGTCTCTCAGTTGTGTCTGACTCTTTGTGACCCCAGGAACCACAGCACACCAGGCCTCCCTGTCCATCTCAAACTCCTGGAGTCTACCCAAACCCATGTCCATTGAGTAGGTGATGCCATCCTCATCATCTGTCATCCCCTTCTCCTCCTGCCCTCAATCTTTCCCAGCATCTGGGTCTTTTCAAATGAGTCAGCTCTCTGCATCAGGTGGCCAAAGTATTGGAGTTTCAGCTTCAACATCAGTCCTTCCAATGAACACCCAGGACTGTTCTCCTTTAGGATGGACTGGCTGGATCTCCTTGCAGTCCAAGGAACTCTCAAGAGTCTTCTCCAACACCACAGTTCAAAAGCATCAATTCTTCGGCACTCAACTTTTTTTATAGTCCACCTCTCACATCTATACATGACCACTGGAAAAGCCATAGTCTTGACTAGATGGACCTTTGTTGACAAAGTGATGTCTCTGCTTTTTAAAATGTTGTCTAGGTTGGTCATAACTTACCTTCCAAGGAGTAGGCATCTTTTAATTTCATGGCTGCAGTTACCATCTGCAGTGATTTTGGAGCCCAGAAAAATAAAGTCAGCCACTGTTTCCACTGTTTCCGCTTACTAGCATGCAAAATGAGTGCAATTGTCTGGTAGCTTGAGCATTCTTTAGTACTGCACTTCTTGGGAATTGGGATGAAGATTGAAACCATATCCTACTTAAATTTCAAGAAGCAATTCAAATGTTATTATCTACTGCTTCTACCACTCTATGCCAAAATTAAATTCTCCCACCTCTAATTCTCCTAGAGGTCTCTGCTTGGGCATTTATTTATAACATTTGCATTGACATTTTAAAAGAACTATTTGTTATAGTCAGTAAAATTTATATTCTTGATTATGGACTCTTTGAGTGCATTTTTCTTGCTATTTAAAAATTTTATCTTAGAAACTTCTGCTTCTGACATGTAGCAGATGTCCAATAAAAATAAAACATGTGATCTTTAAAAAATATAAATCCAGACTAACTAGTCCTCTGCTTTAACTCTTCTATGGATCCCTACTGCTTTTCAGATAAAGCTGAAGCTTCTTAATATGACTTAAAAGTTAAAATATGAAGGCTTCTGGCTTTCACTTATGATGTAGAAAACTGGTCAGTCACTCCAACACTTACCAAAAAGAAAAAATTAACTGGCTAATCTATAGAGTCATAACTTCTCTTGAACCCATCAAAAAGCTTAATTTATAAAGCAATTAACTATCCTAAAATATGTTTAAAAAGACAGGTATCTCCAAGGTATCTCTTGAGCATTCTTTAGTACTACTAAAGAGGAATGAGCTCTTAATTACCAGATGCTGAATACCACACATGCTAGTATGAAAAAGCTGGTACATCAAAATGTTTGACAATCTGTGAAAGGCCAAGCATGAACTATCATTAGAGTATAGAACCCCTAGTAGTTATGGATATGATAGCAGGTTTCTCCCCATAGACCTCACTGACTGTTCATATGAGAGATGGGATCAAAGGAAGAGATTGGAGAAAAACTCCCTTGTGATGAAAGTTTGTGAAAATGGAACAACAGCTATGGCAAAAAAGCACAAATCCCCTCCAGACTGTTCTAACCTATCTTCTTCATGGAACAAAGGCCTTAAACTTCTAGTGAAAGCACAGCAAACTTGTCAGCAAAAGCTCAGGGCACAGGTGAAGAACCATCGCAGCTGGGAATGTACACAGAAAAAAATTCTATCTCTGGGGAANTTTTTTTTTTTTTTTGCTTATAGGATAATTAGTAGAACTTTGCGTGCATCTTTATTTTCTATTACAGTCATTTTCTATTACATCACCCTCTCTCCCTCCCCATAAACCAACTTGTACATCTGGAGGTTCTCAATTTAAGTACTACTGAAGCCTAGCTTGAAGGATTTTGATCATAACCTTCAGTCAGTCAGTTTAGTCTCTCAGTTGTGTCTGACTCTTTGTGACCCCAGGAACCACAGCACACCAGGCCTCCCTGTCCATCTCAAACTCCTGGAGTCTACCCAAACCCATGTCCATTGAGTAGGTGATGCCATCCTCATCATCTGTCATCCCCTTCTCCTCCTGCCCTCAATCTTTCCCAGCATCTGGGTCTTTTCAAATGAGTCAGCTCTCTGCATCAGGTGGCCAAAGTATTGGAGTTTCAGCTTCAACATCAGTCCTTCCAATGAACACCCAGGACTGTTCTCCTTTAGGATGGACTGGCTGGATCTCCTTGCAGTCCAAGGAACTCTCAAGAGTCTTCTCCAACACCACAGTTCAAAAGCATCAATTCTTCGGCACTCAACTTTTTTTATAGTCCACCTCTCACATCTATACATGACCACTGGAAAAGCCATAGTCTTGACTAGATGGACCTTTGTTGACAAAGTGATGTCTCTGCTTTTTAATATGTTGTCTAGGTTGGTCATAACTTACCTTCCAAGGAGTAGGCATCTTTTAATTTCATGGCTGCAGTTACCATCTGCAGTGATTTTGGAGCCCAGAAAAATAAAGTCAGCCACTGTTTCCACTGTTTCCGCTTACTAGCATGCAAAATGAGTGCAATTGTCTGGTAGCTTGAGCATTCTTTAGTACTGCACTTCTTGGGAATTGGGATGAAGATTGAAACCATATCTTACTTAAATTTCAAGAAGCAATTCAAATGTTATTATCTACTGCTTCTACCACTCTATGCCAAAATTAAATTCTCCCACCTCTAATTCTCCTAGAGGTCTCTGCTTGGGCATTTATTTATAACATTTGCATTGACATTTTAAAAGAACTATTTGTTATAGTCAGTAAAATTTATATTCTTGATTATGGACTCTTTGAGTGCATTTTTCTTGCTATTTAAAAATTTTATCTTAGAAACTTCTGCTTCTGACATGTAGCAGATGTCCAATAAAAATAAAACATGTGATCTTTAAAAAATATAAATCCAGACTAACTAGTCCTCTGCTTTAACTCTTCTATGGATCCCTACTGCTTTTCAGATAAAGCTGAAGCTTCTTAATATGACTTAAAAGTTAAAATATGAAGGCTTCTGGCTTTCACTTATGATGTAGAAAACTGGTCAGTCACTCCAACACTTACCAAAAAGAAAAAATTAACTGGCTAATCTATAGAGTCATAACTTCTCTTGAACCCATCAAAAAGCTTAATTTATAAAGCAATTAACTATCCTAAAATATGTTTAAAAAGACAGGTATCTCCAAGGTATCTCTTGAGCATTCTTTAGTACTACTAAAGAGGAATGAGCTCTTAATTACCAGATGCTGAATACCACACATGCTAGTATGAAAAAGCTGGTACATCAAAATGTTTGACAATCTGTGAAAGGCCAAGCATGAACTATCATTAGAGTATAGAACCCCTAGTAGTTATGGATATGATAGCAGGTTTCTCCCCATAGACCTCACTGACTGTTCATATGAGAGATGGGATCAAAGGAAGAGATTGGAGAAAAACTCCCTTGTGATGAAAGTTTGTGAAAATGGAACAACAGCTATGGCAAAAAAGCACAAATCCCCTCCAGACTGTTCTAACCTATCTTCTTCATGGAACAAAGGCCTTAAACTTCTAGTGAAAGCACAGCAAACTTGTCAGCAAAAGCTCAGGGCACAGGTGAAGAACCATCGCAGCTGGGAATGTACACAGAAAAAAATTCTATCTCTGGGGAAGTGGCAGGAAAATAGCCCAGAACAGTAGACATCCTTTTCCACTGAGGTAGGCAGGGTCACTGAGAAGCCCCCTCTACTGAGACCCAGAAACACAGTATCTGCCAAAGATGGAGGCTAAACCAGGACAACAGAAAACAGCTTCATCCTGTCACCAAAACTAAGGACCAGAGGGCACTGAGTAACATATAACAGCAGCCTACTACTAAGTATAGGGCAAGAGGTGGAGAAAAACTCTCTTTCTAAGGGCCACAGTTAATATCCAAAGTTGCAAGTAGAACAGAGACATTGAGGGAGTTTTGGGGGAGAATGGATACATGTATACGTATGGCCGAGTCCCTTACCTTTTCACCTGAAACTATCACACCATTGATAAAAATCGGTTCTATCCCAATACAAAATAAAAATTAAAAAAAAAGAACAGACATTGAGGAAAATCTTTCTGAAACCCTACTTGATCCTAAACACACAGAAATTCTAGAGGAATTTGGATCTGTGAGGTGTTGAGGACAAACATAACAACAGCAAAGCCTAAGTCCAACTCAACCTCTGACTACATTAACTTAACACTTGATACATAATATCTAACAAGAGGCAGCATGCTCATTTCCAGGAGTAAGCAGTATTTATCTCAGTCTCTTCTGTCCTATGTAAGATGTCAGGATTTTAACCACCAATTATGATTCACACAAGGAAACAAGAAATGATACACTGTTAATAGACAAAACCATTGATAGAATCAAACTCAGATACAGTCTAGATATTTAAACTATCAAATAGAAACATAAAAATAGATAGCATTAGCCTGATAAAAACTGTGATATATAAGGTAGACAATATCATAAATAGATGGATAATATTAACCAAGAACTGAAAATCATAGGAAAGACTCAAATGGAAATGCTAACAATGATAAAAATGGTAACAGATGCGAAGACTGCCTTTGATGGGCTCATCAGTCTAATGACCTTGAAGACAGGTCTTTAGAAATTACTGAACTGAAGCACAAAGGGAAAAGATATCCATTAGAAACAGGATAAGGTATTCAATAGCTATCGTACATGAAAAACCAAAAAGGAAAAAAAGAAAGAAACAAACAAAGCAAGTGAAATATGGTATAATATTAAACAGTCTTTATATTTGGAATCCCAAAAGAAGAAAAAGCCTGATGTATTTGAAGATATAAAGGCTGAGAGGTTTCCAAAATCAATGAAAGATATGAAACTACAAATCCAAGAAGTTCAGAGACCATCAAACAGGATAAATTAGAATAAAAAATAAAATGATACACATAGACACATCTTATTCAAACTTATAGAAACCAAAAACAAAGTGTTAACCAACTAGGCAGAAACACACACACAAACACATACACACATTACATGCAGAGGGGAAAAGATGAAAATTATAGTGAATTTCTTGTCAGAACAATTCAAGTCAAGAAACAATGGAGCAGCATCTTTAAAGTATAGCAGTATGTAAGAAAAAAGGACAATCTAGAAAATTTCATGCACAAAGGAAAAAATATAAAGACTTTTCCTGATGATACTTGAAATAATTTATTCTCAAAAGACCTGTAGTAGAAGAAATGTTAAAAGAAATTATTGAAGCAGAATAAATGCAATAAGAGACAGAAATTAGATTCAACATGAAGAAATGAAGAGTACTCTAAATAGAATTAATGAAACTAAATATATTTTTTTCTCATTTTAGTTCCTCTAAAAGATATTGGACTATTCAAAGCAAAGACAGTGGCCATGTATTGTGTATCTATATACTATGTCTAAACAAAAATATACTGTAGTGTACCTGAAAGTAGCACAAAGGGTGGGAGGGATAAATGAGAACCATACAATTGTAATATTTGTACGCTATACCTAAAGTGGTAAAGAATTATTCCAAGGTTCAGTTCAGTTCAGTTCAGTTCAGTCGCTCAGTCGTGTCTGACTCTTTGCGACCCCATGAATCACAGCACGCCAGGCCTCCCTGTCCATCACCAAATCCCGGAGTTTACTCAGACTCATGTCCATCGAGTCCGTGATGCCATCCAGCCATCTCATCCTCGGTCGTCCCCTTCTCCTCCTGCCCCCAATCCCTCCCAGCATCAGAGTCTTTTCCAATGAGTCAACTCTTTTGCATGAGGTGGCCAAAGTACTGGAATTTCAGCTTTAGCATCATTCCTTCCAAAGAAATCCCAGGGTTGATCTCCTTCAGAATGGACTGGTTGGATCTCCTTGCAGTCCAAGGGACTCTCAAGAGTCTTCTTTTCAGCTTTAGCATCATTCCTTCCAAAGAATCCCAGGGTTGATCTCCTTCAGAATGGACTGGTTGGATCTCCTTGCAGTCCAAGGGACTCTCAAGAGTATTCTCCAACACCACAGTTCAAAAGCATCGATTCTTCGGCGCTCAGCTTTCTTCACAGTCCAACTTTCACATCCATACATGACCACAGGAAAAACCATAGCCTTGACTAGACGGACCTTAGTCGGCAAAGTAATGTCTCTGCTTTTGAATATACTATCCAGGTTGGTCATAACTTTTCTTCCAAGGAGTAAGGTAGACTGTGATTAATTAAAGCACAGTAAATTCTAGGGCAACCACTAAAAATGTCATTAAAGCTAATAAGCCCTAGTGGACATAAAATCAAACCATAAAATACTCAACCCAAAAGAAGGTAGTATGAGAGGAATAATAATTTCTAAAATGGAACAAATAAAAATCAACTGACAAAAAAAATGAAATTAATTTTTTTGAAAGAAAAAAATCAACTGACAAGATAGTCAATTTTGTTTCAAGTATATTAGTAATTGCATAAATAATCTCTATGTTCCAATTAAAATTCAGAGATTGTCAAATTGGATTAAAAAGCAAACTATTGCTGTCTATATAAAATACTGTCTTTAAATAAAAAAATTAAAAAAGGTGAAAATAAAGGTTGAAAAATAAATACATATAAATCTATACATACATAGAAACTATTCAAAAGAAACTGAAGTGGCTACATTAGTATCAAACAAAAAAACCAGACTTCAAATCAAAGAATATTAATATAAAGAAGAGTACTAGGGTTTCCCTGGTGGCCCAGTGGTAAAGAATCCACCTCCAAATGCAGGAAGCATAGAATTGATCCCTGATCTGGGAAGATCCCACTTCCCAAGGAGCAACTAAACTTGTGTTCGTTCCACAGCTATTGAGTCTGTGTTCTAGAATGCAAGAGCTGCAGCTACTAAGCCCACATGCCGCACCTACTGAAGCTCTCATGCCCTAGATCCCATGCTCTGCAACAGAAGAAGCTACTGCAGTGAGAAGCTCATGCATCACAACTAGAGAGTAGCCCTCACTTGTCACAACCAGAGAAAAATCCACATAGCAACGAAGACTCAGCACAGCCAAAAAAAGGAAAAAAGAATGCTATGTAATGTATGTAAAGTTAAAAAAGGATCAATTTGCCAAAAAGATATAACAATCCTAAACATGTATATGCCTAACAACAAAACTTCAAACAACATGAGGTAAAATCTTCCAGAATGAGAAGAAGAAATAGTTGTTGTTCAGTCACTAAGTTGTGTCCAGCTCTTCGTGACCCCATGGACTGCAACACGCCAGGTTTCCCTGTTCTTCACCATCTGCACAAGTTTGCTCAAACTCATGTCCATTGAATCAGGGATGTCATCCAACAATCTCATCCTCTGGTGTCCCCTTCTCCTCTTGCCTTCAATTTTTCCTAGCATCAGGGTCTTTTCTAATGAGTTGACTCTTTGCATCAGGTGGCCAAAGTATTGGAGCTTCAGCTTCAGCATCAGTCCTTCCAATGAATATTCAAGGTTGATTTCCTTTAGGATTTACTGTTTTGATCTCCTTGCTATCTGAAGGAATCTCAAGAATCTTCTTCAGCGTCACAGTTTGAAAACATCAATTCTTTGGCTCTCGGCTTTGTTTATGGTCCAACTCTCATATCTGTCCATGACTACTGGAAAAATCATCAGCTCAGTTCAATTCAGTTCAGTCACTCAGTCATGTCCAACTATTTGTGACCCCATGAATCGCAGCACGCCAGGCCTCCCTGTCCATCACCAAATCCCGGAGTTCACTCAGACTCACGTCCAACGAGTCGGTGATGCCATCCAGCCATCTCATCCTCTGTCATCCTCTTCTCCTGCCCCCAATCTCTCCCAGCATCAGGGTCTTTTCCAGTGAGTCAACTCTTCGCATGAGGTGGCCAAAGTATTNCGCCAGGCCTCCCTGTCCATCACCAAATCCCGGAGTTCACTCAGACTCACGTCCAACGAGTCGGTGATGCCATCCAGCCATCTCATCCTCTGTCATCCTCTTCTCCTCCTGCCCCCAATCCCTCCTAGCATCAGAGTCTTTTCCAATGAGTCAACTCTTCGCATGAGGTGGCCAAAGTATTGGACTTTCAGCTTCAGCATTAGTCCTTTCAAAGAACACCTAGGACTGATCTCCTTCAGAATGGACTGGTTGGATCTCCTTGCAATCCAAGGGACTCTCAAGAGTCTTCTCCAACATCACAGTTCAAAAGCATCAGTTCTTCGGTGCTCAGGTTTCTTCACAGTCCAACTCTCACATCCATACATGACCATTGGAAAAACCATAGCCTTGACTAGGTGGGCCTTTGTTGGCAAAGTAATGTCTCTGCTTTTCAATATGCTATCTAGGTAGGTCATAACTTTCCTCCCAAGGAGTAAGCGTCTTTTAATTTCATGGCTGCAGTCACCATCTGCAGTGATTTTGGAGCCCTCCAAAATAAAGTCTGACACTGTTTCCACTGTTTCCTCAACTATTTGCCATGAAGTGATGGGACCAGATGCCATGATCTTCATTTTCTGAATGTTGAGCTTTAAGCCAACTTTTTCACTCTTTTCTTTCATTTTCATCAAGAGGCTTTTTAGCTCCTCTTCACTTTCTGCCATAAGGGTGGTGTTATCTGCATATCTGAGGTGATTGATATTTCTCCTGGCAATCTTGATTCTAGCTTGTGTTTCTTCCAGCCCAGCGTTTCTCATGATGTACTCTGAATATAAGTTAAATAAGCAAGATGACAATCTTTGACTATACAGACCTTTGTCAGCAAAGTGATGTCTCTGCTTTTTAATATGCTGTCTGTGTTTGTCATAGCTTTTCTTCCAAGGAGCAAGCATCTTTTAACTGCATGGCTGCAGTCACTGTTCACGGTGATTTTGGAGCCCAAGAAAATAAATTCTATCACTGTTTCCATCTTCCCCTATCTACTTGCCATGAAGTGATGGGACCAGATGCCATGATCTTACTGTTTTGAATCTTGAGTTTTAAACCAGCTTTTTTACTCTTCTCTTTCACATGCATCAAAAAGCTCTTTAGTTCCTCTTGGTTTTCTGCCATTGGGCTTCCCTGGAGGCACATATGATAAAGAATCTGCCTGCAGTGCAGATCAGGCTTTGATCCCAGGGTTGGGAAGATCCCCTGGAGAAGGAAATGGCAACCTACTCCAGCATTCTTGCCTGGAGAATTTCATGGACAGAGGAGTCTGGTGGGGTATAATCCATGGGGTTGCAAAGAGTCAGACATGACTGAGCAACTTACACTACTATTACTTCTGCCATTAGGGTGATATCATCTGCATATCTGAGTTTGTTGATATTTCTCCTGGCAATCTTGATTCCAGCTTATGATTCATCTAGCCTGGCATTTCACACGATGTAGTCTGCATGTACAGGGAAGGCAATGGCACCCCACCCCAGTACTCTTGCCTGGAAAATCCAATGGACGGAGTAGCCTGGTGGGCTGCAGTCCATGGGGTCGCTAACAGTCGGACAGACTGAGCGACTTCNGGCAATCTTGATTCCAGCTTGTGATTCATCTAGCCTGTCATTTCACACGATGTAGTCTGCATGTAAGTTAAATAAGCAGGATGACAGTATACAGCTTTGGCTTACTCCTTTTTCAATTTTGAACCAGTCCATTGTTCCATGTCTGGCTTAACTATTTTAACCTACAGAATGGGAAGAAAAAATAGACTAAGGGACAAATCCACAGAGCTGGAGACTTCAAGATTACTTTATAGTAATCAGTAGAGCAAGTAGACTGAGAATTGATAAAGATGTAGAAAATCTGAATAACACTATCAAATCACTACCTGAAAAGATGTCAATATTGTTAGTGATCAGAGAAACAGAAATCAAAAGCACAGTGAGATACCACTCATTAGAATGGCTAAAATTAAAGAAGAAAAACTGATAGCAACTGACATGAGTAAGGATGTGAAGCAAGTAGAACTTTGATGCATTGCTACAGGTATGCAGAATGGCACAGAAACTTGGAAAGACAGTTTGAAAGTTTCTTGTAAAGTTAATCATACACTTACCACATGGCCCAGCAATTCTACTCCCAGGTGTTTACCCATGTGAAATGAAAATTTATATTCACAATTAAATTTGCACATGAATATTTATGGTACCTTTATTCATAATAGGACTTCCCTGGTGGCTCAGATGGTAAAGCGTCTGTCTACAATGCAGGAGACCCGGGTTCGATCCCTGAGTTGGGAAGATCCCCTGGAGAAGGAAATGGCAATCCACTCCAGGACTATTGCCTGGAAAATCCCATGGACAGAAGAGCCTGGTAGGCTACAGTCCACGGGGTCGCAAAGAGTTGGACACGACTGAGCGACTTCACTTCACTTTATTCATAATAACCTCAAATTGGAAACAATACAGACATCCTTCAACTGCTGTATGGATAAATTTATCTGTGGTACTATGGAATACTGCTCAGAAACAAAAAGCAGCTAGCTACTGATACACACAACACGATGAATCTCAAATGCATTACAGTAAGAGAAACAAGCCAGACTCAAAAATCTACCTATGCTATGCCCCGTTTCTATAACATTCTTATAAAGGTCAAAATCTAGGGTCCGAAAACACATCAGTGGGGGATAGAGGAAGGCAGGATAGTTGTCTACAAAGGGACAATAGAGGATTTTCTGAGATTCACAAAACTGTTCTATATCTTGATTGCCATGGTGATTGCATGACTGTGTATGTATCAGTGTATACATATATAGGTGTGTCTATTAGAAATATACACCAAAACAGGTTAATTTTGCTCTAAGTAAATTATGCCATAATTTTAAATAAAGAAGGAAAAAAAGTTCCACATGATCTGTTTAGCTCCCCAGCCTCGTGTGCTGTGAATGTCCTCTTATTCACTACATTCATTGGTCATCTTCCACCTCTTCAAAGGCACCAGGTATTATGAACTTTACACATACAAACTACACACTCTTCATCAGTTAAATTTTACTTATCTTTCCATCGCAACCTAAATCCTAGGTTCAAATCCAGGACCCACTACTTACTGGTTGAATAAGATATTAACGAATATCTCTGTAGGTTTCCATGTCTATAAAATTAGCAACATAAATAGTAGTTATCTTGTAAAATTTCCTAGAGGAATTACATGAGAAAATACGTATTTGTTGTTGTTTAGTTGCTAAGTCATGTCAGACTCTTAAGCGACCCCAAAGGCTGTAGCCCATCAGCCTCCTCTGTTCATGGGATTTCCCAGGCAAGAAGACTGAAGCAGGTTGCCACTTCCTTTTCCAGGGAATCTTCCTGACTCGGGGATCAAATCCATGTCTCCTGCATTGGCAGGCGGGTATTTTACCATTGGGCCACCAGGGAAGCCTGGCACAAAATAACGTTAAGATACATTATAATTTTATATGATATGATTATCTCTCCTCAAGAACTTCCCTAACTCCCTTGTTATACTATCTCCTGTCATTTTCCTTCATAATCATAATAAAATCTGTGTTAGTATATTCATGTGCATGTTCATTTACTCTCCAACTCCATGGAAGTTAGAATAATACCTGTTTCATGGACTCTGCTTATTTATCTAGCTATCCATTCATCCATGTTATATATGTCTCTAACACAATGTAGGTACTTACTAAATATCTGTTGAATGAATGAACAGTTAGAAGAATGGTGTCATAGATGAGCAGCATTCTCATAACTTGACCCCTCTCTTCATGTTCATTTACTCTCCAACTCCATGGAAGTTAGAATAATACCTGTTTCATGGACTCTGCTTATTTATCTAGCTATCCATTCATCCATGTTATATATGTCTCTAACACAATGTAGGTACTTACTAAATATCTGTTGAATGAATGAACAGTTAGAAGAATGGTGTCATAGATGAGCAGCATTCTCATAACTTGACCCCTCTCTGGGAGGCAAGTGCCATTGTGATCCTGACTACACTCACAAAGTGGCTGGGTCATGAATATTGCCTGGTGGTTCTTTTTAGTTGGAGCTCAGCATCTGCTCCATAAAGTTAAGTGGCACTCCTTACCCCGCCCTGCGGCTTCGCCCCAGCACTGTGTCTGCATTCTCAGCTTCCTCCTGACAGAGTGGATAAGTCGGGTTCTGATGTGTAGACTGAGCCATCTTGAGCTGATGGAGGGATTGAGACACGTTAACCTCAGATGCCAATCCCATTCTCCACCCCACCTTGACCAGAAAGCCCTGTGTTCTGAAAAGTACACGCAAGCCTCAGCAGGACCCATCCTCTGATCCCCTTGGGATCGGAATCTGAGTGTTGGGGGGACTGGTTCACAAACGGGATGAGAGTGTGTTCTGTGAGGAAGAAGACTTCTTAAGTGAAAGAAATTTGTCAGCCAGAGCCCTAAACTTCTCTGCTCTGAGACTGTTCCCCGAGAGTGGGACTCAGGAAACGGAAGTCAGTTCTCTTACTGGTGGAGAAAGTATTACCGGAAACCCAAATGAAGGCGGCGCAGACGTCGGCGGCCCGGAGGAAGCTGACGATGCCGGGCTGTGGTGCATCAGGACACAGAACTCGGGGCTCCAGAGGAAGCTGGCAACAGTGGGTGCAACACAAACGAACAATGGAGATCATCATGCGGATCAGTGGTCCCTCGAGCTAAAGCCCTGGAATGCAAGCAGTGACTCAGCTCCGAAGGGGGGCAGTCTACCCCTCCTTCCCTGAAAGGCTCTTGAAGAAAAGAGATCTTTTCAAGGTCTATAAACTGATGAGGACCAGGGAGCTTTCAGGCTCCACCTATAAGCCCTTTCCTCGGGACTCAGATGGTAAAGAATCCGCCTGCAATGCAGGAGACCCTGGTTTGATCCCTGGGTGGGGAAGATCCCCTGGAGAAGGGAATGGCTACCCACTCCAGGATTCTTGCCTGGAAAACCCCATAGATAAAGGAGCCTGGTGGGCTATAGTCCATGGGGTCACAGAGTTGTACACGACTGAGCGACTTACACCAAAAAGATTCAGAAATAAAATTTAAGAAAGAGAATATCTGAAAGAACTGGACTATCTATGCCAACAGGTGGGAGTAGGGGATGCAGAGCTATTGAAATTTAGGAAACGTTATTGTAAATGTTAATACTTTTTCTCACTCACCAGCTGGCGAAGCTGGATAGATGTCAGTTATACTTGCTGATTGATTGAGCTGCGATCCCATCATCATGGCCACTGTACCATTCCATCTGGCATTTAGACTCTGTGATTGGGATTGTTTGGGAAGAAGGCCAAGATAATCATATCTGGCTCACTGCAGTCGGCTTCCGCAGCTGCATGTAAACCCAATCCATGGTCCAAAATATATCCGTCTATACAATATACATTTTATTTGGGGTTTGATTTAGAGGTGATAATATTAACAATAGGAACATTTTACATGAATGAATGAACAAAATCAGTGTGCTGAATGATAAAGTTCAACTTATGCTATTTAATAGAAAGCCATTTGGAGTTATGAAAATTCCATATGGAATCATATCTCATGATTATCATACATACATATAAAACCAAATTACAGTTCATGCTGATAAATCACGGGTTAGCTAAAGACACTCCAAGGTCATAAAACTTAGTAATGTGTGAAATTTGCCAAGGTTACAATCAGGCAGTGGGTTACTTTTGTTTCTTTGAAAAAATAACCTTTACAGACCATGTCACCAAACGAGCAATTAATAAGAAAGAACACATCATTAAACTCTGCTCTTGGGTAATTTATATGCCACAGTGTTCATTGTTCATAACCCAGCCATTTCTTCATGAATCATAACATTGTCTTAATTATCACTACCATTCTCTGGTAATTGGTTTCCTTCTCTCATATCCAGGAATAGTTTTAAAACCTTTGAAGCCTTTTGCAAAGCACATACCTAGATGTCAGGTGGGTTGTCATTTTAGGAGCAAATTAACTCAAGTTTTTCTTCACAATGTTCTTAGGTAATAAGATATTCTTAGGTATCCAGATGCCAGGAACAACAATGAAAATTACTTCTGTTACCACAATAACCATAAACTCTATAGATGTTTAGCAACAAACAGCCTCATTGTTCTGGATTTTCTAGAGATGTTGTTCAAAGCTTAACATTTCTGGAGCCTTTGGTAATGCAGTCTCTTGTGAATATGATCTGTCTTGGAACTGTTTCCTTAGAGAAATAGGCAGAAACCAGCTGATGCAAGGCTGACTTCATGCTGAGCTAAGTTATGGTAGTGGAGGGCCAGAGAGGCATGGAGTGATCCTCCTGGCCTTGTCTTAAAGAAAGATGATGGCTGTAGCTATTCACACTACACTGCATGAGGTCATTTCTTTTAAAATGCAGACTTTTTCTTAAAAGAGTCCTTTGGGCAACCGTGGTAGCAGATCATTGGTCCGCCTGAATTGTGCATTTTTCAACCAATTGTTCTGATGTCATATAAATCCCGTCAGAAAGAAAAAGGAATAAATTTTATTCAGCTAGTTTCTTCCTCAAAGCTGGAAATGGCCTTAGACAATGGATTCATTGTGTTTTTCTACCAAGTGAATATATTGAAAATATATGTGTGCAGAGAAGGTGGATATAGAGTAGAATCTTGCCTCCCCAAACTTCATATGTATACAAATTGCCTGGCAATCTTGTTTAAATGCAGATTCTAACTCAGTGGGTTTGGGGTGAGACCAGAGATGCTTCATTTCTGATAATAAATTCTCAAATAGTGCCAGTCTTCCCAGTCTAAAGACCTAGATATGGTGTGAGTTCAGTTATCAACACTTTAACTGCAATCAAACACAATATTGGTATAGGTGAGAAACACTAGATATGGATTTGGAGTACAGGTTTATAGCTGGCAGGATGTGGGTTTACATTTCCACACTTAATTCAACAACCAAGGACTTAAGTCACATAAGCCTTCAGAGCCCCATCTGTATGGGTATAATTATACCCACACCAGAGGGCTATTGTTACACATAGAAATGTATAAGTGACATTTTTTATTTCAAAAGCATAGCTCAGGGCTTAGCATAGAGCAATTGCTTGATAAATGGAATTGAGATCAGTCCCCCTGGGGCTAAGCCCGCTTATGTGCCCAAGGCATGACTCAGGGTCCTTGTCTATGTCATCTACCTGAGCTGACACCTCAACTCCAAATTAACAACACTTCATTTCATTTTTAGCTTTCAACCTAGGGAATATGAATATTTCACCCTTTGCCTTTCAGAATTTCCAGTTGTTTTATCAATCACAAAAATAAACGAACTTCAAGGGTATACGATGTTGAAAACATGCCCCCATAAGAAATTTTTTTAAATTATGAGTTGCAATAATTTCTCAATATCATTCAATGAGTATCTTCATGCCCAAAAAATAAGATAATAAAATAATTTAAAGCTTACACACAGTTGTAGTTTGGAGGTTTGTCTCTCACATGCAGCTGGACACAGAGGCCCTCATTCCTGCTCAGAGAAGTGGCTGCTCCCAGCATTCTGTGCACCATGGACCCTTCTGTTACTTCTCCCATTGGCTGCACCTTAGTAGACCAGTCACTGCTGATCCTCTCCATCTGTTGGGCCCCCAGAGCTCCACCAGACCCACCACTAACTCTCTGAGTTCTAATGGTACCAGGGCTGTCCTGCGGGGGAAACGAGAGGGGGCATTTGGAGAACAGAGAATGCATTCAATCTTCTCATTGCATGTTGTTTAAGGTATCTCCAAGTAGACATGCCCAAATCCAGATGAGTCATTGAAAATATGACTCACTGAATTACTGGAAAACTGCTTTTTGCATTTTTACAGGTTTTGTGTCCTAGGATTCAGACGTTGACTGGGAAACCTGAACAAAACAAAATTGTGATCAACATTTGCTATATCATCCTTCCCTCTGATCAGCTCCGTGCAGATCCACTGTGCCTCCACCAAACTGCCCAGAGGCGTTGCAGCTCCTGACTGGGGCTGTACCCCCAGACATGCTCAGTTGTGTCTCATCCCAAAGGCAGAAAGCTTGCCTTCTTCTCCAGGAGACTCACAGAGCCATGTAAATAGGCCTCTGAGGGCCAGTCTCATCAACTTACCTGACATTTATAGACATTTCTGAATATGCTTTCACTCTGGTCATACTTAGGTTCCCTCTTGTACTCTGAACATCAAGGTGCGGAGAAGCTCTAATGAGGAAAATCAGAAGAGAAGAAAAAAATAAAAATAATATGTATTGATTACTTAATATCTGAAGGCACATTGTTAATTTCTTTACAGATAAATTCTTTCCACACAAAAATCTAATGAAATAGTTTGGTTTTCTGTCCCTATTGCGTAAATAAAGAAATTGAAGCTTAGAGGCAGCAAGTGACTTGACCAAAGTTTCCACATTAGTAAGTTCCAAGTTAGGATTTCAGCCCAAGCTTGGCCTCAAAGAACATGCTATTTCTACTCTACCACACCACAAAGAACTATAAATTGAGAACAGAAGTGCCCACAAAGAGCTAATCTATTAATGTGTTGAATGCTAATGAACATTAGTCAATTGATAGGCGTTAGCTGTGACACATTTGCCAGGAATATGACCCTCCTTTTGCAAATAGTCTCATTATTTATAGGGCATTGAAAATTGCTTCACTGATGTATTAATCATATTTTAGTACAATATTACTACTTACTAAATTCTGTTGTTATAATACCCTATTTGTATGATGCCACACAACTGGTTAGAAAGTGAAAAAATGAAGCCATTTAAAGCACTGCTTACCCTGTGATAGCTAAAAGATTTACCATCTCTAAATATATAAAAGAAATAACTGATTCTTTTAAACTATACCCAAACTCTTCTCATACTGATCATGGGGTTCTCAAGGCAAGAATACTGAAGTGGTTTGCCATTCCCTTCTCCAGTGGCCCACATTCTGTAAGACCTCTCCACCATGACCCGCCCATCTTGGGTGGCCCCACAGGCATGGCTTAGTTTCATGATAGGATACTGAAAGAGGAACTCCCCAGGTCAGTAGGTGCCCAATATTCTACTGGAGATCAGTGGAGAAATAACTCTGAAAAAATGAAGGGATGGAGCCAAAGCAAAAACAATACCCAGTTGTGGAGGTGACTGGTGATAGAAGTAAGGTCCAATGCTGTAAAGAGCAATCTTGCGTAGGAACCTGGAATGTTAGGTCCATGAATCGAGGCAAATTGGAAGTGGTCAAACAGGAGATGACAAGAGTGAACATCGACATTCTAGGAATCAGTGAACTAAGACGGACTGGAATGGGTGAATTTAACTTAGATAACCATTATATCTACTACTGCAGGCAGAAATCCCTTAGAAGAAATGGAGTAGCCATCATGGTCAATGGAAGAAGTTCCCCTCCACCCCTGCTCCCCTCTGCCTGGCAGGGGAGATGACATCTGTAGATGCAGGCTCTACCCCATCATCTTCCCTCACCCCAGTCTCTGAGATTGTTTTCCCATTTGAGGGTTTGGAGTTAAGCAGACTCAAAAATATTTTCTTGTTATATATATCCTTGTACCTGCTTTGAAAACCAGACAGTGGAATCTCTATTCATGTCCTATGTTTTAATGTTTGTGTTTTATGTTTTAATGCAAAATATGAAAATAAAGCATTTACCATAAAAAAAAAAAAGAGTCTGAAATGCAGTTCAGTTCAGTTCAGTTCAGTCACTCAGTAGTGTCCGACTCTTTGCAACCCCATGAATCGCAGCATGCCAGGCCTC
>SJYX01022291.1:9064-22208 GCA_006410675.1 Oreotragus oreotragus | reverse complement strand
ACTCAATATGCCAGCAAATTTGGAAAACTCAGCAGTGGCCACAGGCCTGGAAAAGGCCAGTTTTCATTCCAATTCCAAATAAAGGCAATGCCAAAGAATGCTCAAACTACCACACAATTGCACTCATCTCACATGCTAGTAAAGTAATGCTCAAAATTCTCCAAGCCAGGCTTCAGCAATACGTGAACCGTGAACTTCCAGATGTTCAAGCTGGTTTTAGAAAAGGCAGAGGAACTAGAGATCAAATTGCCAACATCCGCTGGATCATCAAAAAAGCAAGAGAGTTCCAGAAAAATATCTATTTTTACTTTATTGACTATGCCAAAGCCTTTGACTGTGTGAATCACTATAAACTGTGGAAAATTCTGAAAGAGATGAGCATACCAGAACACCTGACCTGCCTCTTGAGAAACCTGTATGCAAGTCAGGAAGCAACAGTTAGAACTGGACATGGAACAACAGACTGGTTCCAAATAGGAAAAGGAGTACAGCAAGGTTGTATATTGTCACCCTGCTTATTTAACTTATGTGCAGAGTACATCATGAGAAACACTGGGCTGGAAGAAGCACAAGCTGGGATTAAGATTACTGGGAGAAATATCAATAACCTCAGATATGCAAATGACACCATCCTTATGGCAGAAAGTAAAGAGGAATTAAAGAGCCTCTTGATGAAAGTAAAAGAGGAGAGTGAAAGGTTGGCTTGAAGCTCAACATTCAGAAAATGAAGATCATGGCATCTGGTCCCATCACTTCATGGGAAATAGATGGGGAAACAGTGGAAACAGTGTCAGACTTTATATTTTTGGGCTCCAAAATCACTGCAGATGTTGACTGCAGCCATGAAATTAAAAAATGCTTACTCCTTGGAAGAAAAGTTATGACCGACCTAGATAGCATATTGAAAAGCAGAGACATTACTTGGCCAACAAAGGTCCGTCTAGTCAAGGCTATGGTTTTTCCTGTGGTCATGTATGGATGTGAGAGTTGGACTATAAAGAAAGCTGAGTGCCAAAGAATGGATGCTTCTGAACTGTGGTGTTGGAGAAGACTCTTGAGAGTCCCTTGGACTGCAAGGAGATCCAACCAGTCCATTCTGAAGGTGATCAGCCCCGGGATTTCTTTGGAAGGAATGATGCTAAAGCTGAAACTCCAGTACTTTGGCCACCTCATGCAAAGTGTTGACTCATTGGAAAAGACTCTGATTCTGGGGGGGATTGGGAGCAGGAGAAGAAAGGCACGACAGAGGATGAGATGGCTGGATGGCATCACCAACTTGATGGACGTGAGTCTGAGTGAACTCCAGGAGTTGGTGATGGACAGGGAGGCCTGGCGTGCTACGAATCATGGGGTTGCAAAGAGTTGGACATGACTGAGCAACTGAACTGAACTGAAACTCTTCTCAGGTTTTATGATGCATACAAGAAAGACAAATATCTACATTGGTCATCTTTAACCTTTATGAAAAACAAAAGAAAACTAAGGACCTTTAAAAAAATTTTTTTAAATCAAAATAGTACATGACATTTTTAAAAAATCAGATGTTTCAGAGAAGATTATAGTGAGAACCAGTAGTCTCCCATCTCACTCTTTAGAGTCAGAGTACTTTTGGCTTTAAGTCTGAGAAACATAATTAAAAGTGGCCTCAGGACATCCCTGGTGGTCCAGTAGTTAAGACTTCAAGGTTCCACTGCAAGGGGTGTGGGTTCAATCCTTGGTGGGGGAGCTAAGATCCTACATGCTGTGTGGTGCGGCCCCCAAAAAAGTTTTTAAAAAATGAAATGACTTAAACAATTAAGAAATATAGTATCTCACATACCAAAGTCCCTGTGCAGGGTGTGGCTCAAGATTTTTGACCCAACTGCTCACGAACACTTGACATGTAGCTCTGTCCCCCAGAGTCACAAGATGGCTGCAAGCTCTGTCTGTACAAACCATTGAAAGACTGTCTCCTCAGTTAAGGAAGAGATGCCCTTCTCTTCAGTTTGATTTTGCTCCTCCCTCCACTATGACTGAAAGCAACCAATTAAGCTTCAGGCACTATTTGTCCAGATCAATAATTCTCTATCTGATAAGATCCAATGCCCCTTTTGAAAACAAATTTTTCATAATCCCCTCTTCCCTAGCCTGGTAACATGTGATTGATACCACAACCCATCTACACACACAATCTCAGAAAATGCTTATACTAACAAGCTTTCTTAGACAAGTTCAGTTAGGTTAAGATTCTTGGCCTAAAGCCAAATAAACAGGCTCCTTCCCAGGCCCAGATCCACCCAGTATATATAATCTTGTGACATGAATATCCTAATTACTTGTCTCAGCTTGGACTTTGTTTTCTATCTGTCTTGACCCCTGCTGGGAGGGTCTAGGCTGACATCAGTGTTCACCCAAGCCTTAGGGAAGGGGATATGCTGCTGAAGGGAGGGTCTTGAGCCCCTAGTTTTCTCTTCCTTTCTGTATGACACAACAGTACTAACTGCTTCTTAGTGATTTAAATTCAGACCATTTTGATGGTTGGAGAATGCTGTTCAAGTGACTTGAGATCTCAGGGGTCTCAGGTTCAGGATACAGAGTCAACATCATCTTCTTTGTGAGCGTACACCTCAAAGACATATCTTACAGACCCCTTAGGTCTGGATTTCATAAATTCAGCCTTTCCTTGGGTCAAGTTTGCTCTATTTTACTGAAGGGGAGAGAGGGGCAGATAATGACACTTATTAAACTCCTACTATGTGTCAGGAACAATTTCCATGTGACACACTTTCACTAGGATGCTATGAGACAGCTGATTCTGCACTTGATCTATAGATGCCAAGAGCGTATCTCCACCTCTGATAGAAACATGGGGTAGAGAGCAGCAAGGAAATGTGGAGCTGCAAATTGAGCTGGGTCTTGTTTGAGGCCAGGCTTCCCTGGTGTCTCAGATGGTAAAAAATCTGCTGCAATGAGGGAGACCCAGGTTTGTTCCCTGGGTTGGGAAGATCCCCTGGAGAAGAGAATGGCTACCCACTCCAGTACTCTTGCCTAGAGAATGATAGACAGAGTATTCTGGAAGGCTACAGTCCACAGAGTCACAAAGAGTCAGACATGACTGAATCATTGCCTTCAGTGCTTTCATTTGAGTCCAAAGTCCAGCCTCTTGACAGACATCAGTGAAGTTATTCTTACCTTGTCTGCCATCTTGTTTCTACTCTTATTTTAAATCAAAGTGTTCTTGGGTTTCCCTAGTCCCAGAAGAATTCAGAGTAAGCTAATTTGCATGCCTCCATGTCTAGCCTCCACATTTGTTGCTTAAATGCCCTTCCCAGGGGTCACTCAATTCTAATAAGACAATTTCAGTATTAGAAAAGTCTCTGCCTTGAAGGCAGCCCAGTCCATCTTCATATGCAATGGTTGTTACAAAGCTCTTTCAGAACTTGCCACCTTGAAACTTGGCCCACTGGAGCCAGTTCTGTTCTCCACAGCTTCTTTAGAAAAATTTAATTCCATTTCACTTGGGCGCCCTACAAATATTTGAGCCAAATTTCACGTGATTGTTTTTCATGCACAATGAATGGGTCCACTTCATCAATACTTGATCAATTCACCAATACTTGAGGCATCATTTTATTCTTTGGTTCCAAACTCTCTGCTTTCCTTCCTAACAGCTAGCCTTGTCTCACATATCCCTTTACAAATGGTTCCTGTTTTCTAGCTTCCTGTAACCTACTCTATCCTTACCCTGGCCTCTGACTAATTCTTTTCTCAGATTCCTAAGGTTCAATTTTTCTCTCAATTAGTGTTAAACTCCATGCTGACTCTGGTCCAGTGATTACACATTTACATTTATCAACATGAACATTGCATTGAATATGCAAGAATGGAGGCTTGAGGGTGGCAGAAAAATTCCTACAAAAATCAGTCTGATTTTCTTTTCCAGGCTAAAATTTATTTGCTAGAGATAATACAGGGGGGAAAAAAGTATTTTTCAAATGATTTTTGAGCCTTAGAAAAGATACAGAAGATAAATTTCATAGTAAACACATTTGTGTTCAGGTATGCAATAAACCGGAGTTTCTCAAAGTGTGATATTCATGGAGAAGCAGCAACAACATTACATGAGAATTTGCTAGATATGCAAATTCTTGGATTGGCCCTTTAAACCTACCGTTAATAAGTTAGAAACTCTGAGGCAGCCCCCAGAAATCTGTTTTAACAAGCTTTCCAGGTAATTCTGATGGACAACACAATCTGAGAATTGCTATAAATCAGGGGTCCCCAACCACCCAGCTGGGAACTGGCAACCCCTGTCAAATTAGCAGTAGCATTAGGTTAGAAATAAAGTGCATCATAAATGTAATATCCTTGAGCCATTTCCAAATCATTCCCTACCCTCCAGTCTGTGGAAAATTGTCTTCCATGAAATCAGTCCCTGGTGCCAAAAAGGTCGGGGACTGCACTTATACTAACTGGGCTTGTGTCCTTGATTTAAAAAAAAAAAACAAAACCAATTAACATCTTTAGCATTCTTTAAAAATTTGCAAGACACTTTCAACTATATTATTCAAACTATCCCAACTCTTATCACCTTTCATGAAAAATAATGAGGGTAAACTAGATAATGGATGAAATACATTTCATACTAGTTGCCAACTCTGATCAGTTGGTAGCAGTTCCCTGGATAATAATAGCTTTAGAGTCAAAAGAGACAAAGCTATTTAACTTCTAAATTTCTCTTTCTTCCTCTGTGAAATAGAAATTATATTACTACTTACACAAATCTAGTCTCAATAGGAAAATGTACTTGTTTGGTGGGGTCTGCTATGAGCAAGGGAGGAGGAAGTAGAAGCATTTATTGACCATACAGTTGCTTGCCTGCCTACCTGGAAATTCTCCACTCTAAATTCTCTAGCTGTTGCAAAGAGGGAACTTAAGGAAATAAGTCCTTTGTTTAAAAAAAAAAAAAAAAAGTCACCTAGTTTAGAACAGAAAAAAGTTTCTAAGGAAATATTTCACTATATATGGATCCCAAGAAGATATTGGACAAACTTGGGGGAAAAAAATCTCCTTTTATCATTTTTTTCCTTGGATCTTAGAAAAAAACTAACAAAAATGAAACAAACAGCATAAAAGTTATTTCTTAAAAATACATTTTTGTGATTTCTCAAGATTCCAGCAAATGAAGCAAAGAATTTCATCACATCTCAAATATTATGACATTAAGATAACAATTCAGATTTGAAGGTCACTAACCATGGTTAGCAGCAGCAGTAGTAGCAGCATCAATGGTCCACTTTAGACAGATAGATGTAAACGTTGAGGCCCTTCCCCAGAGATCCTTTCCTTTGGCCTCCTGTGTGTCTTCTGGGGTCATCTATCCCACATCTGGGATCTGGTCTAGCTAAAATCTTGTCCTCTAAGTGAAAACACCCCAAACTTAAATACATTTTTCACCCACTTGAACCCTCCTCCTTATTCTTTTCCAGTCTGAGTGATGAGCTTGGCTCATTGTTGAGACAAAGTGAGGTGATGATTGGTATCTTTGAGCCCCAGTGGGCGATTTGAGTTTCCCTGGCTCAGATGAGCAAGCAGGTCCACTGTATACCTGTTGAATGACTTAATGAGTCATTCTTTATAGTCGTACTCCATGGAACCACACACAGAGACACAAAGAAAGGGAAGCAGTTTTACAGGTTTCTACATACTATACTTTTTCAATACAATGATAGATGCATGAGATAATAAAGAGAGAACAAATAAGTTCACATATAGTAGGAGATTGCTGCTGCTGCTGCTGCTAAGTCGCTTCAGTCATGTTCGACTCTGTGTGACCCCATAGATGGCAGCCCACCAGGATCCCCCGTCCCTGGGATTCTCCAGGCAAGAACACTGGAGTGGGTTGCCATTTCCTTCTGGTTATTGTTTAATAGTTCCTGTTAGTAACGGATCCAAATAAAACTCTGCAGAGCATCCTTGCAGTTTTGATCCCATTCTCAAAGGACCTAAATGAGTTATTTTCAATATAAAATCCCTGACTCTTAGTGAACCGTAAGAAACCTCTGTGTTTTCATGGTCTGATTTCCCCAACTGAGCAGCATTGTTAGCTAAGTAAGTGTGTTTGAATTTGACCCAAACATCTATCTTCAGTAATTTATTTAACTACTTAGAGCCTTAGTTTTCTCATGCCTTGATTCTCAAAGTTGGTATAGGAGAATGGTTCAAGATGGTGACATAGAAGGATCCTGAACTCATCTTCTCCCACACCAAAACTACAGCTACATGTGGAAAATTTTCCTCTGCAAAGCAAAAAACCCTCCAAAAATCGCTGAGCAACACTTACACATTAAAAGAATAGGAAAAAAAAAAAACAAAAAACCCACACTGAAATAGATAGAAGAGGCTGAGACACCATCTTACCATAAACCCTACTCCTGGTGTGGCAACCTACAGTTACGAGTGAACTCATAACCCCTACCTGCTCCCTAAGGAGCAACGGATTTGAACCCCGTATCTGACACCCTGACTTTTTAAAATATAAGTTTATTTATTTTAATTGGCGGTTAATTACTTTACAATATTGTATTGGTTTTGCCATACATCAACACAAATCCGCCACAGGTATACACGTGTTCCCCATCCTGAACCCCCCTCCCTCCTCCCTCCCCATACTATCCCTCTGGGTCATCTCAGTGCACCAGCCCCAAGCATCCAGTATCATGCATTGAACCTAGACTGGCGATTCGTTTCATATATGATATTATACATGTTTCAATGCCATTCTCCCAAATCATCCCACCCTCGCCCTCTCCCACAGCGTCCAAAAGACTGTTCTATACATCTGTGTCTCTTTTGCTGTCTCGCATACAGAGTTATTGTTACCATCTTTCTAAATTCCATATATATGCGTTAGTATACTGTACTGGTGACACGCCAGCTATCAAGACCTGCATCTGAGAGATGAGCCTCCAAAACATTTATCTTTGAAAGTCAAAGTTGCTATAGTGTGCACATGTGCTCAGTTGTGTCTGACTCTTGGTGACCCCATGGACTGTGGCCCACCAGGCTCCTTGTCCATGGGATTCTCCAGGCAAGAATACTGGAGTGGATTGCCATTTCCTCCTCCAGGCGATTTTCCTGACTCAGGAATCAAACCCAAGTCTCCTGCATCTCCTGAATTGGCAGGCAGATTCTTTACCACTGAGCCACTCGAGAAGACCCTCCTATAGTGTGCTGCTCTTTAAATCATTAGGTGCCATGCAGATGATGGTGTTTCCATATTGGATCTTTTGCTGAAGATATTCATAAGCCCTAAAATAATCTTTTTAAACCAGAGCTACAATAATGGCACTATAAAAGATTCTGAGATATAAATTTTTCGACAGTTGGTTTTTGATAGTTGTCCCGTTTTGTGTTTGCTCTGACAAAGCAGGAAAATGAGTCCCATGACAATTTGCAGATGGGTAGAAACTCATGAGAAATTCTACAACAAGAGTCTCTTTTCTAGGCTCTTCTCCACTTAAGTTACACATGGTGCCCTACATCCCATCTATTGCTTCCCAAGTTATTAGCAAACAACGCATTTCAGAACACTGGAATACCCACTGTTAGCCTTCCAGCTCTAAGAATCCTATCTAGAAGAGCAGCTCTGGTAATCCCACCCAGGCAGCAGTTTTCACTGCTTGGACATTCAGCAGAGAACACAGAGGACTCACTAGGCAGAGATGGAAGGAACCGGAAGTGAAGGCAGACCCCTCTCATCTTTTGACCCCATGCCCAGAGCATCAGGCTACTGCCTGAATGATATCACCAAAAAGGGGGTAGGATAACCCCACCTGTCTCTAAAGATATCATTCACTGGGCTTGTCCCTTATAATTCATTACCCAAATGAGATAATGACATAATGAACATGATATCCATGACATAATTTATATAAAATCCTTAAGTACAGTGTCTGGCACATAGTGAGATGTTAATAAATTTAACTGTTCGAGACATTATGATTAGTCGTTCATATGAAGTGAGGCATTAAAACTACTTTAGACACAAGACAATATATTGAGCCCAGAAGAGGCATTCATACTCAGTCCACCAGTGGCTCTCTAGATTCAACCTTTAGCCCTGGTAGGACCCCTAGGAATAGGACATGGGATGGGGCTCTTTGATTTGAAAGATTTAAAGAGTTGAGGGAGAGCAGAGTCAGGAGGACTCTGTGATGGGACAGGGTGGTTGTGGATGTGAGATGAGGATGTGAGGGTCCTGCTAGGAAAATTAAGATGCAAAGTGGAGGAGAAAGATGAAAGCTTATGTGGAGTAATATAAAGAATCCTGCTCAAGAATCAGGAAACATGATCCTCATCCAAGCTCAGCCCCCAGCCAGCTGTGTGACTTTTCCAAGTCACTCAGTCTGTCTAAGTGTCAGTGTATTCAACTACCAAGTGATGGAGTGGGGTTAGTCCCTCCTTAGAACCTTCCAAGAGCATCAAAGACAAAGCTTTCCTACTTTTCTTAAGCCAGGCTCTATGTGTAATAAGTTCATAATGTAGAGGAAAACTTTGAAGAGTTCTATAAATGTAACAACTCTTAGAGCTATACCATGGCATGCTGCAGTCCATGGGGTCGCAAAGAGTCGGACATGACTGAGCAACTGAACTGAACTGAACAAATGAGCCAAGACTACAAATCTACACTTTATAAAACACAGTACAGAGACTCCCCTGGTGGTCTGGTGGTTAAGACTTGGCCCTCCAATGCAGAGGGTGCAGGTTCAATCCATGGTCAGGGTAAAATCCCACATAGCTCACAGCCAAAAACCCAAAACATAAAACAGAAACAAAATTGTAATAAATTCAATATAAACTTTAAAAATGGTCCACACCCCCCCAAAAAAAAATTACAAAAAATAAAATAAAACTTGGTACAGCGTCTATCGTCTCAAGACTCCAGTACATCTTATCCATATCTTACTTCTTTTTTCAGTGTAAAACCAGTAAAGATACCCTGAAAAAAACACTTTTTAAACAATTATGTTTTAACTGGTAGAGAACAGGCATATCAGAACCTTTGCAGTTGTTAAGAATTCAAAAATATATATGTTCTAACATTGGTTTGTTCCCATTCATGGTATATTATTTATTTTGAAATTATGAAGAATGTTGAAGAAAAGCATGAAATTATTATATTTATCAAAATAAGGAGGCAAGTCACCAGAAAGAAAAAGAACTGGATGTTAAAGTGAAGATGTTTTTATTTTCTCCTACTATTTTCTAAGGAAAGTAAAAGCTTTCTATTAACCTCCTTGCTTTAGTAAAATAATAGGCTTAATGTTTTGGAGTGTTTGTACAACAGAGAAATAAAGGGGATTTTGAAAGTTCTCCCAACTCAGCCTAATGATTTATGAAGATAGAAATAGAAAATTATATAAGGTTATAAGGACCTCAAATAGATTCCTGAGCCAGTGGTAGACAGTTGGGATGAAAAAATGAGCAAGTGATGAGAAATTTATATATAAATTAATAGCCTCAGAATTCAATTGAGCTCCAAAAAAACAAATAGTCAACATTCACTCAGCAAGTCTCATCAATTTACATGCAAGGAAGCTTTGGCATGGGGTGTAATTTAATAGCAGTGTTCAACTAATCTTCACAAATCAAGAGGATACTGCTACATTTCCATGTCTAAAGAATGTGCTTTGAGCTGNTACAGCGTGAAGTAAGCCAGAAAGAAAAACACCAATACAGTATACTAACACATATATGTGGAATTTAGAAAGATGGTAACGATAACCCTGTATGCGAGATAGCAAAAGAGACACAGATGTATAGAACAGTCTTTTGGACTCTGTGGGAGAGGGAGAGGGTGGGATGATTTGGGAGAATGGCATTGAAACATGTATAATATCATATAAGAAATGAATCGCCAGTCTAGGTTCAATGCAGGATATAGGATGCTTGGGGCTGGTGCACTGGGATGACCCAGAGAGATGGTATGAGGAGGGAGGTGGGAGGGGGGTTCAGGATTGAGAACACATGTACACCCGTGGCAGACTCATGTTTATGTATGGCACAACCAATAGAGTATTGTAAAGTAAAATGAAGTAAAATTAAAAAAATAAATTTTAAATAAAATTAAAAATTCAATTTTCTAAGTTGCCATGGCCACATTTCAGGTGGTGATGGTCACACGTGGCTTGTGAATATTATACTGAATGCCTTCAAAAAAGAACATTTCCTCCATTAGAGAAACCTCTATTGGACGACACTGTTCTAGAGGGAGGGGTACAGCAGAAATGTAATAAACAAGTGAACAGCCAACTAGATCAGATGGTGATATAACAGTGCTTTGGAGGAATATTTAGTAAAACAAGGTATCTACAGGGTGTGCTAGGGAAAGGTGGTTAGTGGGTAGGGTGGTGTGGGGATATCTTCCTGATAATCAGAGCTGATCTCTCTCTTAAAATATTAAAATTGTGCCTACCAATCAGTAAACAAACATGGCCTGAAGCCTCTTTGCTGCTGTTCATGCCACCAAGTTGGCTATCCTGGCCTCTCTTTTGGAATCCTCCCTACAATTCAATTATTAAAAGATGAATTCATAGCTCAACTGTGGACAACCAAGACCTTGATCTTTGCTCTGTGCCCTTGACTATTCTGATTGGTTCAGTATTCATCCCATGATGTTTAAAAAACATTTTGAATATCACCCTTGCCTAGACGTAACTTAAGCAGGTCTTGAGCCACGGGGATATGGAGAGAAAAGCATTCTAGGCAGAGGAAATAGCAAGTGCAAGGCTCTGAGGCTGGAGGAGAGTGGGTATCGCCCAAGAAAAGCTGGGAGATCACTGTGGTTGGGGACACGTTGAACAAGACTTCCAGAAAGGAGTAGAGGTTGAAGTCAGAAAAATGAAGGAAGTTGTGGATCATGAAAGTCTTGTAGGTCATTTGTATCTTTTTTTTTTTTTAACATCTGCAAAACCCAGTGGCTTAAATCAATAAGCTTCTACTGCTCGTGAGTCCATGGTTCAGCTGGGCTCTGATGATCTTGGCCAGTCTGGGCTTATCTCAGCTGGACTTGCTCATTGAGGGTGGTAGTTTGGCCCAAGGCTGGCTATTCTGGGATGGCCTCATTCTCATGCCTGACTGTTGACTGGCTGCCAGCTGGGGCAAGGAGGCGCCTGGACCACACATCTCTCGCCAGCCTGCAGGCTAGCCTGGGCTTGTTTACATGGGCAGAGCAGGATTCCAAGAAAGCCTCAGGCTCAGAGGTGGCACGTCATCCTGTACACTGCATTCTGCCAAAGCAAATCACAGAGCCAGTCCAGATTCAAGGGGTGGGGAATAGATTCCACCTCTTAATGGGAGGAATTGCATGGTTGCTTTGCAAAGGAGGCAGATACAGGGAGAGCTGGAGAATTGTGATCATTTATGCAATCAACTTACCACCACATTGTAAAAACTTTGACTTCGTCTCTGAGGGATGCCACTAAGGTTTGTAGGGAGATGTCACATCATTCAATTTACGTCTTAAAGTATTTCCTCTGGTAGTTATCTTGAGAATAGGCTATAGGAGACAAGGGCAGAGGCAGGAAGACCAGGTAGAAAGTGTTTCAAGAAACGAGGAGAGAGATAATGGTGCCTGGGAAATGATGCTGGTGGTGAAATTGTAAGAAATGGGAGATTCTGAATTAGATCCACATCAGATCAATGGATTACATGTGAATTAGAGAAAGAAGGGTATCAAAGATGGCGTCAAGTTTATCGACCGACCAAGGAAGCTGGAAAAGTAGAGAAAGTTGTAGAAAAAGCATATTTGTGAAGAAAGATTAGGAGTTTCTGCTAGAGGTTTAAGTTTGATGTATCTATTAAACATCAGAGTTATGATGCTGGTTATACAGTTAGATATACTAGCCTGGATTTGGGATGTATAAATAAATGTGGGGATTGTTGGGATATACATGTTATTTAATTTTTTTTATTAAAGTACAGTTGATTTACAATATTGTGTTAATTATTGCTCAACAGAAAAGTGATTCAGATATATATATATATACACACACACACATTTTTTTCTTTACATTCTTTTCCAATACAGTTTATGATAGGACATTAAATATAATTCTCTGCTATACAGNTGTGGGAATTGTTGGCATATACATGTTATTTAATTTTTTTTATTAAAGTACAGTTGATTTACAATATTGTGTTAATTATTGCTGAACAGAAAAGTGATTCAGATATATATGTATATACACACACACACATTTTTTTTCTTTACATTCTTTTCCAATACAGTTTATGATAGGACATTAAATATAATTCTCTGCTATACAGTAAAACCTTACTTTTTATCCATTTTATATATACAAGCTTACATCTGCTAACCCCAGTCTCCCACTCTACCCTTCCCCCAAGCTTTCCCTCCCTCTTGGCAATCACCAGTCTGTTCTCTATGCCTGTGATTCTATTTCTATTTCATAATTAATTCGTGTCATAGTTTAGATTCCACATATAAGTGATATCATATGATATTTATTTTTCTCTTCTGACTTACTTCACTTAGTATAATAATCTCCAGTTGCATGTATGTTGCTGCAAATGGCATTATATCATTCTTTTTTAAGGCTGAGTAGTATTCCATTGTGTATGTATGTATGTATATATGTGTGTGTGTGTGTGTGTATGTACACACATATATATGTGTGTATATATATATATATCATACACACAAATGTATATACCATAACTTCTTTATACACACACACACACACACTATATCTTCTTTAGCCATTCATATAAATGGTATGACATTGGTTAAGCCCACCATGAGGAGTNGTGTGTGTGTGTGTATGTACACACATATATATGTGTATATATATATATATCATACACACAAATGTATATACCATAACTTCTTTATACACACACACACACTATATCTTCTTTAGTCATTCATATAAATGGTATGACATTGGTTAAGCCCACCATGAGGAGTATAGTTAAAGAAGAAAAGAAGACAAAGGACTGACTGCAGAAACACAAAAAGGACCAATCAGCGAATCAGAGGGAAAACCAAGTGTCCTGAAAGCCTTATGTGGGAAGCATATAGAGGCAGAGGGGGCAGATTAGCTGGGTCACCACCCCCCCACCAGCGCCCCCCCAGCTTCCA
>SJYX01022290.1:410800-427707 GCA_006410675.1 Oreotragus oreotragus | reverse complement strand
AAGAAGGCTGAGTGCCAAAGAATCGATGCTTTTGAACTGTGGTGTTGGAGAAGACTCTTGAGAGTCCCTTGGACTGCAAGGAGATCCAACCAGTCCATTCTGAAGGAGATCAACCCTGGGATTTCTTTGGAAGGAATGATGCTAAAGCTGAAACTCTAGTACTTTGGCCACCTGATGCGAAGAGTTGACTCATTGGAAAAGACTCTGATGCTGGGAGGGATTGGGGGCAGGAGGAGAAGGGGATGACCGAGGATGAAATGGCTGGATGGCATCACGCACTCGATGCACCTGAGTCTGGGTGAACTCCGGGAGATGGTGATGGACAGGGAGGCCTGGCATGCTGCGATTCATGGGGTCGCAAAGAGTCGGACATGACTGAGTGACTGAACTGAACTGAACTGAATGACAACCTCATAAGGGACACTAAGCCAGAGGCACCTAGCTGAATTGCATCCAGATTTCTTACCAACAGAAACTGTGATAAGCCACTAAATGTTGGTATTAATACAATTTGCTACAGAGCAAAAGATAACTAAAATACTATATTAGTACTGTCTACCTCCTAATCAAGATTGGGTTTCTGGGATACCTAGGTTGGGCATGGTGGTATCGGAGTCCTTCCTTGATGATGGAGCACTGTCTGCAACCCCAGCTTTTGTGACTAGGATCCCGATTGCCTGACACTTCACTCCTTGAGAAACAAACTCCTACCTAACTGATTAGACCTTTCAGAGAATGAACTCAGCACAAGCGCAGCACAGATGACTGTGTCTGACTTGCTCCTTGCCTCACCAGGGCCAACCTTGGCCACACCAACGTTCCATACTAGCTGTGGCCGAGAGTCCAGGAAACACAGTCTACATGGTGACAGTCACAGATATCTACAGAATGGCACATGGAACTCATATAGTCCTGACTTCCACATGTAAGTCTAATTGATTACATAGCACGCCTTAGAGACTAATTGTTAAACTCACTATATACACTGTCCAGGTGGGAACAAGTGGAAAATTATACATCACCTAGGGAACATTGAGCTTTTGGCAGGGAAATTTGGCAGTTTACATAGCAACGTTGATTTGAAGGCAGTGGTTTTATATGTACAAGAGATTTTAAGACCTAGTAAAGATGATAAATATTTACATAAAAATTATTCTCAGCTAAGGAAAGAAGAGCAAAATATAAAATGCAACTGTGCCTTCTATGAATTGTTCTTTGCTTGCTTCTTATGTCTTTTTTAGTAGTTCTTAGACTGGCATGTAGCAGGGCAGAGGCTAATAGAGTTTTGCCAAGAGAATGCACTGGTCATAGCAAACACCCTCTTCCAATAACACAAGAGAATACTCTACATATGGATATCACCAAATGGTTAACATCGAAATCAAATTGATTGTACTCTTTGCAGCCAAAGATGGAGAAGCTCTATACAATCAGCAAAAACAAGACCGGGAGCTGGCTGTGGCTCAGATCATGAACTTTTAATTGCCAAACTCAGAATTAAATTGAAGAAAGTAGGGAAAACCACTAGACCATTCAGGCATGACCTAAATCAAATCCCTTATGATTATACAGTGGAAGTGAGAAACAGATTTAAGGGACTAGATCTGATAGAGTGACTGATGAACTATGGACAGAGGTTCATGACATTGTACAGGAGACAGGGATCAAGACCATCCCCTTGGAGAAGAAATGCAAAAAAGCAAAATGGCTGTCTGGGGAGGCCTTACAAATAGCTGTGAAAAGGAGAGAAGCAAAAAACAAAGGAGAAAAGGAAAGATATAAGCCTCTAAATGCAGAGTTCCAAAGATTTGCAAGGAAAGATAAGAAAGCCTTCCTCAGCGATCAATACAAAGATAGAGGAAAACAACAGAATGGGAAAGACTAGAGATCTCTTCAAGAAATTTACAGATACCAAGGGATCGTTTTACAAAGGAGAAAAGGAAAGATATAAGCCTCTAAATGCAGAGTTCCAAAGATTTGCAAGGAAAGATAAGAAAGCCTTCCTCAGCGATCAATACAAAGATAGAGGAAAACAACAGAATGGGAAAGACTAGAGATCTCTTCAAGAAATTTACAGATACCAAGGGATCGTTTCATGCAAAGATGGGCTCAAGAAAGGACAGAAATGTTATGGACCTAACAGAAGCAGAAGATATTAAGAAGAGGTGGCAAGAATACACAGAAGAACTGTACAAAAAAGATCTTCACGACCAAGATAATCATGATGGTGTGATCACTCACCTAGAGCCAGACATCTTGGAATGTGAAGTCAAGTGGGCCTTAGAAAGCATCACTATGAACAAAGCTAGTGGAGGTAATGGAATTCCAGTTGAGCTATTTCAAATCCTGAAAGATGATGCTGTGAAAGTGCTGCACTCAATATGCCAGCAAATTTGGAAAACTCGGCAGTGGCCACAGGACTGGAAAAGGTCAGTTTTCATTCCAATCCCAAAGAAAGGCAATGTCAAAGAATGCTCAAACTACCGCACAATTGCACTCATCTCACACACTAGTAAAGTAATGCTCAAAATTCTCCAAACCAGGCTTAAGCAATACATGAACTGTAAACTTCCAGATGTTCAAGCTCGTTTTAGAAAAGGCAGAAGAACCAGAGATCAAATTGCCAACATCCGCTGGATCATTGGAAAAGCAAGAGAGTTTTAGAAAAACATCTATTTTTGCTTTATTGACTATTTCAAGGCCTTTAACTGTGTGGATCACAATAAGCTGTGGAAAATTCTTCAAGAGATGGGAATATGAGACCACCTGACCTGCCTCTTGAGAAACCTATATGCAGGTCAGGAAGCAACAGTTAGAACTGGACTTACTGGTTCCAAAAAGGAAAAGGAGTACGTCAAGGCTGTATATTGTCACCCTGCTTATTTAACTTATATGCAGAGTACATCATGAGAAACGCTGAGCTGGAAGAAGCACATGCTGAAATCAAGATTGTCAGGAGAAATCTCAATAACCTCAGATACGCAGATGACACCACCCTTATGGCAGAAAGTGAAGAGGAACTAAAAAGCCTCTTGATGAAAGTGAAAGAGGAAAGCAAAAAAGTTGACTTAAAGCTCAACATTCAGAAAACAAAGATCATGGTATCCAGTCCCATCACTTCATGGGAAATAGAGGGGAAACAGTGGAAACAGTGTCAGACTTTATTTTTTTGGGCTCCAAAATCACTGCAGATGGTGACTGCAGCCATGGAATTAAAAGACGCTTACTCCTTGGAAGAAAAGTTATGACCAACCTAGATAGCATATTCAAAAGCAGAGACATTACTTTGCCAACAAAGGTCTATCTAGTCAAGGCTATGGTTTTTCCAGTGGTCATGTATGGATGTGAGAATTGGACTGCGAAGAAAGCTGAGCGCTGAGGAACTGATGCTTTCGAACTGTGGTGTTGGAGAAGACTCTTGAGAGTCCCTTGGACTGCAAGGAGATCCAACCAGTCCATTCTAAAGGAGATCAGTTCTGGGTGTTCATTGGAAGGACTGATGCTAAAGCTGAAGTTCCAATACTTTGGCCACCTGATATGAAGAGTTGACTCATTGGACAAGACTCTGATGCTGGGAGGGATTGGGGCCAGAAGGAGAAGGGGACGACAGGAGATGAGATGGCTGGATGGCATCACCGACTTGATGGACATGAGTTTGAGTGAACTCTGGGAGTTGGTGTTGGACAGGGAGGCCTGGCGTGCTGCGATTCATGGATTCGCAAAGAGTCGGACATGACTGAGTGACTGAACTGAACTGAGACCCATTTTTATTTAGCAAACAAACACCTACTTTATATACAATAGTGTGTATGAAAATGATAGCAGATGTTGGAAAAGAAAGGGAAAAGGAAGTAAGGGGACTTTATACCTTTGTCCCTGATGATTGTGCCCCTTGTGCTCTGGGATGATGCAGCTGTTGGGAGCTGAAGGACTTATGTCGGAGGATGTCCTTAGAGCCACCGCCGAGATGCCCACCAACAGGGTTGAGAAATTCAGCAGCACTGATGTGGCATGGTGGAAGAGGACATTTGAGTGATGAGTTATGTTGATAACCAGCGGGTTATGCTGGCATGACAGTTCATAGGTTCCTGAAGAGAAACAGGGGATTGAATAATATTTTAAGCCATTTGTGTAGCATCAAGTTTCCATACCTAGTGTTCATTTTATCTTCTCAATAGCTGTATGATGTAACAAGGTCTCAAATAATATCAGAGACAGACATCGAGCAGAATCCTGGGTCTACTGGATTGTCCTCTGGTGGCCCTAAAATAATAACTGTCAGACTCACCAAGAGAGTGGTTGTTTCCACTGACATCGGTCAGGTAAAGGGTCACTGTTGGCCGCTGACGTTTCCCAGATACCAGGCCATCAGATGTCAAGAAAATGAAAATTGCTGTGGCCACTCCTGGTCTATTGAAACAAACCTAGGCACAAGCACATATATGTACGAGCCATTATTTCCAGTGGGCTCTCAAGGCACATGTCACACTGCTTTTATCCTTCTCAAATAGCTCGCCACTTAGAAGATAAGAACTCCCTCCTTTACAAATGGGAAAAAAACATGGAGTAGGCACAGAAAGGTAGCCACAGTCTTAGCAAAAGTAAAAATTAGCTGGAAAGTAGCTAACTTTCAGCTACTGAGAGTCCCATCTTTTTCTGAGACTTTTTCCTTCAACCAGTTCTTTTTTACTTGAATCTTTCTTAACACTTCTCTAAAAGATCACTCAAGCAGACCATTGCTGGAGATGTTAAACCACTGCATAGCCAGCCAATACCTCCCTATCTCCAATGTGAGAGACATGGACAAGATGATCACCAAGCTAACGCTTTGCTCTCAACTGGCAGAGCTAATTATCCTTCCCTATCTCCTTTGTTGCTGTCGTTTAGTCGCCAAGTCACATCTGACTCTTTTGCAACCCCATGGACTGTTGCCTGCCAGTTCCTCTATCCATGGGATTTCCCAGGCAAGAATACTGGAGTCAGTAGCCATTTTCTTCTCCAGGGGAATCTTCCTGACCCAGGGATCGAACTTGTGTCTCCTGCATTGGCAGGCGGATTCTTTACCACTGAGCCACCAGGGAAACCCTCCCTGTCTCCTTGTCTCCCCCTTAAAATTGTTCTCAGAACCTCTCACTTAGCATTTCAACTGTGACACAGGAGAAAGGCCACTGCAAAGTCTGTTGCTTCAGAAGCTAGATGCTGCCAAACTGCCTACTCTTATTCTTCTGGTGCCCCAAGCACAACATTTACCCTATCTGCGGCTGGAAAATAAGCCAGTGCTGAAAAGTCACAGGAAAATTCAGTTATCTGTAAGAAATATTCTAGATGGCTAGACTAATTAACAATGAAGCAGTCTTGTCCCTAAAAAATCCTTTAAAATAAAACATTTCAGAGATTGGGGAATAACCTGAAGAACCTATCTTCCATTAGCTGATGTTGCAATTCTACTTTTGTCTTATTTCCTAGAACTCAATGTTATTCTTAACACTGATATATTGAGAGTCATCTCCCATCTACCCCAATGTTGCACGGTTGCTGCTTTATTAGAATCTAGGGCTAGAACGTCTATCAGTCTGTATGTATTTCTCTAGCTTTGTATCAGGTTCTGAAAGGGACATGCTGTGCTATGCTTAGTCTCTCACTTGTATCTGACTCTTTGCAACCCTATGGACTGTAGCCCCCCAGGCTCCTCTGTCCATGGGATTCTCCAGGCAAGAATACTGGAGTGGNGGCTAGAACGTCTATCAGTCTGTATGTATTTCTCTAGCTTTGTATCAGGTTCTGAAAGGGACATGCTGTGCTATGCTTAGTCTCTCACTTGTATCTGACTCTTTGCAACCCTATGGACTGTAGCCCCCCAGGCTCCTCTGTCCATGGGATTCTCCAGGCAAGAATACTGGAGTGGGTTGCCGTGCCCTCCTCCAGGGGATCTTCCCAACCCAAGGATTGAACCTAGGTGGATTATTTACTGTCTGAGCCATGAAGGAAGCCCAAGAATACTGGAGTGGGTAGCCTCGTCCTTCTCCAGGAAGGACGTGTTCAGGGGATCTTGTGGACCCAGAAATTGAACTGGGACCCGAGTTCGATCCCTGGGTTGGGAAGATCCCCTGGAGAAGAAAATGGCACCCCACTCCAATACTCTTGCTTGGAAAATCCCATCGACAGAGGAGCCTGGTGGGCTACAGTCCATGGGGTCACAAAGAGTCGGACACGACTGAGCGATTTCATTTTCACTTTCACTTTCACTCCTGCATTGCAGGCAGATTTTTTACCAACTGAGGTACCAGGGAAGCTTTCTGAAAGTGATAGAGCCCGCTAAACACTGTCCTCAGTGTCAGAGCAGGGTATGACATCTAAAGGCAGAGGGCTTTTCTTAAAAGGGGCAGCATGAGAGTCAAACATGTTTCCTATTTTAACGAGAATTTTTCCTTGTCCACAGACCTACTCTCTCTGAGCCTTGGTGGTATGTTTATAGAGTCTCCATTTGCACTGCTGGCTTAATTAGGGTGATTTTATGATTTTCAGTGGTCAATGTAGCACAACTCTCCCTTCTTGCTCTCCACCTTTGAGGGCAAGACCAGCCATGCTCTATTTTTTTACAGTGTCATTTCCCCCCCACCCACCTTTTCATTTCCCCTCTTTGAAGTAGTAAATATTTCTTTATAACTTAAAAAACTTCCAGACCCATAGGTTATGGCTTGCAATATGAGGTTCTTTGTTCCTTGCTAGATGAGGGCTAGACATGAAACACACCATCAGTTAACCAGGAGCCTAACGCAAAGCCCTCAACTCCAGCCCCCAGACAACATCAAAGTCCCCCGGGAATGCCCACAACCTCTTCCTCTTCATACACCACAAAAGAGACCCAAGTACTGGAAGAAAGGTCTGGGCTGTTTCCTGAGCCAGGAACAAACAGAGCCCAAAGAAGTACCTGGTGGCTTTACCCGAATAGGTCTCAGGAAGAGTGGGGTGGCTTCAGTGAGGAATAGGAGGGCTACGTTTTCCCACTTTCTGTTGGGTCCCCAAATAGACACCACCCACCTGAAACTAATTAGTAGGCCTGATGCTGTGGATTTCTCTGCCTTGAGGGCCCGTGCCCAAAACCTGACTCATTTTGCATCGCCTTGCTCTAAGGGTCTTTGAATCCCAAATCACTTTGAACCTTAAAGCCTGTTCCTGTGGCAGTGGCAGTGTCTCTGTGCCTTGATTTGTGATTTGTGGGAAGTGGTTATGCCAGGATTTCCCGGCCATGGCTTTAGTAGGAAAACCACAAGTGAGACACTGGCAGAGGAAAGTCTGATCACGATACAGGATGCTGAGTCTTGGGCATTTCCTCTCACAGTGACACAAGAGAGGTAGCCACACTTGATTCTCATCTGAATACCGAATATGCCCCCACAGGAGCAACTCAATGCAAAGAAGTAGAACTCTGTCATATAACTATTGGAACCTCAAACCAGAGACCAGTTCAAGTCTGCACAATGAATGCCAACCACGGTAAAGGGAATCTAGTAAGTGCACCATTCTGAAGGGAGGGATGGCCAGGCAGAACCCTGGGTTTAACTCTTAGCCCATCTTTATTATTGTTATTTAGTCTCTCAGTCATGTCTGACTCTTTTGGGACCCCATGGACTATATATAGCCTACCAGGCTCCTCTGTCCATGGGATTTCCCAGGCAAGGACGCTGGAGTGGATTGCCATTTCCTTCTTAGGGGGAATCTTCCTGACCTAGGGATCGAACCCATGTCTCCTGCATTGGCAGGTGGATGCTTTACCACTGTGCCACTGGAATAGTTCTAGCCCTATCTTTACTAGCTGGGTAAACTAAATTTGACAATCCATTTCTCCTCTCTGAGCCTAGGGTTCTTCTTTTCCACACCTGAGGAGCCGACATACTACCTACCTCACTTGGCTACTATGAGGATGAAATGAAATCATGTGAAAGCACAAAGATAACGCCTACGAGCTAGTAAAGACTCAATGCTCAAGAATTTTTATTTCCAAAAAAGAATATTTTTAAAAAATTCTGTTTACACTTCAGGGAGACCAGGATAAAGAAGAAACATTTAAACACAACTATGTATTTTGATATATAGAGAATTATGCTTTTCTGAAATTTATAGGCTAAAGAATCTCACATATGCTGTTTTAAAATGGTACTTGTAGATGTGAATTGGTACTGCAGGTTCTGCTTCCATAGAAACTGGCAATATTTGAGGCTCTTGGTATAGAATGCATCTCTACTTTATATACGGAATCTATGAAAAATACATACTGTATACATAACTTTTAATAGAGATTTTAAAAAATTCAGTTCAATATGTGTTTTTTAAAAATCTACCTTTGCTGTACGTATAAATAAGGACATTTCTAGAATTGACAGTATAATTAGAATGCTAAAATGCATTCTTTATTTGAACAAACATTATATTTTTCAAAGCTGTTCTTTCTACAGCCAAGTCACATCTATTTTAATTTATATAACAGTCTAGGCTATTTTTACTTTATCTGAAATAAACACTGAATTTTGTACTCTTAAACAAAAGTAGGTAATGGCTAGAGGAGAAAATCTGGCAACACAAAATTCTGCTTATTCTCACTTCATGCCGTCATTGTCACTACATAAGTAAGACACTTCTCTAACCACCACACCAAATGCACAATGCAAACAGCTGCCCTCTTCTAAACAAAATACACTAGAGGCAACTAACTGGGGACTACACGAATCTGAAATGAGCACCAGGCATGCCCTCAGAGAAAATTCCAAGATGCTAAGAGGTCAAGGGAATTGTTAGCTTTATTTGTAATATTTTATTGCTCATTTAGAAAATTGCATTTATGTATTACAGGGCAATATAAAATTAATTTGAACATGGCTTTTATGAAGAAGACAAACTATAGTTAGATATCAAAAGAAGGCAAGATCTTTTAGAAAAGCAATTGATTCTCAGAGAGAACTGAGGAATGGCCTAAAGATAGAATGATAGCTGGTAAAATTAGCTCAGTGACTCTAGCAAAATACTTTGAAACAGAGAGAGTATGGATTACATAGATAAAAGGCAGATAGATAGAAACCTACTGACAGAAAGAAATGGAAAACCAGTCCCATACACTCAGTTGCTTTCCATCCAAAGTCTGCACATTAACTGCCGGATCTGACTTCTGGCCACTGCTAAAGGGTAAGACTGAAAGAATGCTTCCCTGGTGTAGAACTTTTTTGGGCTTAAGAAATCCCTCTTCAGTCTGCCTGCTGGGTACAAACACACTTAATTGACTCCTAAACCAAGCATCTTGATGTTCAGGTCATCCTTTGCGGTGGTCCCTGGACAGCAAACCCTGAAACTATACCACAAACTTGAAAAGAATCTTCTCTGAGGTTTTAAAATGTTTTTGGTTAGTTACTGAGATGTTATTTTTTTCTGTGTGCCTTTCCATTTTCATTCATCTATGGCACTTCCTGATTTCAGAGAGAAAGGGAAGGCCCTTAACAGGAGAAAGTGGGCACATACTACTTTCAGTTGTAAGTACTTTACAGTTCCCCAACCATGCTTTACTGGAGCCTGCATTAAGCTCATGAGGTTTTTGTTCCCATTTGAGACACTTTTTTTTTTTTTTTACTATAATGTCCCTAGGACACAAAGGTTATATTATAGAATTAGAAGGTAGGATTCTGAGTGCTTAAGTGACTTTCTCCAACGTGAATGTTAGACAGTTAGGAATTTGGGTTTTCTGTATTATTTTGACTGCCCAAGGGTTCCTAATTTTGGTGAGCAGAAAATCATGAAGTTCTTAGAAAATTTGTTGACATGTGTGCCCCCTCTCTCCACAAAAAGTGAAGTCACACAAATACTTAGGTATAAAAACATGATACCATTTCAGGGAGCTAAGAGAGCCCTTTGAAAGCCATTCAGAGTTCAAGTAGGGTCAATAGAAAAAATTAAGAATGTTTACACTGTTGGTTGAACCATATGCCTTTTTTTTTTGTAGGTGAAAAATTATCAAATACTGGCAATTTTATATGGTTTACCCTAATAATATTACTGTCTATGTAGACTTCAGAAATTTGAGAATGTAGAGACTAACTCTGAAACTTTCAAGGTATCTACCCTGAAGTCCAAGTCGAAGAGATGAAGGGAAGGTGAGCGGAAACTAGCATCTTGCCTCTGAGCTTGAGATCTCTTGGTGGCCTCTCCACTTGAGGGTATGGGTCAAAATGTGGGAGGAGTTTTCAACAGAATTTGACTTCCTCCTGGTGCCCAGACCCCTGTCTCTCCGGATATTGGTTAAAGTCCAGCTGATTTCTAGCATTATCCCACCATCATACAAGTAAGGTTATAAATATCATGAGCTTATGTAGTTCTTTTTTTCAGAAGAGTGAGATCCACTTGTAAGTTTTATGAAATGAAAAAGAAATCTCCGTTATGATTTCAATTATCCAGGAGGAGGCAAAGGACAGGGTATGATTTGGCAGGTCAGTGGAAGGGCTCAGACCAAAATCAATTTATTGCTTAGTTCTTTCTAATAGCATCTCCTCAGCTGTGATTTTAGATACCAGGACCAAGTCTTCAGAAACTTTGTGTTAGAAGAACTTGTGAGACTCAGAGGGGGATCATAAAGGCAAAAATCAAATCTGTAATAAATACTGTGGTGTGCCACCAAAATCCCCTTCTTCATGACTGAGCATTCAGCTCACATCAAGTCTCTGCCTTCAGAGAAAGAAAGCCTCCACAAGGTCATGACACTTCTCTGGAGTAGGGGGAGAGGAAAACCCCATGTCTAAAGACCTTTTGATAGGATTGTGTGGCATACAACGTGGGACATCTCCATCCTAGTGCCCTGTAGGATGCTGAAACCTTTGTGTAAATGTTTCACAGTCCTACCTCTCTCTCTGCCAACTCCTGGATCTTTCATTCTCCCCTAGGTATTGATCCCAAAGAAAGTTCTTGATAAACTTTCTGCATGCAAATCTTTATCTCATAGTCTGAATCCTGGGAAAACTCCACTTAAGACAAAATCTGAGAATGTGAAAACATATTAAGAAATATTGATAATGAAGGGTCTCTTGGGAACTAGACTGCGTAAGTGAGGGGATGAGGGATTCACTGTGGAGCCAAGAAATCTTTCCTTCTGATTAAAAGAAAATTGCTATTCCAAGTATTTATGAAACTTAGAGTTTGCCAAGTTGTCATATCAAGGGCCTGCAAAAGTTTCCATGTAAAATCAATCAAGTTGCATTAGTAGCAATCAGATAGAAAAATGGAAAGTGAGTCCTTTTGCTCTGGGGCTAAACTGCTTAACAAGGAAAGATGAAATTACTCTTTCAATGCATTCAGCTAATTTTTTATGGAAGTGAAAATTAGATATGCATAGTCATATTTGTTTTTTTAGGATTCCCAGGGACTGTAGGAATTCACCTAGGTTAATTTTCAAAGGAGAAAATTTTATTTTGGAAAGCAGGAACTTTTCAGAAGTTAAATCATGTGCATAGAAATAATCCCAATATATATATTAGAAAATTTTCTTCCCTCTTAAAAACGGGATCCTGTACTTAAGTGAATTTTCATAATCAGAGGCATCATTTTGAACATCAGTTATTTTACTGATGAGATAATAACCCTGTAGAGCTCCTTTAACCTTAATGTGCATACAAATCACCTGAGAATCATGTTAAAATAAAGATTCTGATTTAATACAGCTGAGATTTGTATTTCTACCTAGCTCACAGGTGACACTGATGCTTTTGGAAGCCAATCAGGTTTTAAGTAGAAAAACTCAAAAAGAATCAATATATATGATTATCATTGTCCTTATCATTTAATAGCCTAAGACTACAATTACTTGACTGATCATACTTATTTATTATATATTCTTTTCTAAAATTCACCATCAAGCTTGAAATACAACCAGAGCTGAAAGGAATCACCTAGCCCAAACACCTCATTTTAATTCAAAGAAAAATGATGCCAAAGAAGGATATATGATTATATAAGGTCATGACTGATAAATGGTAAAAATAGAGCTTACAATATTCCTCTGAGCATACATTTTTGTCAGTTTCTAAATCCCTGACTAATTTGTTGCACCTTTCCCATAAAAGATTGAAATTCAGATAACTAATATTTTTAGAAATCTATATTAAGTTAATAGATTCTGACAAAAGACCTTGAAACTTTTCTACAAATAAAGTCAAAGAAGTTGTGGCTAGACTAGGTAACTTCTACACATGAATTTTTTTTCTTTTTTTGCTAAATTATGATATCTGGACAGTTTTCTGGATGGTTATAGTTTTCTGGATGAATCTTTGAATAGAGGCTTACCTTCCAATTTATGAAATAAAAAAAAGAATTGTCAGATCTAGCAAAATAAAAACAGCACACCATATAAACTTAAATGTCAGAGAAAAAATATTTAGTATAAGTATGCCTTGAATACAGCCTCGGACGGTAACAGATACAGAAAACCTGTAATAGATACAAGAAAGATTGAAAAAGGAAACTAAGCATATCATTCTTAAAAGTCATCTAGCCACAAAGAAAGCAAGAGAAGAGCTAGTAAAAAGAAAAACTATAAAACAGCAAGAAAACAGTTAACAAAATGTCAGAAAGTACATACTTATCAATTACTTTAAAAGCAAATAAGTTCAATTCTAAAGCAGTTATAAGAGAGAAGTTCATAGAAATAAATGACTGCCTCAAAATGTAACAAAAATTTCAGATAAACAACCTAACTTTACACCTAAAGGAACTAGAAAAAGAAGAAAGAACAAAGCCCAAAGAAAGTAGAAGGAAGGGATTAAAGTCAGTACAGAAATAAATAATATAGAGAATAGAAAGAAAATAGAAAAAACATCAATAAAACCAAGGTCTGGTTTTTTAAAAAGATCAGCAAAACTGATAAACCTTTAGTCAGACTTACCAAGAAAAAAAAGAGAGAGGGTTCAAATAAAATCATAAATATAACAGGAAACTACATCAGGTACCACAGAAATATAAAGGATGAGAAGAGTCTACTACAAACAATTATATGCTAGCAAATTAAACAACCCAGAAGAAATGGATAAATTACTAGAAACATACAACTTTCCAAAGACAAGTAATGAAGAAACAGAAAATCTGAACAGACCAGTGACTAGTATGGAGACTGAATCATTAATTTAAAAACTCTCTACAAAAGTGTCCAGGATGAGACATCTATGCTGGTGAATTCTACCAAACTTTCCAAGAATTAAAGCCAATTGTTCTTGAACTCTTCAGAACACAGAAGAGGAGGGAATACTTTCAAACTCATTTCATGAGGCCAGCATCAGCCTGGTACCAAAACTAGACAAGGATACCACAAGAAAAGAAAAATACAGATTAATATCTCTGATGAATATAAATGGAAAAATCCTTAACAAAATATTAAAACCAAATTCAACATTATATTAAGAGTATTATACACCATGACAGAGTGGAACATATTCCAGAGATGAAAGGATAGTTCAGCATTTGCAAATCAACCAACATGATACACCACATTAAGAAAATGAAGAATTAAAACAATATAATACAGAAAAAACATCTGACAAAATTCAACATATATTTATGATAAAAACTCTCAAAGCGGGTATCCAGGGAATAAATCTCAACATAATAAAGGCCATATATGAGAAATCTACAGCTAACATCATTTCAGTAGTGAAAAGCTGAATTTTCCCTCCATGATCAGGAAAAAGACAAGGATGCCCAATTTTGCCACTTCTATTCAACATAGTATTGGTTATTCTAGCCAGAACATTAGGCAAGAAAAATAAAAAATAGGCATCTTAATTGGAAAGGGAGAAATAAAACTGTCACTATTTGCAGATGATATGATTTTATATATAGAACCTAAAGACACCACCAAAAAACTATTAGAACTAATGTGAATTCAGTGAAGTTGCAGGATACAAAATCAATACACAGAACTGGTTGCATTCCTAAACACTAAGAAACTATCAGAAAGAAAAATTAAGAAAACTGTTACATTTCCAATTGCATAAAAAGAATAAAATACCTAGAAACAAATTTAATCAAGGTGGTGAAAGACCTGTACTCTGAAAAAATGCTAGAATGACTATTATCAAAAAGGTAAGAAGCAGCTAGTATTGACAAAGACGTGGAGAAAGGGTAACTGTGCACGGTTGATGGGAATGTATATTGGTGCAGCCACTAAGGAATGGAGAAGGCAATGGCAACCCACTCTAGTACTCTTGCCTGGAAAATCCCATGGGCGGAGGAGCCTGGTAGGCTGCAGTCCATGGGGTCGCACAGAATCGGACACGACTGAAGCGACTTAGCAGCAGCAGCAGCAGCAGCAGCGCTAAGGAAAGTAGTACGGAGTTTCCTCAAAACATTTTGAAAAATAGAACCACCATGTGATCCAGCAATTCCACTTCTGTGTATTTAGCCAAAGAAAATGAAAAGACTAACTCAAAAATATATATGTATCCTCATGTTCACTGTAATGTTACTTACAATAGCCAATATATGGAGATAATCTAAGTGTCTAACAATGGATGAATAAAGAAAATGTGGTGTGTGTGTGTGTGTGTGTATACACATATATTCAGTCATAAAAAAGGAGATCTTACCATTTGTGACAACATGAACAGAACTTGAGGGCTTTATGCTAAGTAAAATAACAGAGATAGACAAATGATTTATCCTATGATCTCACTTAGATATGGGATTTTTTTTTAAAGGGAAAAAAGCAAGCTCATAGATACAGAGAACAGATTAGTGTTTGCCAGAGGAGGGGATTAGGGAGTGGACAAAATAGATGAAGAAAGTCAAAATGTACAAACTTTCAGTTATAAAACACAGTCAAGGGGATGTGCTGTGCAGCATGGCAATTATGTTTAATAACGTACTACATATTTGAAAGTTGCTAAAAGAGTCAATCTTAAAAGCTCTCATCACAAGAAAAAAAACTGTAACTAAGTACGATGATGGATGTTAACTAGACTCACTCTGGTGATCATTTCCCAATATATACAAATATTGAATCATTATGTTTTATACATAAAACTAAAATAATCTTGTATAGCAGTTATACCCCAATTAAACAATAAATAATTTGAAAATAAAGAATAAAAGAAAGAAGAGCAAAGAACACAAATTTTTAAAATAAGAGGAAAGAAAAAAGGATTTTGTAAATATTTCTGTATATTAAAAAAAGAGAGAGAAAAAAATGGAAAGAGTACTGGTCAGCACTTTTTGACCAGCTAGGAGAATCTCTAATACATCTCTAGTACAGACTGGTCCTTAATTTCTGAATGAATAAAGGCTCACTATTTAAGTACTTCCTAATAAACTGCTGGGCCAAGTGGAAGAGGAATAAAACTCTAATATTGACATAACTGGCACAATTAAAGTTGTTATGGTCTGAAAAATCAGGGCTAGAAACAAAATGCTATTAAAGTTTCACAACTTCAAAAAGAAATTATGAGGTATAAAAAATACTTAGGACTCACTGACAATAAAATAACTATATATCAGTATTTATGGACTACAGTTAAAATAACATCTAGAGGGAAAATTTATGAAACAGTGAAAACAAATTATCCAAGTGTCCAACACAAGAATCTGAAAAAGAACATCAGTGTAAATCCAGAGAAACAGGAAGGGAGGAAACAATAAAGAGAAGGACAGAATTCAGTGAATTGGAGAATAGCAACTAGAATAAAAACAGAAATGAATGAAACTAAAATTTGTTCTTTGAAGAAGTACCAGGCATGTGTAATTAAGAAAACAGAGGAAAGGAAGGTTCAAAAAATTCCAATATAAAGGGAGTTATAACTATACCTATACCTAACTTTAAGTAAAACAGAGTTGTTCGTAAATATATTATGAACAACTATCCGTATTAAAATTTGAATATGTAGAAGAACTTTTACATATTCAAATAAAATTCTGGAACTATCAAGTAATCCAAAATTGGAAAAGATAAATTGAATATATTAATAACAATCAAAAACCTTTAAATAGAAATTATAAATGTTTCCTCAAAAAAGCCTCAGGCTCAGTTGGTTTTACAGGTGGGTTCTGACAAATTTTGAAAGAACAGATAATTCTTATTTTATGCCAGTGGCTTCAAAAAATAGAAAAGAGGAAAAGTTGCCCAAACAATTTTATGAGAGTTATATATTCTGAATATTCAAAAGAGAAGTATATAAACTAATTTCACATATAAACGTAAAAGTAAGAATCCAAGATTAAAAATCAATAAAATCCAAGAGTATGCTTAAATATTATACATAATAAACAAGCAGGTTCACTCCACAAAGTTAAACATGATTTGATATCTTAAAAAAGAAATCCATCAATGTGATTCAACATAATGATGAATCAAAGAAGAGAAATTACAAGATCATATTAAACAGTGAAAATCAAGTGTTTGATTAAATTCAGCTCATATGTACCAGTATGCTTTTCAAGAAGTGGAAGAAACTATCCAAAGCTTATTCTAAAATTGGAAAAATAAGTGAATAATGTGAAATAAGTGAATAATATGAAATAAGTGAATAAACCGTGAACTCCCTGATGTTCAAGCTGGTTTTAGAACAGGCAGAGGAACCAGAGATCAAATTGCCAACATCCGCTGGATCACGGAAAAAGCAAGAGAGTTCCAGAAAAACATCTATTTCTGCTTTATTGACTATGCCAAAGCCTTTGACTGTGTGGATCACAATAAACTGTGGAAAATTCTGAAAGAGATGGGAATACCAGACCACCTAACCTGCCTCTTGAGAAATCTGTATGCAGGTCAGGAAGCAACAGTTAGAACTGCACATGGAACAGACTGGTTCCAAATAGGAAAAGGAGTACGTCAAGGCTGTATATTGTCACCCTGCTTATTTAACTTCTATGCAGAGTACATCATGAGA